>CM040238.1:212257985-212733008 GCA_022545495.1 Chrysanthemum lavandulifolium
ACACTCAAAGCCGAAACATAAGGCGACGGCGTCATCACAGATCCGCGACGCCGCCGGTAAGGAATTTTGCGACGGCTCGGAGGAAAAATTGCATGTTTTCAAGGGACGACGTCAGTTCTAAAGGAGTAGGCCGTCGCTACTCAGACGGCCAAGATGCGCCAAGACGCGGCGTCGAGTCAAGGGGACGGCGTCACGGTCATAGGTGGCGCCGTCGAAAGGTTTACGTGGCCAAGACGAAACCCTAATGACGGCGACACACGGCGCCACGAAACATAAGGTGACGCCGCAGATGTAATCTTATATATAGAATCCGAATTTTCGGTTTTTAAGTGTAGTCTTTTGGAGTAAAACCTAAAACCGAACCAAGGCTTTCTTGTGCGAGATTTTAGGTTCTAAACCCTATTATACATCAAGCTAAGTATTTACTTCATTAATTTAATTATGTCTTTGATTATTTGTGTGTATGCTTGCATGTTCTCCATGTCCCGCTAATTTATTTGTGTGTTTGCTTAGGGAATATGAAACTTAATTATTGAATATTGATTGGTTGATACTTATCTTAGTTGACTAATGATCTAGAGTGCGCTAGATTATTCGTTGTGTACTTAATGCTTGAAATTTCTTTGTGAACTTTAGAATATAATTATCTAGGTAATTGTAGGATAAAGTATTCAAGGACAACCGTAGAGTAGGCGTCTATAAATCACCGAGGATTTGTAAACAAGACCCTTTGGTAGTTTCAAAGAGTTAGGAAATAAGCACGCCTATAGCCTTAGAATCACAAAGTATGACTAGGAATAAGAACGTGACAAATCAACCATCAATAGGAGATAATTAAGGAGTAGTAAAACCTAAGTAAACACATCTTTAAACTATCATACGAGTACACATCAATTAGACATAGACTATCACAACCTTAGCTTAGATAATTAGATAATAGTAGAGTAATCGGTAGCAATACCAACCCCCAAATCCAATACCCGAGATTCGTACCTTTTCCATTTCTAAAAATATAAAAAGATAAAAAATAATCTTCCTCAACCTCAACCTTAGCGTAGTAACTTCTCACCAGCATTCCTATTCCCAGAGAACGATATCAATACCCGTGGCTTACCCTAATTACTACACTACAACGATTAGGTTCACCGCCTAGGGTGTTATAAAACTTGCTCAAGAAAAGGAAGTTTCCTTGACCTCAACGACGCGTGTAGCGTTATCAAGTTTTTGGCGCCCGCGGGAATAGAATAGCTAGTTAGTAGTCCACCGCTTAGGTTTCTTTGCTTGATTCATATCAAGTAAATTTTTCTCATTTTAGCTTTCTCTTAGTCTATCCCCTTCTTCGTGACCTTTGTTCGTAACACCCATCACTTTTCACCATGGAAGGTGGCAACCAACCACCACTCATCAACCTACCACCAAACGACCGCCAAGAGCCCGTACTCTTGGTGAGTACTCGAGACCAAACCACCTAGGTTATAGGAACACCATTGAGCTTCCCGACCAAGCCCAAACTACGGCCTGCGATCCGACACCATCCGGTTGGTGCAAAACGGATGTGCATTCCATGGACTTCGTTCAAGATCCAAATCAAGATCGAGGATTTCTCAAAATTGTCGATTCCATCGACCTTGATGCTACTACTCGGAAGACCACGCGCTTGCGTCTCTTCCAATTCTCTCTACGGGACCAAGCTAGTAATTGGCTTGAGCGACTTCCCACGGCTCCATCTCAAGTTTGGATGATCTTACTTCTCGCTTCCTTGCTCAATTTTTCCCACGGGAGAACCACTAAGCTTAGGAATGACATCTTGATGTTCCAACAACGTCAAGGTGAATCTCTACTAAGCATGGACCCGATTCAAGGACTTACTTCATAAAGTCCCTCATCACGGCATTGATCTTTGGCTCCAAGTCCAAATCTTTATGATCATGTCAACTTTCCCACTAAGCGATCCATTGACCAAGCGGCCGGTGGAAAACTTAGTGATCTCACCGCGGAAGAATCATGGGAAATAATAGAGGACCTTGCCTCTATGACAACGAAAGTTGGGATGACCCCGTGAACTTCCCAAACCGCCAAGGCAATCTCCTTGCCTCCTCCCGACCGTAGGATGATTGAACTTGAAGATCAAGTTAAATTCCTCATGAGTTCCTATAAAATCCTAAGTCTTCACGACAAGTGAATCAAATCACTCTACCTTGTGAGTTATGCGGTGGTCCCCATGACACTCGTGATTGCTCAAGGCTCTCCGAACAAGCTTTTGGGACTACGCCCATACGTACCGACGGAGCGGAGATAAGTGGTACACTTTCAAACCCGAACAAAACAACTTAGGAAACTCATACAACCCCTCATGGAGAAATCACCCTAATCTTAAGTGGAACCAAAACTCAAGCACACCCCAAAGCTCATCTAGTTCGCCCAATAGGTTCAATTCTTCTAATACCGGGAACCCCACTAATATTGAAGCAATTGCATCTAGATTTTTGTCATCCCAAGAAACTCGATTGAATAAGCTTGAAGCCGAGTTTAAGCAAAAACAGAGCGAGATGACAACCAAGCTTGATGCCCTCTTAAAAGCCTTCAATGAGCGGGAAATTGGAGCACTCCCAAGTGATACCATAAAGAACCCAAAAGTGAATTCGATTGCATCGACTTCATGTTCTAGTTCATCATGGGAGAACACATGCCCCTCTCACCCAACGGTTCACTCGGTAAATGCTATCAAAAGGGTTCCAAGTCATCCAAGAAATACCAAGGCGGCACCTTTGGTAAAGCCTACTCCGAGAAACCCGTTAGCCAAGAGTCCAAACCTAGTTTAGAGGAGGAGTACAAGGAACTCTATCAAGAGAAACCAATTCTTGAAGTCTTAGCTCATGCACCTTATTATAATGCTTTAAAAGAAAAATATGAGTTAGAACTTAGGCTTGGGAAACATGGGTCCGCCTTTGTGCGAAACAACTTACCTAAGAAGTTAGATGATCCCGGGCTATTCACTCTTCCGTAGACTTGGAACTTCCAAGCCACTCGATGCTTTAGCCGATTTAGGATCATGCATCAATCTCGCCCGTTGTCCTTCATAGAAGCCTCAACTTAGGTAAAATTGAACCAACGGAAACTATCTTAGGATTAGCGGACGGTAGTATAGCACGTCCGTTGGAATAATAAAGGACATGGTAGTACATGTAGGAGAGTTGACTCTTTTGGCCGACTTTCATGTGCTAGACATGAATAAGGACCCGACATGCCCATTACTAGTTGGAAGAGGATTTTAGCTACCGCTAGTGCCATCATCGATTGTAAGATGTCCAAAATAGTGGTAGGGAGGGAGTGCTAGATCGGTTTACGATGTCAAAAGGCATTCGTACTACAAGGATGAGGAAATCCCACAAGAGATTAGGTTGGATAGAGAGCCTTCTCGATATGGACCGTGGATTGAGAAGAACATCATAGGCCCCAAAGACCTTTTACCTAGATAAAGCCTTTGCTAGTGTAGCAACTTTCAAGAACAAGAATTGGCTAGGGATATAGAAGTGAACCCGCTCGAGGACGCCTTAGTATTTAGGAAGATGACCGAGTTCCTAGGATGCTTGCCCGTTAATCTTGTCATGAATAAATGGATAGTTGAGACATCCGAACACATGTGGAATTGGAATAGAACGCCTAGCGATGGTAATGGAAGGTGGCACATTAGGATACAAATCTATGATCCCGATGGTGAGATGTTTGAAAAGGCATATTTAACCGAGCGTACTACTAGGAACTTGAATGATAAGTTTGATCCCTACGACATTGTTGAGGATAGACTTACTTATATCGATGCGTAGGGTAGGACTACGAGTCTAGCTACAAGACTCTTAAATAAAGAAAAGCGCTTGGGAGGCAACCCATGCTTAATTGTTTGCTTGTTAGTGTCATATATCTTTTATTAATTGTTTGTCCTCATGTTTGAATTTGTAAAATGCTTTATTTTGTTTTTAACCTCGTCTTAATTACATATAAAGGTATTTTACATAAAGGATAAGTGTAGGGAGGATTACACACGTTTTCATAAGAAACGTGAACATGAGAATAACAATTAATTAAAAGATATATATGTTTGTTTGTTCGAGTCAAATGCTTGTATCGAGTCATAATGGATGTTTTGCGAAGTTTTTCCGATTTTAAAGATGCAAATTTTCCGAATTTTTTTCGTAAAATCGCACCGGTTTTTGTCAGGATAACTGACGGCGTCAGATTGCAACCGACGACGCCGAGAAGGAATAAAACATCGACTTACTTTTTCTCGTTTCTCGAGCTACTTGTAAAATTTTGGAATTTTCCGGATCTTAATTTTCAAAACAAATTCGAAACATCCATTCCACAAGCATTATATCCTAGTTTAAATCGAGTCTTATGTATATTATTACCGATTTTACGAAGGTTTCGCTTTGTTTTCTTCTAGTGTGCGAGTTTAGTTTGTCAGAAGAAGTTACACAAGTTTGGAAGGAGCCTTTCACGCAAAAACTCTTCTTGGAAAAGATTTAACCACCACTTTTACGGATCCTACCGAGCTAATCAGGGGAGTATTAGTTTATTTCGCTTTAATTACCTTCTATTATCATAACTTTGATATTTCGGGAACATTGGGGACAATGTTCGGTTTAAATGTAGGAGGAAAATAAACGGAACTTTGAAACTATGCTTATCCTTGATTGTTTGCTTTGTCCAAGTGTATTTGTGTAATAAACCATGAGAAAATGTAGGTTAGGGTAATTTTAGCCAAATTTAAAATTTTTCATGACGATAAGAGTGGGCCATTAGTCTTAACAAAAGCGCCTCATGGATAGGAAGTTGCATGACTAGCAATAAAAACCCTTTACCACCTAAATTCCACCCAAATGTGAGGATCACCCTTAGATTAGTAGGAATTAAAGCATTCATCTTTAATGCTTAGAGTGTGAACCGTAGTATATTAGATTCTAGAACTTGTTTTGTGATGCATTCGAGATCGCTAGTGAGACTACACTTGTGTAGTTAGGAATAACTAAATGATAAGAGGCATTAGGATAAACCCTTGTTTGATACCGTAATATAATTACTTCTTCCATATCGGTTGAGTAATTCCCCACACCCTTTGCGTTGTACTCATCTTTAGTACACGATACCCCTAGTTAACCCCTCGAGCCTATCCTTTTCGCGGTTCTCGTGATGTTTGGTTTTCGAATATCAATGAAGAGCATTGTTTACACCCCACCCCAAATATACACCCAAATCGCCTTAGCCTACCTTTATTGCACTCACTTTTAGTGCAAATTTATGTTATCACCAAACCCTTAGTTCAATTATCTGGTTGCTTGCATGAGTTGCTAAGTCGAGTCATATCCTTTGTATACAGTTTTGGGATGATTGGGATTCATGGGAAAAGTTAAAGTTTATGAAACATAGGAAAGAGAACGTTAAACTCAAATTCCCTTTGTTTGCATAATAATGTACTCCAAGTGTTTTGATCTTTTCAATTCGGGTCAAATTAGTGTTAGAGTAATAAAAACTCAAGTGTAGGGATGTGTCTATAAATCCCTATCATTTTGATGTACCATAGAGGATGGTAGAGTAAAAGTGTATGCAAAAAAAAAAAAAAAAAAAAAAAAAAAAAAAAAAAAAAAAAAAAAAATCCGAAAAAAAAAAAATATTTAAAAAAAAAAAAAAACCATACGGGCTACCATCCTACATCTATCTTTTAAATTATGTTTGTTTATTTTCGTTGCCTAGAGTTTTAGAGTGTCGAGTCTTGGCTTAGCAACGCCATTCTTCGTATACTTGCAACATAGAGATTTTTGACTATCCACCACTAAATAGCCTATCCCACCAAACCCTTATTTCCCTACCGTAAGCCTAACGTTACAACCCTTTAAAGACCTCTTTGATAGTCTTTCCTAGGTGCTTACGCCAAAGCGACGGAGGTTTGATCTATTCTCAAGCCTATGGTAATCTATGTACTAGGACCGGTTAATGAGTGTTTATCTTCCATTTCCGATTTGTTATATTTCATATATACACCGAGAGAGATGTGAGTATCCAAACACCCCATGTGAGGTGCTAGTATGTAATTCCGTGCTTGTTATGACTTTTATGGGCTTATATGTGTTGTGGACCGTTTTGAATGGATGCTTCATGACCCCTAACTTATAAATTAATTGGCTAAAGCACATTTGCTTGAGGACAAGCAAATACCAAGTGTAGGGATATTTGATAAGGTTTTAAAGGTACCTTTTGAGGGTCATTTAAGCCCTTATTCGATCACTTTTATATCCGTTATTGCTTAATATCGTTCCTTTTCACTTTTAGGTCTCTTGAAGGCAAAATCTTTGGAATGATGCTTATTTGGAATGAAAAGGCGAATATCTGAAGAAAATGGCCAAAGTCGAATCGAGACACTCAAAGTCATTGAAACATAAAGGCGGCAGGCGTCATCACGTATCTGCGACGCCGTCGGTAAGGAATTTTGCGACGGCTCGGAGGAAAAATTGCATGTTTTCGGCGGACGACGTCCAGTTCTAAAGGAGTAGGCCGTCGCTACTCGACGGCCTAGATGCGCCAAGGCGGCGCCGAGTCGAAGGGACGGCGTCACGGTCATAAGGTGGCCGTCGAAAGGTTTACGTGGCCAAGGCGAAACCCTATGATGGCGACACGGCGCGCCACGAAACATAAGGTGACGCCGTCGCAGATGTAATCTTATATATAGAATCCGAATTTTTCGGTTTTAAGTGTAGTCTTTTGGAGTAAAACCTAAAACCGAACCAAGGCTTTCTTGTGCGGTATTTTAGGGTTCTAAACCCTATTATACATCAAGCTAAGTATTTACTTCATTAATTTAATTATGTCTTTGATTATTTGTGTGTATGCTTGCATTTTCTCCATGTCCCGCTAATTTATTTGTGTGTTTGCTTAGGGAATATGAAACTTAATTATTGAATATTGATTGGTTGATACTTATCTTAGTTGACTAATGATCTAGAGTGCGCTAGATTATTCGTTGTGTACTTAATGCTTGAAATTTCTTTGTGAACTTTAGAATATAATTATCTAGGTAATTGTAGGATAAAGTATTCAAGGACAACCGTAGAGTAGGCGTCTATAAATCACGGAGGATTTGTAAACAAGACCCTTTGGTAGTTTCAAAGAGTTAGGAAATAAGCACGCCCTATAGCCTTAGAATCACAAACGCAACTAGGAATAAGGACGTGACAAATCAACCATCAATAGGAGATAATTAAGGAGTAGTAAAACCTAAGTAAACACATCTTTAAACTATCATACAGTACACATCAATTAGACATAGACTATCACAACCTTAGCTTAGATAATTAGATAATAGTAGAGTAATCGGTAGCAATACCAACCCCAAATCCAATACCCGAGATTCGTACTTTTCCATTTCTAAAAATATAAAAGATAAAAATAATCTTCCTCAACCTCAACCTTAGCGTAGTAACTTCTCACTAGCATTCCTATTCCCTAGAGAACGATATCAATACCCGTGGCTTACCCTAATTACTACACTACAACGATTAGGTTCACTGCCTAGGGTGTTATAAAACTTGCTCGAAGAAAAGGAAGTTTCCTTGACCCCGAACGACGCGTGTAGCGTTATCAATTTTATATTTTAGATACACATGTACAACAACTAGTGTTTACATATTGACTTAACAAGTTTGAGTAACTCTATGAGTTAGATACATATGTACAACAACTAGTGTTTACATATTGTATTAATACATACTTATATTAAGTACACTAAAATGGGTATAAACAAGTATATACTAAAATGGGTAAAAGTAAGTATATACTAAAAAGATAAAAACTAGCAAATGGTTTTTGACCCATAACCCATGGTTTTATATATACCACTTACACAAGTTCAATGTATCCTTAAGGTACATTGTATCTAGATTGAAAACCATGGATCAACCCATAACCCATGACCCATGACCCATAACCCAAAATACCCATGGGAAAGAGGAGCGGACCACGGATCCACGGCTTTGTGCTAGCCGGATCCCAAGTGGAAGGATCCGTGGGATCCGGGATGCGATGGTGAATTTCCTCTATAAATAGAGAGCCATTTCTTCCTTTCTATTCATCCCTTTACACACATACTTTCCCAAGTATTCTAACCTCTAACCTCGGATCCAAGAGATCTATGTAGCTTTTCTCTTTTGTTTTGTGTGATCTTGTAGATTCCTATTAGAGGAAAGATCACCACATCTTGAAGACGTGCAAGCTCAAGTCCATGAGTTGCCATGCCGTCATCATCAAGACAACGAAGGTTCTCTTGTTGATAGTTCTTCCTTCCTCCATAGATGTTGGGTTGAAGGCATTAGTGAAGAATGCCGAAAGTGTCAAGATGAAAGCATTAGTGAAAGATGTTGATCATCTGCGTCAAAGCATTAGTGAAGAATGCTTAAGGTGTCAAGACGAAGGTATTAGTGAAGGATGCCAAGCGTTGTGTCAAAGGCATTAGTGAAGGATGCCAAGAATCAAATCAAGTAGCATTTGGGAAGAATGCTTAGGTCGTATAATCGATGAGGTGCATCATTATACATATAAGTGTTTCTTTATTCACAAGGATGGTGATATCCTTGATGGTGTTGTAACAAGGAGTAGATCTCCTTGATAATAGGTGTTGTGTCGTGAAGGGTAGTAGTTCCTCCATAATGGAACTAGGTGCTTAGCCTAGTACCTAATAAAGGGTAGGCGACATTGTGATAGGATTAGTTCTCCTAAGGTGTGAAAGAACTCGGTGGTTAGCCTAGCACCGTATAAAGGGTAGGCGACGTTGTGATAGGATTAGTTCTCCTAAGGTGTGAAAGAACTCGGTGGTTAGCCTAGCACCATATAAAGGGTAGGCGACGTTGTGTTAGGTGTGGTTCGCCTTGGTGTGAAAGAACTCGGTATTTAGCTTTGTACCGGAAAAAGGTTAAGCGACGTTGTGAAGGCTTCTCCGCCATAAGGAGTTGGTGTAGTGCTTACGAACTCTCGAGTAGGTGACTCGGGAGTGGAGTAGGGCAAGGAAGGTGTCCTTGGCCGAACCACTATAAATAACTTGTGTCGTGGTGATGTGTTTCTTACTCTTTATCTTTCATTATATGTTTATACATCTATCTATCAACGTCCAACATAAACAATCAAATAGATTGACATAAGTCGATCTAAATATTTAAAAGGAAGTTTTAAATTGGTAAAACTATTCAACCCCTTCTAGTTTTCCACAATTGGTACGAGCTTAGAACCAAGTTTCTTAAAGTATATTGTACTTTAAAGACTTGATACGATCCGTGTATGTTTGAAAACTACAAAGAAGAATTTTTTCTTTGGATCATATTTTCTCGTTAAAACATTTTGTTGGACATTGATAGATGATTCTAACAATATTCCGTTCTCGAGTAATTTTCATGCTAGAATTCTTCAAAATCTTCACTCAAAGATGAAGTCAACATTCAGGAAGGATTCTTAAAGTAATCACAACTTAAGTACATCAAGTACAAAGGATTACTTTAAAAGCTCATGAAGTATCTTTGGTTTTATACCAAATCAAGAAGCATAAAGGTATGTTCTACTTTTCATTAGATAGGATACTTGAGTTCTATTTTTTTCAAATACTACTTTGATTATTATAACACTAAGGCGTTAGAAGTCTCTTTCGTCACTCTTCCACCTTTCTCGTCATAGGGAATAATTTTTTTAACGCCGTCATCACATCCTCGATATGAGATTCATCAAAAGCCGTCATTCAAAAACAATCGTCATCTAAAACCTCCAAACTATTTTTTGTAAGCTATTCGTAAGCATACTACAAAAGATTGTCAAATAAATTTTTTATGTTCTTAATAGCCGGATCCTCTAGTTGTACTAGCCGGATCCCAAATACAAAGGATCCGGGGAACCGTGGAGCAGAACTCACCATACGCTTTCAAAAATCACCACCGATCTTTTTCCTCTATTCTCATAACACAAAACGACCAAGCTTCGCATCCATCCTCATTGGCTTTCATAACCTCAAAGCATTTCTTCCTAGAACACCATTGTAAGTAATTACATTAACTTGTTCTAATTTTCATCATCTTCATTCTAGGGTTTATGGTTCCTTAAGTTTTAATCAAATTAATTTAATTAGGGTTTTCAAATTAATCGTGAAAAGGGCTTTTAATCACATTGTGCTCACAACATTGTTAATAAAACCAAAACCATAAACCCACTTCCAACTAATTTTACCTAATTGGAAAATTTGTATTTCTAGGACCAACCCCGCCCAAAGCCACTCAACAAGATCATCATGACACCGTCCACTATCTTACTCACTACTATCGTAAAAGGGGTCTGACCAAAACTAACCGTAAAATTTTCAAAAACCTCACAAAACGACTTATTCACGAAGGTCGTGTAGTAAAGGAATGTTTCCTTGAAAATACCGACACTCGTCAAGTTTTCTCGACAATCAACTTTGATTGTCTTCTTGACATTGATGAACAAATTTGTCCGATTTTCATTTTTGAGTTTTACAAAAGCTTTAGGATCATTAGAAACACCGATAATAGCATCTCAATCGCCTTTATCATCAACACACAAAACTTTACTCTTCCTCTAAACACTTTTGCTCAAATTCTTCGCATTCCTTGTGAAGGAATTTGTATGTACTCTCAAGATTGGGCAATTAACGCTCAAAACCTTGCTCTTGATCCTAAGCCTCTTTACAACACTCCTCTCGACAGTCCCGAAACCATTCGTGATACTATCTTTAAGATTAGGACCGACCAATCCCGTTACGATCGTAACAAAAAGCTAATTCACCGTAATCCCTTTAAAATGGAACTTTTTGAAATGCATCCCATGTTTAGAAAATGGGAAGAAATCCTTAGAGAAAACATCATTAGCCTAGTTGGAAACAAAGATCATCCAAACGCATGCCTTGTGCAAATGATCGATTGTCTTATCCACCAAAGGCCATTTAATCTTGCCTATTACATGGTAAGGAGAATGGTCGGGTATTCAAAGCTTCCAACATGGTACTCCTTATGGTATGCTCCTAACACGACTTTGTAAATGCGTTAGTGCATTGCAACCATCCCCTATCAACGATGACCATTACCTTTCCGATCACGTCATGGTACCCTTACCAAACAACCATCTAAACGGTTCATGGTCAATGGAGAGAAACCCGAAGCCTCTCGGACTCCTCGGCCGGAGAAGAGGAAGAAGAAGATGAGGAGGACATCGACCCGTATCCAACATCAAATTGGACATTCTTGAATACCACGAACAACTTCCAACCATTCCAAACGAGACATGAATACAAACAAATAAGAGGCATGATTCAAAACCTCGCTACAATCTCACTAAGTCAAAAGAAAGAGGAAGAATTGTGAAAGAGACAATAGGAATGTGTTTAATTTTTATCTTATGTTTGAATGATTTCTTTTTAGCATTGTTGGCTTATGGAATTTTGGATATTGTTTCTGGTGCTATATGATGGCTTTCTTGTTTCTAAATTGCTTGTTTCATAGATTTAATAGTGTACAAAATCTGCACATCATTTTTGGTTCTGTGTTGATTCTGATCTGCAGATGCCGGATCCCTAGGATTAGCCTAGCCGGATCCTTCCCTTGAAGGAACCGTGGGATCCGTGACATCGATCAACAATGCAAAGATTGACACATTAATATCGCTTTCTAGATAACATCACATTAGCTTAGCATGTGTTTTTAGAACCCAACTAAGTCCACGTCAGGGATGAGAAAGGCTTAGACTCACTAAAGGCTTACTTACGACCTTAGTCTGATTCTATCATCACATCTAATACTAACCATACTTCCGCTTCAACTACTCACAAAATAAGTATCATCTCTCAAAACACTTAGGAAAGCAAGCTAAACAATTTTAGGAAATTGCTTTTAGTCTTCTATATCTCAAGGTAAGACAAAAAAATTAGTTTTTCAATTCTTGAAATTTTTAAGAATTTTTCTTAATATCACCTCAAGCTAAAACCTGATCACTAGGATCATTTATTATGACTTGTCACCCTCATAACTCCTAGTGTCATCCTTGGACATCCATTGGTAGTTATCATGTCCTTCCTTCTTCCATAAAAGCAATCATGTGCACAAACACTTATTACTCATGATCATTTAAGTACCTCTCTTTCTAAAGCACTTAGGAGAGTGAAACACCCAAAACAAGATAGGTTTTAGCTTCTAAAACCCCATTTCAAATCATCATAATAGCTGAGAGCCGGATCCTAGGAATAGTTTAGACGGATCCTCCAAGGAGGAACCGTGGGATCCAGGGTGACGATATGTCTAACATTGCTAACCCAAACACTCCATCTCATCTTAAATGAGTTCCTAGATCGGTGAAACTCGAATTTCAACCTTGTGCATGTCAATCATCACATTTCCAAGAACATTAGTGGATTAAGTCTTAAATACTAATTGCCGAGATCTTCTCCTTATTAACCACATTGCCTAGAAACATTTTAGTCATCAAACACTAAACATCATTGCTTATGGTTGAGATTTCCAACACTAGAGACTTCAAAATTGAGTCAAAACCTCGAAACCCATTAACAATAATGATCTCACCTAAACTCATGTCAATATCCGGATCCTCGGTCTTTAACGAGACGGATCCTCACGAGAGGGATCCGGGATCCGTAGCTGCAGAGAGCATAAACCAGCTCCATGTTTGAATTCAAATCACCTTTTAGGTCTCCAACCACCTTTAGCATTCATTGATTATCTTCATTGAACTTATCAAAACCTCAAAAGCATGCCTAACCTTTCAAATGGCCAAGAATTTAATTTTCTAATTCATATCATCCTTTATAAACCAAACAACCTTAGAGTTAAGATACCACTCTCAAATTACATCTCATAATCAACAACTAAAAGAATTCTTACTAGCATCATCACTATGACTAAAGCTCCTAGTGCTAACTCATCCACTCAAGAACCACCCAAGAAACTTGCTAGAATCATGCATGAAGTTTCCTCAACCAAATCACCTTCGGTTAAATCCACCAAAACTAGGATCTCTCCCACACTAAGAAAACCAATCAAACCTATTCACAAGAAGAGTGCTTCCACTAGGACTTCATCACTTAAATCTACTAAACCTTCCACAACTCAACCTACCTCACTAGTACCTAAAGCCACCATAAAGTCATTTGAAGATCCTCAACCCACTCCACTTGAACCTCCACTTCAAGGCCATGACTATGAGTGCGACCATTGCAAACATGTTGAGAGAATGAAACATGAATTAGATGTACTAATACATGAGCTTCAAGCTCAAACTGAGAATGCTTAGGAAACCTTTCTCATCCTTGATCTTCAATAAGCTTTTAGTCAAATCTTAAGTTTGGAGTAAATTATTAACCTTAATAGCATCTATTTGGCTTATTCATTCTCTTAGTTTTAGAGATTTGATTGTGTATCTCTTTGTTTTATTGAATGAATACTTTTATGCCATGACTATTATGTGTGTTGTGCTTGTTATATTGTACTTTTATCTCATTCCTCAAGATGCACTCCTTGACATTTCTTCCTTCTTTGAAGAAACCGGAACAGATAGCCGGATCCCTTCCTCGTTAACTAGACGGATCCTCCTTGAAGGGAACCGTGGGATCCGTGGTTCAAGCACAAATTTCTACTAACTTGAGTCTCTTTTGCAGGAAATTATGCACTATACTCTTGTTTTTCTAACCTTTACTTTGTAGATTTTCAAAATAACACATGAAGTTTTTGACACCACAAAAGCTAGGGGAGCTTAGTGTCAAACAATATTGCAAAATCATTTGAAATTTAATCCTTTTTGGATAACACTTCATGATACCCCATTGCAACTTTGCAATATTAGGGGAGCACCTTTTCGTCACTTAGACGAACCATTTGCAAAATTAATTGCAAACACAAGTAGCTTATTTTACATTATGTCCTTGACGCCTTTTTCAAAGGGATGGACTCGTCAAGGGGAGTTAAGACGAGTACCATTCCGTCACTTGCTCTCATTACATCTTTTAAGATTTTTCTTATAAAATTGTGTTAGTTTCTTCAAACACTTTTGTTTCGACAAAAGGGGAGAAGAAAGTAAAACTACAAATTCAAACGCTTTTAATTTTAGCTTTTCCTTAAAATAATTTTATGTTTTGTCATCAACAAAAAGGGGGAAATTGTTAATACAAATAAGCCGTAAAAACGTTTATTTATATTTTACGATCTTCTAATGTTTTGTCGATAACAAAAGTAAAATCATATTAACGAAACAAATAAAATACGTAAATGGTTTGAACTAATAGTTTTATAACACACTTACGTTTTCACATAAAACACTATAACAAGATTAAGTGATTTTATATTTTAGATACACATGTACAACAACTAGTGTTTACATATTGGCTTAACAAGTTTGAGTAAATCTATGAGTTAGATACATATGTACAACAACTAGTGTTTACATATTGGATTAATACATACTTATATTAAGTACACTAAAATGGGTAAAAACAAGTATATACTAAAATGGGTAAAAGTAAGTATATACTAAACAGATAAAAACTAGCAAATGGTTTTTGACCCATAACCCATGGTTTTATATATACCACTTACACAAGTTCAATGTATCCTTAAGGTACATTGTATCTAGATTGAAAACCATGGATCAACCCATAACCCATGACCCATGACCCATGACCCATAACCCAAAATACCCATGGGCAAAGAGGAGCGGACCACGGATCCACTGCTTTGTGCTAGCCGGATCCCAAGTGGAAGGGATTCGTGGGATCCGGGATACGATGAGTGAATTTCCTCTATAAATAGAGAGCCATTTCTTCCTTTCTATTCATCCCTTTACACACATACTTTCCCCAAGTATTCTAACCCTCTAACCTCAGATCCAAGAGATCTATGTAGCTTTTCTCTTTTGTTTTTGTGTGATCTTGTAGATTCCTATTAGAGGAAAGATCACCACATCTTGAAGACGTGCAAGCTCAAGTCCATGAGTTGCCATGCTTCGTCATCATCAAGACAACGAAGGTTCTCTTGTTGATAGTTCTTCCTTCCTCCATAGATGTTGGGTTGAAGGCATTAGTGAAGAATGCCGAAAGTGTCAAGATGAAAGCATTAGTGAAAGATGTTGATCATCTGCGTCAAAGCATTAGTGAAGAATGCTTAAGGTGTCAAGACGAAGGTATTAGTGAAGGATGCCAAGCGTTGTGTCAAAGGCATTCGTGAAGGATGCCAAGAATCAAATCAAGTAGCATTTGGGAAGAATGCTTAGGTCGTATAATCGATGAGTGCATCATTATACATATAAGTGTTTATTTATTCACAAGGATGGTGATATCCTTGATGGTGTTGTAACAAGGGTAGATCTCCTTGATAATAGGTGTTGTGTCGTGAAGGGTAGTAGTTCCTCCATAATGGAACTAGGTGCTTAGCCTAGTACCTAATAAAGGGTAGGCGACGTTGTGATAGGATTAGTTCTCCTAAGGTGTGAAAGAACTTGGTGGTTAGCCTAGCACCGTATAAAGGGTAGGCGACGTTGTGATAGGATTAGTTCTCCTAAGGTGTGAAAGAACTCGGTGGTTAGCCTAGCACCGTATAAAGGGTAGGCGACGTTGTGTTAGGTGTGGTTCGCCTTGGTGTGAAAGAACTCGACTTACTCTTGCTTCAAGTGCGACTCATGCTGAAGTCGCTAGACTTGCTCTTCGCCGCCGAGGTCGCTGAATCTTGAAGTCGCTAGGCTTGCTACTGCTGCAGGGATTGCAGGAGGGTCTGGAGTTCGAAATTGTTAGTACAAGGATTTTAAGAGCGGAGATCCTACAAAGTTCAAAGGCACATAAGCGGCCACTGCTATGATTCGTTGGTTTGAGAAAATGGAGTCTGTGTCCTTCTATGTAATTGCCCAGATGATTGCAAGGTTAAGTTCGCTACTAGTACACTTCTAGATGGGGCAATGTCATGGTCGAATTCTTATGCACAACCTATGGGAATGGAGAATGCTTACAAGCTCACATGGGAGCAATTTAAAGGGTTGTTGATGAAGAAGTACTGTTCGCGTACTGAGGTGAAGAAATTGGAAATGGAATTTTATGAGCTAGTGACTGTTGGGTATGACATCGAGACCTACATTAGGAGGTTTCAAGAGTTGGCTGCATTATGTCCATCTATGGTTTCGGACAATGAAAAACTACTGGAAGCTTTCATAGGAGGACTTCCCCAAATTATTCAAGGAGATGTGATTTCTTTTGATCCGCAAACGATTGAAGAATCTATTCGAGTATCTCAAAAGCTCATGGCACAAGTTGTGAAGAGGGGAAACATTACCAACACCAACCGCAACAACAATACCAACAACCGCACCAACTACAATAACAACCGAAACAACTACACCAACTACAACAATAATAACAATAAGAGAAAGTGGGACAACAACCGAGGTGGCAATGTTACTCAACAACCACCAAAGAGACAGGATGTTGCAAAGGCCTATGCTGCAGGCACAATGGAAATGAAAGAGTACACGGGTATTTGCCTAAGTGTGATAGGTGTCAAAGTCATCATAATCTCGGTCGTTGCCCTAACCCATGCGGAAATTGTAAGAAAGTGGGTCATCAAACCAATGAATGCAAGCTGCCAGCTATGGTGGAAAATCAGAAACTGCAAGTGACATGTTTTGGATGTGGAGAGAGGGGACACTACAAGGGGGACTGTCCAAAGTGGAAGAATCAAGGGAACATGAATCAAGGTGGAATGGCACAAGGAAGAGCCTATGTCATGGGAGGAGGAGAAGCCAAGGAGGAACCGAATGTTGTCACGGGTACGTTCCTTATCAATAATCGTTAGGCATCAGTTTTATTTGATTCGGGAGCCGATAAAAGCTTTGTGTCCACTATATTTGCACCTTTACTCAATATCAAACCAACCACACTAGACACTTCATACATCATTGAATTAGCTAACGGTAACTTAATTAGCTCCGACACCATTGTCCGTGGTTGCACTCTCAATTTCCTAAATCATCCTTCAATATAGACCTTATGCCCATAGAACTTGGTAGTTTCGACGTCGTTATCGGCATGGATTGGTTATCCAAACATCGTGAAAGAATCATTTGTGATGAAAAAGTTGTTCACCTTCCTTACAACGGCGAAACCTTGATCATTCGTGAAGAACGAAGTGGAACTAGACTCAGCATTATATCATGCATCAAAACGGAGAAGTACATAAAGAAAGGTTGTTATGCTTTCTTAGCACATATAACAGAAAAGAAGTCGGAAGAGAAGCGACTTGAGGATGTACCGATTGTTCGAGAATTTCCTAAAGTCTTTCCCGAAGACTTACCAGGACTTCCACCGGCACTTCAAGTAGAATTTCAGATTGACTTAGTACCAGGAGCTGCACCAGTTGCACGAGCACCTTATCAACTAGCACCATCAGAGATGCAAGAGTTGTCTAACCAGTTGCAAGAACTTTTAGACAAAGGATTTATTAGACCTAGTTCCTCGCCTTGGGGAGCACTGGTCTTGTTTGTGAAGAAGAAAGATGGATCCTTCAGAATGTGTATAGATTATAGAGAGCTAAACAAGTTAACGGTGAAGAATCGTTACCCACTTCCCAGGATCGACGACTTGTTCGATCAGTTGCAAGGCTCTAGTATCTACTCAAATATTGACTTGAGGTTAGGTTACCATCAACTTAGAGTTCGGGAGGAGGATATCCCGAAAACAGCATTTAGAACTCGTTATGGTCATTGTGAGTTTCAAGTAATGCCATTCGGACTAACCAACGCACCTGCAGTATTCATGGATCTCATGAATAGGGTATGCAAACCGTATTTGGATAAGTTTGTGATAGTATTTATCGACGACATATTGATTTACTCGAAGAGCACGAAGGGCACCTAAGAACGATTTTAAGACTACTCAAGAAGGAGAAATTGTATGCCAAATTTTCGAAGTGTGATTTTTGGAACCGAAAAGTACAATTTCTTGGTCATGTCATCGATAGTCAAGGATTACTGTTGGGAATTATGTGAAGTAGGATTTACAGCATCATTCGCCAAAGAATTTCATTGAGTAAGCGAATCTCTTGAAGAAGAGATTACTGTTGAAGTGTAAAAAGCCGTGTCGTGTTCTTCTTTGAAGGGTGGAAGCGACTAGGATCGACATCTGTTGTATTATTTAAATGCTAACCCATCATTATTCTTGAGCGGCCCGAGGTTAGCATGGGTTTTATTGTACTGCTCAATATAGTTTAGTGTATTAGTCATTAAATGCATGCTTGCATGTTTAGTCGATTGAGTAGTAATAGATTAGGGTTCCTTGTCTATAAAAGGAACCTCATAGTTTGTAATAGAAATTAATCTGAAACATAGAGTTTCAGTTAATAAAAGATCCATAGAGGATCTAAGTGTTCTTAGTTATAACAACTTGTATTTACTTTCCGCTATAGAATGCGAGTTGTAGAGGCTGTCTATTGGTTTGCTTATGATTACATAGGCAACACTAACGATCCACGAGTGCTAAAGATGCATCAAGGTCCGAGAGTTTTCAACAAGTGGTATCGAGCCTCGGGAGAGTCTCTACGATCTTGAGAACCTTATTTACCTCACCCCATACAACCAAAACATATTCACCATGCAGGCCTGATGATGAATCGAAGTCACCAACAACACCAAAACAACACCACTCTATGCAAGAACTTAGTCTCTCCAACAAGAATGGTAAGTTTCCTTATACGAAAAAGGAAGAGTATGATCATGGACCATGAAGATGCGAGCTGGATCTCCAATATTGATTGGAATCTGTGGGAGATTGTGAAGAATGGCAGATCTGAAGAAGACTATCCGGATCTTGATGGTAAGTTTACCATTGCTCCTCCCAAAGCTTCTTGAAGAGATTCTAGCGGTGCAAAGAGAGCACAAGGTAAGAACCATCCTTCTTCAATCTATTCACGAAGATCACTTGGGTGATTTTCACCACATGGTTGATGCAAAGGATATCCGGATGGCTCTTAAAGCAAGGTTCGGTGGAAATGAAGAGTCCGGGAGAATGAGGAGGTCCATGCTTGAGACAACACTTCCAAGAGTTCAATATCTACGAAGAAGAAGGTATCCACAAGGGATACGGCGGGTTTCACAGGATTACGAGTCGACAACGGTGAATGCAAAGCGACAATGATGATTGCAACTCAAAATTCCTCGATCACTACCTCCATCATGGTTACATGTCGTTATAGCTCTTAAGGCTAAAGGTGGGTTGGACATGCTCACTTTGACGAGCTGTACAACAAACTCGGATCTCTTGAACACGATGTCGATCTCCCTACCGTGCATCCTCTTACGGTCATCTGACCTTTGTTGGGACATCTCACTCCAATATGATGATGCATGCTTCAAGTCCATCTTACTTACCATCATCATCCTATCGTCCCACTCCATCACATCCTCAAGCTAAAGCGAAAGTATCTTTGGAGGATGTTCTTCGTCGTTGTTCTTGATTATGATACTCGTGACATCCGTATATGAAGACTTTGATCGGTGGACCCACTTGAAATGGAGGAGATGAAGTGAAATGGCGGTGGCCATGCTTTCGATAGATATCAAGAGGTTTGAAGAGAAGGCGGTAAGGAAGTTTGGATTCAAGGAAAGGATCCATTTCGTTTTGACAGGAGAAAGGTCAAGTGTTTCTCTTGTCACCGGATGGGTCATTTCTCGAGGAATGCAAAGGCAGGAAGAGTAGAGAGGAGCTAACTACCATTCATATCGTGAAATTAGAAGGGAGCTAGCATTTGACTCTTATCACCATGGATGAACAGTCAATGTGGTGCACATGAAACTGTGAATGAGGAAGGCTGACGTCTTGAGAAGCTTGGATTCTTTGGCAAGATGCACTTGAGGATAGGCATGATCAATTTGCCTTCATGGGACTTTCTCGGTACACAAGTTGTATATTTGGTTGTAGTGAAAGATACAATGAACTTAAAGAAGCTTATGTTACTATGAAACCTAGATACAATGAATGCTATGTTGATAATGAAGCTTATAAACTTTCGTTAAAAACATTAGAAAGACAAAGGTATGGTTTCAAAAGAATCGAGATAGCTTATGAAGAAAAGATTAAGGTGCTTCAATTTGATCTAGATATTGCAAACATTAACTTTAAACGACCGAAAAGGAAAAAGGCGATCTATTCTTTGAGAACCTAGAGCTCAAAGAGAAACTTCTTGAGGAAATAGCTAGACATAAACAATGGTTAATATCGGTGACAATCTAGCTAGAGCACTCTATAGTAGTCAATCGGTGACCTCGGGAATAGGTTTAGGTTTTCAAAAGTATGTAGGATTGGAAGCTAGGCAAGATGGGCGTAAATCTACACTGCGAGATTAGAACATTTTAAAAGGAAGGTGATTTACATGCTGTCCCTGGACCTATTAGAGGTGAATTCATGCCCATGACCTATCCATTCTGCTGACTTTGATGGATCACACCATCTGTATGGCAAAAGTCAAAAGACTTGCGGACAACGATGCTTCATCTTATGACTTTGTCTCTTTCTCGGCGGTGACAATTCATCGGATCAAGGATCTACTTACAATTTGTGATTCAAGGGATAAGTCGACCTTGCCAAGCCCTCACGAGCCTACACCCAAGCTCGCACCCAAGTCTATCTACAAGCCTTCTAGGATAGTGGCGAGAATCCACTTCCAAGCTTGTTTCCCGAAGACTTGTCTTTAAATCATTGAATAATATGTACATTAAAACAATTCCTTTAATGTTTCGGTTTAAATACTTCTACATGTAATCGAACATCTTCTTTGTTGAATACATCTTCCAAAAGGAAGACATGTTTTGTTTGTGAAAGTAAATTTCATTTAATTAAGGATTGTGATTTTCATGAGCAAAGATTAGGTGCATGTGCTCTTGACGAGAAACCTAGACCGGTGTGGACCAATGTTAAGAATATCCCACCTTATGTCCCATGAACTACTTATCTTGACTCTCCTTGGAGAAATCACTAATAGACCTTATGTGCAACCCACTAGCCCATACTTTAAACATGGTTATTGGCCGCAAATGTTGACTCTATGAATAATGGGAAAGGATTTTGGGGTCACTTGTCAAGTCCTCGGCGAGTTGTTCTTGGAAAATAAGGGACCTAACTTTCAATGGAAACCCAAGAACAATGGTGGATCTTACTCTTTGCTAGACCTAAATCTTATGATCCACAAAGCGTGTTTGGTCGACTATGACTTGAGCCTCCTTCGTTAACTAACATTCTTTTGTAAATATTGTTTGTTCTATAGGATCATCCTCTTAAGCATAAAGATATTGGTATTGTTGATAGTGGATGTTCAAGAAGGATTGATTATGATGAATTGTTTGCACATGTTGCTAGAGTAGAGGCCATTGAATTTTCTTGGCCTATGCATCCTACATGGGCTTCATCTTTGTATCGATGGATGTTAAAGGTGCTTTTACGTATGGTGAGATAGAAGAGAAGTTTATGTCACACAACCCAAAGGATTTGAAGACCCAGATCATCCTAATCATGTTTACAAAGTCGTTAAAGCTCTCTATGGACTTCATCGGGCACCAAGGGCATGGTATGCTAGGCTTTCATCATTTCTGTGAAGCATGGCTCTAGAAGAGGTGCCATTGATAAGACTCTTTTACGAAGAAGAACTCGAGACATCATACTTGTGCAAGTGTATGTGGATGACATCATTTCGGATCCACTAAAGAAGCTTGGTGTAGGGAATTCGAGGATCGATGAAGGAGAATTTCGAGATGAGTGCTATGGGGAGCTTACTTTCTTTTGGGTCTCAAGTTCAGAGAAACAAGATGGGATATTTATCGGTCGGGATAAATATGTGAGGACATGTTGAAGAAATTCGGTATGGAAAGTGTCGGGCGCACAACACCGTATGAAGCTCAAAAACAAAAGCCAACAATGATCCGGATCTACATGTGAATGTTCATTTATACGGATCAATGATTGGTTCATTAATGTATCTAAGACTTCAAGGCTGATATTACCTTTCTTTGTAAGTATGTGCTCTCGATATCAAGTCACTCCACTTACTTCCCATCTCAATGCGGTCAAGAAGATCTTTAAGTACCTCAAGGCCAACCTCATTTAGGCCTTTGGTACCCAAAGAGTCTCCTTTTAAGTTGGAAGCATATAGTGGCGGTGATTATCTTGGTGCAATCTGGATAGAAGATCCATGTTGGAGGTGTCAATTCCTTGGAAAGAGATTGATTTCTTGGCGGTGCAAGAAACAAGCGATTGTGGCTACCTCAACTCTTGAAGCGAGTATGTTCTTCTTGCAAGCTGTGTGGACGGTGCTTTGGATTCAAAACCAATTCTTTGGATTATGAGTATAACTTCATGAACACAACTCTTTTTATTGATAATCATAGTACCATATGCATTGTCAAAATCCGATTTTCACAGTGAGAACCAAACATATTGAAATCAGACACCACTTTATAAGAGATGCATATGAAAACATTTGATAAATGTGGCAAAAATTCATCTGAGATGATAATGTGGCGGATCACATTAACAAAGGCTTTTGATGGACCAAGGTTTCAACACCTAGTGGTCAATATTGGAATGCTTAACCCTTAACTGCAAAGTATAAGGGGAGGCATATGCCTCAGGGGAGGCATATGCCTCAGGGGAGGATTTCTTTGTTTAGTTGTTAGTTTCTTAGTTAAAATAAAAACTAACTTTCTCTTGCAGGTTTGTTATGTTTTGGTTTTATAACTCACCAGATCTACCTTGTGTGTATCAAAGAGTTGGCTAGTCCAAAAGTGCGACTTTGGTAAGACACATCAAATCATTGATAGGCGTAATGGTTGGCTCAATATCATAAGTTCTGCAACCACCCATGCTTCATTCTTTGAGAGTTGTATGGTCATCAATTCACCATGGTCTATTCCTTTTGGAATCCAAGAATTGGCTAGCCCACAAGTATATGGCTTGTGGTAAAGGCAACTGCATCCATATTTGGTTATCAATTCACCAATTCTAAGAATTGACTAGTCACGAGCAAGCGGCTACGGTAAAGACAAGTCAAATCCGTTTATATAGTTCTTGATTTGCTCATAAATCGATGGTTATCAATGTACCATAGTTTACGAACTTAAACATCGGCTACTCCGGTGAGATGGCTATTGGTAAAGACATCAAATCCATTATTTTCAATGATTCACCTCTCACAGGGAGATAACACACGGATGTGATGAGAATAGTTTGCAAGCGATAAGTATTGATGTACATTATGTCATTTGTTCTTTGCAAAGATGCAGGCGTTTCAAAGTTTACTCATCATAGAGATGAGATTATTATTGGTTCATTACTCTCGATGTTTGAGAACAATCCTCTAATCTGCGGTCTCGAAGATCTTTCAAGGTCGAAGCTGGAACTTAACAAGTCAAATTCCGGTTTAGGGAGGATTGTTGGGAATTATGTGAAGTAGGATTTAGCATCATTCTTGACGAAGGATTCTTTGATAGAAGCGAGAATCTCTTGAAGAGATTCTTTGAAGTGTAAAAGCCGTGTCGTATTCTTCTTTGAAGGGTGGAAGGCGACTAGGATCGGCATCGTTGTATTATTTAAATGATAACCCATCATTATTCTTGAGCGGCCGAGGTTAGCATGGGTTTTATTGTACTGCTCAATACAGTTTAGTGTATTAGTCATTAAATGCATGCTTGCATGTTTAGTCGATTGAGTAGTAATAGATTAGGGTTCCTTGTCTATAAAAGGAACCTCATAGTTTGTAATAGAAATCAATCTGAAACATAGAGTTTCAGTTAATAAAAGATCCATAGAGGATCTAAGTGTTCTTAGTTATAACAACTTGTATTTACTTTCCGCTATAGAATACGAGTTGTAGAGGCTCTATTAGTTTGCTTATGATTACATAGGCAACACTAACGATCCACGAGTGCTAAAGATCATCAAGGTGCGAGAGTTTTCAACAAGTGGTATCAGAGCTCCGTCAATTTTTAGGACTTGCCGGATATTACAGAAGATTCATTGAAGGTTTTTCTAAGATAGCTAAAGCTTTGACCAAGTTGACACATAAAAACCAGAAGTACGAATGGGGAAAGAAACAAGAAGCTGCTTTTCAGTTATTGAAGCAAAAGCTTTGCTGTGCGCCGATTTTGGCACTACCCGAAGGAATCGAAAACTTCGTTGTATACTGCGATGCTTTACACAACGGGCTTGGAGCTGCGTTAATGCAAAACAAGAAAGTGATAGCTTATGCTTCTCGACAACTTAAGGTTCATGAGAAGAATTACACCACTCATGATCTTGAGTTGGGAGCCATAGTTTTTGCACTCAAGATTTGGAGGCACTACCTTTACGGTACTAAGTGTACGGTGTTTACGGACCACAAGAGTTTGCAATATGTTCTTGATCAGAAGGAACTTAACATGAGGCAACGTCGTTGGTTGGAATTACTTAGCGATTACGATTGTGAAATCAAATATCACCCGGGAAAGCCAATGTTGTGGCAGATGCTCTTAGCCGGAAAGAAAGATACAAGCCTTTAAGAGTCAGATCATTAGGAATGACGATTAGTTCACCTCTACCATCAAAAATACTCGAGACTCAGATTGAGGCACTCAAGGAGGAAAACCGACCAAGCGAAAAACTTTATGGTATGCCCGAGAATGCAAATGGCTTTGTAAAGAGATCAGATGGAGTATTATGCTTCAAGGATAGAATTTGGGTACCACTTTATGGCGGGATACGAGAATTGATTATGCATGAGTCGCATAAGTCAAGTATTCTATTCACCGAGTTACGATAAGATGTATCGGGATCTCAAGAAACTTTATTGGTGGCGAACATGAAAGCGAAATTGCCACGTATGTTAGCAAATACCTTACTTGCTCTAAGATGAAAGTTGAATACCAGAAACCTTCAGGATTACTTCAACAACCAGAAATTCCCCAATGGAAATGGGAACGCATTACAATGGATTTCATTACTAAACTCCCTAAGACATCAGGAGGTTACGACGCCATTTGGGTAATCGTTGATCGTCTTACCAAATCAGCCCATTTCATACCAATTAGAGAGACTTACTCTATGGAACAACTTACTAGACTTTATGTCAAGGAAATAGTCTCAAGACACGGTGCACCAATTTCTATCATTTCCGACAGAGATAGTCGATTCACCTCAAACTTTTGGAAATCATTACAAGATTCATTTGGAACCAAATTAGAGATGAGCACCGCCTATCATCCTCAGACCGATGGTCAGAGCGAAAAACGATTCGAGACATTAGAAGATATCTTTGAGAGCATGTGTGATTGATTTTGGAAATGGTTAGGCTAACCATTTGCCATTGATCAATTCTCTTACAACAATAGTTATCACACCAAACATAAAAGCGGCACCATTCAAGGCACTCTATGGTGAAAGTGCCGATCACGTTTGTTGGGCGAGGTTGGTGACGCACAACTCATTGGTCCGAAATGGTTCGAAACAACGAAAAGATAGTTCGGATCCGAGATAGACTCGAAGCGCGAGCCGCGAGAAAAGTTCTGACCGACGTCTGACGCAAACCATTAGAATTTCAAGTTGGCGACAAGGTTATGTTGAAAGTATCGCCTTGGAAAGGCGTGGTACGATCAAAACGCGAAGTTAAACCCGAGGTACATTGGGCCATTTAAAATTTTGAGCGAGTCGTACGTAGCATATCGACTTGAGCTTCCGTCAGAACTTAGTCATGTACATAACACGTTTCACGTTTCAAACCTCAAGAAATGTCTTTCGGATGAATCACTCGTATTTCCATTGGAAGAAATTCAACTCGACGATAAACTCAATTTCGTGGAGGAACCAGCAGAAATCATGGACCGAGAGGTCAAACAGTTGAAGCAAAGTCGTATTCCTATCGTGAAAGTTCGCTGGAATTCTCGAAGAGGTCCCGAGTTTACTTGGGAATGGGAAGATCAGATGCGGCTCAAATATCCTCACATTTTCACCGATAAGACCGCAGAACCCAACATGGACTAAATTCAGGGACTGAATTCCTTTTTGGGTGGGTGAATGTGACAACTCGTAATTCCAGGTCATTTCTCAAAATTTACTATTCATCTCGGGAATTACTATTCATCGGTTACTATTCATCATTTTACTATTCATCGTTTTTGAAGTCGATTTGATATTCTGAGAACATATTTTCAAAATTTTACTATTCATGAAACACTATTCATTCCCGGAGAAAATCACTATTCATGATTCACTATTCATCATTTTTCGTAAACTAGGTTTACGAGTATCAAATTCGCGTAACCGTAAGGGTTTAGTTGCGAATTCATGAGCAATCATTGAGGACATTTCATATAGACTAGATTTAGTCTACATATCATTAGTAATATCATCGTATTAGTTCATGCATGGTTTTGCATAATTCATTAAACGTATAATTTCCTATTAAATAAACGCTATCGCATAATCATTTATTTTGAATAATTAATCTGACACTTTCAAAAATTACCCTGATATATTATTATACTCATTTTAATAATATAAAAATTATATTACTATTTTACCCGATGTTTTAAATTTATTTTGTATATAAATTGTTATATGTATATATTTACGACGGTTTTCGTAAATACTACTCGATAAATATTATTTCACTCAATTCTTGTAAGAAATGTATTTTTATAATTTTTATGACTTTGATATATTTTATTTTGTTCCGTAAAAATCAATTTCTAGCCAACGCTACACTAAATAATTACTTTTACTTATCTAATATACACTACAATTATCATAAAATACATTTACTTAATAAAATTTCACCACCTTTCTTGTTTTTTTACCCTTGTCGACCAAAAACAATGACACAACAAGATTTACACAAAAATCTTACACTAGCTAGTACACATATACAATCTAGGCTTAACACTTGTATTTTTTAATTAATATACTATCCAATACACATACATGCTCATATACTTAGGTGAAAAAAATAAAACACTCTCCCATTTCTTCTCTTAGAACCGGCCAAGGAAGGAAAAACAAGAAGGAAGGAAAAAAATTTCAAGAACAAGTGAAATTACAAACTCTAGTATACTCTCTTTAAGGGTTTTGCAATAAAAACCTAGAGTGTTTAGGAAAAACCTTGTTACATAAACCTCATCATCATACTAGTAAGCATTTCATGATCATTATTAATCTTTCATATTCATATTCAATTTATTTTTATTATGCTTGAAAGAAAACATGCAAGTTATATGTGTATCTATACCACTTTTAATGTTTTTAGTACTTATAATTAGTATATATCATCCTATAATTAATCCCTTGAAACATATCATTTTTGATGATGTCTAGGAACCCATGACACTCTAAGAAGGTGTATGGTAGGTTTAGAATAGATTTGGTGTTAATTTGAAGTGGTTAGAATAAGTATTATACAAGAGTAATCATTTTCGACAACCTAAAAATAAGGTCTGATCATTTTTGCTAAGTCTGGAAATTTCGAAAGGTTGTAAATTATTTTGGGCTAGATATTCAGAAAATATACTTTAAAACGAAAACGTGGTCGCTTGAACGGGTTAAAACGAATTTATAACGAAGAAGTTATGCTATTTTTAAGTTTAACGACGAAAACTATATTTTCCGGAAAACTGCATGCTGTCCAGAATTTTTAAGGGTCAAAAATGAGTTTTAAGCGCTATCTAAATGAGTCGATTTATCAAAAATATATTAGTATACTTTAACACGAAGCTAAGGACATATAAAACGTAGAAAACGGACTTATAACGACTAAATCATACGCGTTTAAATAAGGTTAACGTAACTATTTTATATAAGTATAAAACACTTGCATATATATTTTCTATTAGCCAAACTAGTTGTCGCTAGTGACCATGTTTGGAGTCGTTTTTCACATTGATAGAATACTTTTTAAAAAACGATGTCTTCTAGTAAAAGTGAGTTCACCTAGCCTATTTTCCAAAACGTTCAACCGTTCGTCAAACGGGGTTGTAACGAATAAAATGCGGTCACTCAAACTTTGCCGAAAACTAACCTTAAACAATATTTTTAGTCCAAGTACCCTACTTTACCTATATTTTTCTTTATGATCGAGACCTCTATGATAAAAAATTAAAAGCTAAGACTTTGAGATAATGTTACAAGCTTTCCAAAACCATTGAGTTTGTTTCCTAACACTCGACATTCACTAATTTACGACTAGCTTTTCGAGGCCAATTAGTCACTTTCATGAATTGTCAAATTATATTGTTTTGCGACAAAAAACTATAATTTCTTAATAAATCACTAAATGACTATCGTAGGATAACATTTCAACGTAAGTACTTGTAAAGTAATTTATAACTTGACAATACGTTATAAACTTATTTTTCGACGATAAACTTTATTTTCAAAAAATGCACAAGTGGTATGGATATCATATGAGTTGCATGCATAACATTACATCATGACTTATTATAGATCATATCATTCATAATAGGTCGCGGTTAGAGATTTGCGCTACATTTCAGTGTACTCACTTTTGCCATCACATCATTGTACCAAGTGAGTTTTCATAGCCCCGTTGTACATGTTTATACTTATTTTCAAACCTACGGGGGAGAATACATTGCACATTATTTTTATTACGATACCAAGTATATCAAATTCATTACATTGCTTAAGTTACCTCATTGCCAATTGAATGTCCCCATTTCATAATCATGAACCGTTAATTCCGGAAGAAGCAAGGGTGAGTGAATAGATCTATTGAGGGTGACTCCTCCATCCGGGTTGGTGGTCCCAACTGGTCAAACGGATGCATTTCATTTAATATCATTATTTGAGTTGTTTGGCAAACACTGTTGGCTAACATCATAATCGGTCTAGCTTGGTGTCATGTGCTTATAGCAATTGTAACATTTTATGTAACATATTTGTCATACATGGCTTATACTTGTGTAGTCGTATAAAACATTTTTCATAAACCTATGATTTATCACCAACATTATTGTTGACCGTTTTCGCAATGTATTTTCAGGTAACTAAGGCATTAACATCATGGCACGCATAAGGACCCATCATAGAGTCGCGATGACGACGCATCTCACTTGTAAATTATGGCACTTTTAAAACATCGTTTGGCTTGTAATAAACATATTTCCGCAAACTTTATCTACTTTTGGGACCTATCTTTGTAACTCTGAAAGCTTTACATAAATAACAAATGATGTGTTTTTAAACGACACTTTAGGTCGTTCAATATAACTGTGATTGTGATGCTATGATGTCATCCCCAGAATTCCATTCATTGCAAAGCAGTAATTTGGGGTGTGACACATGACATCTAGTGTCAAACATCTAGTGTCATGTGGTCATGTTTAGTCACATATTTTCCTCGGAATTAAGGATCTCGCGTGCTAACTCAATTAAGTCGTCCAATTGGAGAACATGTGAAGATCACACTAGGTCTCACACATAGAGGAGAGACACATTGGGTTATAATTCACCTACGTCTCACAGAGAGTAAAATGAAATTGCAAGTGTCCTCACAATTGGATGGCATCGATTAAAAAACGTGTATCAAAATGTGTATAAAGAAGCGTGCATACATCTTTATAGTCGCAAGTTAAGAAACAATTTTATTAACTTATTAGGTGAACGTTTTATCATAGGAAAACATTAAAGAATAACCAAACCTTAGTTTGAACACACTCGAAAGGTTAAAAACCTCAAGTATTTCAATAATTAGCTCATATGAAAAAGCATGTAGTGCCTCGGGAAAATATTAAAGGTTATTCTAACCCTAGACTATTTGTTATAACTAATGTACTTGCATGTGCTTCACGGAAGAAAATTACGGTATGTAATCCCGACCTAATGCGTTTAACATATTTGCAAGACATTTATTGACACTAATATTGGTCATTAATAAAATTAGGGCAAAAAACTTTAAGTTTATATTTAAAGTTTTATTAAACTTATGCACTTGCTGGTTTCACGGGAGAAAATTACTAGTATGTAAGACCGACTCATTGCGATTAACCATTGCAAGATACTAGTTTAATTATATCAAATTTTGATAATTTTATGTCTATTTAATTTCATAAAATCTTTTTCAGAATAAAAGCAAGTCACAAGGAATAATATAATGCAAATAAACAGACAGAAAGAGGTAGAAGTAGAAGACAAACTCTTATCATGCGATAGATAAAATAAAACAATAAACACACAATCTTGTTGATTACAAGCTTTTGTTATGGCTCCCACTTTCTATTAGAATAATCTATAGCAAGTAGTACAAATACATCAAATAGCTTGATTCCAAAAGCCTTATGCATAAGTATAAAGATACTCAGCATGCTGATTGAAAACTTTAATGCACTTCAGGCCCCTACCATACAAGAAAGGAGTCTTCCCAAGCTTAGCAGTGAACTACAAAGTTGTAACCTACTTAGTCGTGAATCTACCGTAAAAATTTCAAGATTTAACTCTTTACATAACAGTGGGAATCAATTTTTTTAGTGCAACTAGGTCAGCCAATCAACAAACAAAAATATATCGTTCTAGCCCTTTTAATATTAAGTATATGTTAAGTATAAGAGGTTGACATATTTTTCATGACACGTATGCATGTTTTTGTCATGTGAATTAATTAACCAATTAATATTAGCTTAAAAGCAACAAACGACAAATTTAAAGCACGTAAACATACATCGTTATGACCATGTAAAAACCATGATTTAGGGTTTTCTTCTACTGATTTTTAAGACCCTTAAGGTCGACATTTTTTTAGAAAAAATAATCCTTAGGGGCTGATTAAAAATAACATAAAGAAAACATGTGAAATAAGCGTTTTTAGGTATTTTTACGTTTTTAGTGTAACTCATAACATCAAACGATGATTCGGGATACCACGTTTAGGATTTCATGATCAAATAACTATTATTATACGAGTATACGCAGCGAAAAGAAAATTTCATTAGGGATCCCTTTTGATGTATATGAATTAACACGTAATTACATAAATTACTAATGCAGGAACCAGATGTTAAATCATTTCACACAATAAAGATAGATAGAAGATAAAAGAGGTGATATTAGATTAAGATGAAGATGAAGAGATACAAGAAGATGTTGGAAGAACCTAGAAGCTATCTTAACCTTACCATTAGTATTCCACTCATCAAATGGTAAGACATGGGTTCCTTTTATAGGGAAGGAACCCTTACAAGGTTTACAAGTTGGGGCGATGTGGGATAGGTAGGAATATTAGAATAAAACATAATAACTTACAGTTTTTACAACTTACTTAAACCGTTTACAATCGTAAAACATAAATACAAATCACGAGATAATAAAATAAGAATGACAATCACTTTCACTAAGTCAAACAATCTCCCCTTAAGGGATGTCATCCTTTAGATGTTTCATTGTGATGATGTCATTAGTCGTCTTGATCTTGAACTTCGTGAAATGTCTTAGAATTATATTGATTCTTTGTTCCTTCATGCTTTGTGATCTTTGATTAACGTTTTTGATCTTTCTTGCCTTCAATCAACATCTTCAATGATTTGTTGTGTCGTCTTCTCCACCATACTCATATGTCTTGAAAAGACTTTGAACTTCATACTAATATCTTCCTCACTTGATACATGAACTTGTTCTTTGACATCTTGACCTTTAACTTTGAAGTAAGACTTTGTCTTTAACATTCTGACTTGATCTTTGATAAGGATGAACTTCATATAACTATGAGTATATGGAGGTGAAGATGTTGATGTACATGATGGTGATAAATGGCGTTTCCTCCAAAGGACTATCATCAGTACTTGTATAAATATGTTAGTTGAAAATATCAATCGATTATGGTGGACTACTACGATTGTTTTACTGATGAATGTCTTGATTTTAGTCACCTTAGTCGAGCACATCGCCCGTCTAAATCCCGTTGAGGGACCGTTATCATTACATTGGATAAATCCAAGTAACGACCCACATCTTCAGGACTCGATTCATAAAAGGAATCTCCTTGGCGGGATTTCCAGCACTTACAGGTTCGAATGACGAGAGTATTAACAACATAGTGTGAAAATACTTCTCTAATCCTCACAAAGGTTGTTCCTGAATTGGAGGCCCTTGATAACGCTACACGCGTCGTTCGGGGTCAAGGAAACTTCCTTTTCTTCGAGCAAGTTTTATAACACCCTAGGCAGTGAACCTAATCGTTGTAGTGTAGTAGTTAGAGTAAGCCACGGGTATTGATATCATTCTCTAGGGGAATAGGAATGCTAGTGAGGAGTTACTACGCTAAGGTTAAGGTTGAGGAAGATTATTTTGTATTTTTATATTTTATGAAATGGAAAGGTACGAATCTCGGGTATTGGATTTGGGGGTTGGTATTTCACCGATTACTCTACTATTATCTAATTATCTAAACTAAGGTTGTGGGAGTCTATGTCTAATTAATGTGTGCTCGTATGATAGTTTAAAGATGTGTTTACTTAGGTTATACTACTCCTTAATTATCTCCTATTGATGGTTGAGTTGTCACGTCCTTATTCTTAGTTGCGTTGTGTGTCTAAAGTTGTAGGGTATGCATTTCTCCACAACTCTTTGAACTTACCAAAGGGTCTCGTCTACAAAACCCACTAGGGATGATAAACTCTTACTCTAAGGCACTCTTTGGATAATTTAGCCTACAACTACTCGGTAATCATATTCTAAGGTTCACAAAGATGAATCAAGCATTAAGTACACAATGAATGACCTATCGCATTACTAGATCATTAATAAACTAAGATAAGAAACAACCAATCAATATTCAATAATTAAGTTTCATACTTCCTAAGCAAACACACAAATAAATTAGCGGACATGGAGAACATGCAAGCATACACACAAATAATCAAAGACATAATTGAATTAATGAAGTAAATACTTATCTTGATGTAAGATAGGGTTTAAAACCCTAAAATCTGTACAAGACACCTTAGGTTCGGTTTTAGGCTTTCACTCCAAAAGACTCTCTAAAGCGAAAATTCGGATTCTATATATAAGATTACATATGCGATGGCGTCACCTTATGTTTCGTGGACGCCGTCGTGTCGCCGTCATTAGGGTTTCGTCTTGGCCACGTTAACCTTTCGACGGCGTCACCTTATGTCCGTGACGTCCTCTTGACTTCGACGCCGTCGGGTCACATCTAGGCCGTCGAGTTGCGACGGTCTACTCTTTTAAAGCCCGGCGCGTCACTTGTAAATGAGCAATTTGGCTCTACCGAGTCACAAAAAGTGATGCGACGGCGTCGCGATTAACACCGACGCCGTCCCTTGGTTCAGCGATCTGGTGGCTCGATTCTTGACTTTGGCCATTTTCTTCGTAAAGCGCTTTCGTCCAAATAAGTGCCATTCCAGCATTTTGCCTTCAAGAGACCTAAAAGTGAAAAGGAACGAAATTAAGCAATAACGGATACAAAAGTGATCAAATAAGGGCTAAAACGACCCTCAAAATGGTACCTTTTAAAACCTTATCAAATATCCCTACACTTGTTATTTGCTTGTCCTCAAGCAAATGTGCTTTTAGCCAATTAATTTATAAGTTAGGGGTCATGAAGCATTAATTCAAAGCGGTCCACAACACATATAAGCCCCATAAAAGTCATAACAAGCACGGAATTACATACTAGCACCTCACATGGGGTGTTTGGGTACTCACATCTCTCGGGTGTATATATGAAATATAACAAATAGGAAATGGAAGATAAACACTCATTAACCGGTCCTAGTACATAGATTACCATAGGCGAGAATAGATCAAACCTCCATCGCTTTGGCGTAGCACCTAGGAAAGACCATCAAAGAGGTCTTTTAAAGGGTTGTAATGTTAGGCTTACGGTAGGAAACAAGGGTTTGGTGGGATAGGCTATTTAGTGGTGGCAAGTCAAAAATCTCTATGTTAGATGCATACGAAGAATGGCGTTGCTAAGCCAAGACTCGACACTCTAAAACTCTAGGTATGAAATAAAAAACATAAATTTAAAGGATAGATGTAGGATGGTAGCAGTATGGTTTTTTTTTTTTTTTTTTTTTTTTTTCATACACTTTTACTCTACCATCCTCTACGGTAACATCAAAATGATAGGGATTTATAGGCACATCCCTACACTTGAGTTTATTACTCTAACACTAATTTGACCCAATTGAAAAGATCAAAACACTTGGGGTACATTATTACGCAAACAATGGGAATTTGAATTTAACGTTCCTTCCGTCATTTCATAAACTTTAACTTTTCCCATGAATCCCAATCGTCCCAAAGCGTATACAAAGGATATGACTCGACTTAGCAACTTATGCAAGCAACTAGATAATTGAACTAAGGGTTTAGGGTGATAACAAACATTTGCACTAAAAGTGAGTGCATAAGGGGTAGGCTAAAGCGATTTGGGTGTATATTTGGGGTGGGGTGTAAACAATGCTCTTCATTGATATTCGAAAAACCGAAAAATCACGAGAACCGCGAAAGGATAGGCTCGAGGGGTTAACTAGGGGTATCGTGTACTAAAGATGAGTACAACGAAAGGTGTGGGGATTACTCAACCGATGTGGAAGAAGTAATTATATTACGGTATCAAACAAGGGTTATCCTAATGCCTCTTATCATTTAGTTATTCCTAACTACACAAGTGTAGCCTCACTTGCGATCTCGGAATGCATCACAAAACAAGTTCTAGAATCTAATATACTACGGTTCACACTCTAAGCATTAAAGATGAATGCTTTAATTCATACTAATCTAAGGCGATCCTCGCATTTTGGGTGGAATTTAAGTGGTAAAGGGTTTTGTGCTAGTCATGCAACTTCCTATCCATGAGGCGCTTTTGTTAAGACTAATGGCCCACTCCTATATGTCATGAAAAATTTTAAATTTGGTGCCAAAATTACCCTAACCGACATTTTCTCATGGTTTATTACATAAATGCAATTGGACAAAGCAAATAATCAAGGATAAGCATAGTTTCAAAGTTCCGTTTTATTTTCCTCCTACACTTAAACCGAACATTGTCCCCAATGTTCCCGAAAGTATCAAAGTTATGATAATGGAAGGTAATTAAAAGCGAAAGAAACTAATACTCTCCGATTAGCTCGGTAGGATCCGTGTAAAGTGGTGGTTAAATCCTCTTCAAGAAGAATTATTGCGTGAAAAGCTCCTTCCAATCTTATGTAACTTCTTCTTGACAAACTAAACTCGCACACTTGAAGAAAACAAACGAAACCTTCGCGTAAAATCGGCGGTAATAATATATATAAGACTCGATTTAAACTAGGATATAATGCTTGTGGAATGGATGTTTCTGAATTTCTAAGAAAATTAAGACACGGAAAATTCCAAAAATTTATAAGTAGCTCGAAAACGAGAAAAAAGTAATCGATGTTTTACTCCTTCTGACGCCGTCAGTTGCAATCTGACGCCGTCGAGTTATCCCGACAAATACGGTGCGATTTTCGGAAAAAATTCGGAAAATTTACATCTTTAGAATCTGGAAAAATTTCAAAAACATCCATTATGACTCGATACAAGCATTTGACTCGAACAAACAAACATAAATATCTTTTAGTTAATTGTTATTCTCATGTTTACGTTTCTTTTGAAAACGTGTGTAATCCTCCCTACACTTATCCCTTATGTAAAATACCTTTATATGTAATTAAGGCGAGGTTAAAACAAAATAAAGCATTTTACAAATTTAAACATGAGGATAAACAATTAATAAAAGATATATGACACTAACAAGCAAACAATTAAGCATGGGTTGCCTCCCACTAAGCGCTTTTCTTTATTTAAGAGTCTTGTAGCTAGACTCATAGTCGTGCTCCTACGCATCGATATAAGTAAGTCTATCCTCAACAATGTTGTAAGGATCAAACTTATCATTCAAGTTCCTAGTAGTGCGTTCGGTTAAATATGTCTTTTCAAACTTCTCACCGATGAGTGTGTAAATACTCATCATTTTGGGTCATTTCGAATCGCAAAACGTTTAAAATGCTCAAAATGCATCAAAATCTTGAAAATATTCCAAAATTGCATTTTATATGTTTCGGATGCAAAATGTTTAAAATCGATGAAAAATGAGCTAAGTTTGCATAATTGGCGTTTCAGTCCCCAAGTTTAAAAGTTGTCGAAATGGTCCACAAGCACTTATTTCAAAAGAAAATCACCAAAGGTCCTTTTAAAATCATAACTTGTCAAAATTAGTCCTTTGGTGAAAAATATCAAAAGTTTTGAGAAATGTCAAGTTTGGTCCTCCAAGTTTCAAAATTGGCAAAAATGGCCCTTGGAAAATTGAAAATGTCAAGTTTGGTCCTTGTACTATTGAAACTTGTCACTTTTTGTCCCTTGGAACAACTTTGTGAAAATGGCAGCCTAGGTCCTTGTACTTTCAGAATTTGCAACAAAGGTCCTTGTTATTAATACCCTTAACACCCTTGGTCCCTTGTCAAAACCTAATGTGACCCCTGCCAAACCCTTTGGACCCTTACCAATTTGACCCTCCCTTTTAATATTCAACCCCAGTCAAACCAATAAGTCAAACAAACACCCCTACGCGCCTTTTTTCCTGTCTTCCCCAACATCTAGCCCTGCAACACCCATCCCCCCTCCTCACTATCACTCCTCCATGTCCCCTCATCCTCAACAGCCTAGCCAAAATGCATTTAATGCCCCTCCTCCTTTTGCACTCAACCTCCAACTGGCTTAATACTTTTTCCCGCCAAAAACCAAATCAGTGGCCAAGATGAATTCAAGAAATCCAATGGCCCTGATTATATGTGGGATTAGCTCAGAGAGAGACAAGAAGCAGAGTTGGTGTATAAAAGAGGAGGAAGAAAGAGAAGAGAGCAAGTAGTTAGTTTATATAATTTTCCTTAATGTCGTTTTTAATATAAATGTCTTAGTTTAATTCAAAACGTTGTAATTTCAGTTTCATGTATCACATTTAAGTTAAAACATCATTGTATTGTGCTTTTGAGTATCAATCCAAGTTTTCATATAAGTCTCAAGTTTATTGATCACTGTTGAAATTTTCAGTTTCAAATTCTATTGTCCAAGTTGTTAGTGGCTTATTTTAAGCTTAAACAACTTTATTTAAGCTCTCCATAGCTTTTAGTAAGCTTGTCAATCATTTTCAAACAATTTGGTTATTGGTCAACATAAGTCAACTGTAAGCTCAAATGGACATTGGAATGGTTTATGGTGATGCAGAGCATTGGATGTGGGTTGATAATGAGCTAGGTTAGGGAGTTGAATAGGTTAGTGGTACTTGTTTTCTTTTGCAAGCCATTGTGGCTGGGACCATAAGTAAGTTCAATTTTAATCATTGCATAATCTGAATTTGTGGTTAGGAATAGTTTTTATTCATTGATTTAGTTGTTATTAGGTTAGTTAGATTTAGTTTGAGTATCCGCACAAGCTGAATCAGTAGTTGGGTCTGTTAAACTTGCAATTCTGTGTGAACAGGTGTGTTTGGATCAGTGGTTTTGATAAGCTTAAGCTGTTGTTTGTGTTTGAATATCTGTCTACTTAGTCTCAATGAGGTTCATTTGATTCATTCTAAGCATTACTTATCATCAAAACTGACTCAAAGTCAAAATTCTCTTTAATCTGTCTTAGAAACTCAATTGTTAGATTTTTATAAAAGCAAGAACTTGTTTTGTGTTTCAAATCCATAGATATAGATTGCATTAGCTTTATTTGGTCATATAACATCATAATCATTCAGATAATTGGTTTCAAATTTCATTTTGGTCAAAGTTTCATGACTGTCTCAAAAAGTCAAAATTTGCAAATTCCAGTTTTTCAACCAAATGGAGTGATTTTTCTTGGATTCATTGTTGAGCCAAATTAAGTGAAAATTGTGGTTTTAAAATGTTCAACTGGTCTAATTTCTTATTATTATTTTTGTAGATTTTTGTGAATTTTTATAAGCTTCAAAAATTGCTGTTCAAAATGGGTAAAAGTCCATTGTGCAAACTCAGTATTAACTAAGTGTGCACAGGTTTCTTGCAGTCCTTGCACCAAGCTCATTTGAGCTTATCTAGTTCTGATTCTTGGTTTAGAGATAACCATCGGGATCATAGATTTGTATCCTAATGTGCAACTCTCCATTACCATCACTAGGCGGTCTATCCCAATCCCACTTGTGTTCAGATTTCTCAACTTTCCACTTATTCATGACAAGGTTAACGGGCAAGCTTCCTAGGAACTCGATCATCTTCCTAAATACTAAGGCGTCCTTGAACGGGTTCACTTCCATGTCCCTAGCCATTTCTTTTTCTTGGAAAGTTGCTTTACTAGCTAAGGCTTTATCTAGGTAAAAAGGTCTTTGGGGCCTATGATGTTCTTATCAATCCAAGGTCCATATCTAGAAGGCTCTCTATCCAACCTAATCTCTTGTGGGATTTCCTCATCCTTGTAGTATGTATGCTTTTGACATCGTAAACGGATCTAGCACTCCCTCTCCTACCACTATTTTGGACATCTTACAATCGATGATGGCACTAGCGGTAGCTAAAATCCTCTTCCAACTAGTAATGGGCATGTCGGGTCCTTATTCATGTCTAGCACATGAAAGTCGGCCAAAGAGTCAACTCTCCTCGTGTACTACCATGTCCTTTATTATTCCTACGGACGTGCCACACTACCGTCCGCTAGACCTAAGATGGTTTCCGTTGGTTCTATTTTACCTAAGTTAAGGCTTCTAAGGAGGACAACGGAACAAGATTGATGCATGATCCTAAATCGGCTAGGCGTCGAGTGGTTTGGAAGTTCCAAGCCTACACGGAAGAGTGAATAGCCCGGATCGTCTAACTTCTTAGGTAAGTTGTTTCGCACAAAAGCGGACCCATGTTTTCCAAGCCTAAGTTCTAACTCATATTTTCTTTTAAAGCATTATAATAAGGTGCATGAGCTAAGACTTCAAGAATCGGTTTTCTTGATGGAGTTCCTTGTACTCCTCCTCTAAACTAGGTTTGGATTCTTGGTGACGGGTTTTCAAGAGTAGGCTCTACCAAAGGTGTCGGGCCTTGGTACCTCTTGGATGGCTTGGAACCCTTTTGATAGCATTTACCGAGTGAACCGTCGGGTGCGAGGGCATGGATGTGCACTCTCCCATGGTGAACTAGAACATGAATTCGACGCAATCGAATTCACTTTTGGGTTCTTTATGGTATCACTTGGGAGTGCTCCAACTTCCGTTCATTGAAGGCTTTAAGAGGGCATCAAGCTTGGTTGTCATCTCGCTTTGTTTTTGCTTAAAATCGGCTTCAAGCTTATTCAATCGAGTCTCTTGGGATGACAAAAATCTAGATGCAATTGCCTCAAGATTAGTGGGGTTCCGGTATTAAAAGAATTGAACCTAGTGGGCGAACTAGATGAGCTTTGGGATGTGCTTGAGTTTTGGTTCCACTTAAGGTTAGGGTGATTTCTCCATGAGGGTTGTCTGAGTTTCCTAAGTTGTTTTGTTCGGGTTTAAAGTGTACCACTTCTCTCCCGCTCCGTCGGTGCGTATGGGGCGTAGTCCGCAAAGCTTGTTCGGGAGCCTTGTGCAATCATGAGTGTCATGGGGACCACCGCATAACTCACAAGGTAGAGTGATTTGATTCACTTGTCGTGAGGACTTAGGATTTTTGTAGGAACTCATGAGGAATTTAACTTGATCTTCAAGTTCGATCATCCTACGGTCGGAAGGTTGTGAGTTGATGGAAGGTAAGGAGATCGCCTTAACGGTTTTAGGTAGCTCACGGGGGTCGTCCCAACTTTCGTTATCGTAGAGGGCAAGGTCCTCTATTATACCCCATGATTCTTCCGCGGTGAGATCACTAAGTTTTCCACCGGCCGCTTGGTCAATGGATCGCTTAGTTGGGAAGTTGACATGATCATAAAAGATTTGGACTTGGAGCCAAAGATCAATGCCGTGATGAGGGACTTTATGAAGTAAGTCCTTGAATCGGGTCCATGCTTCGTAGAGAGATTCACCTTGACATTGTTGGAACATCAAGATGTCATTCCTAAGCTTAGTGGTTCTCCCCGGTGGGAAAAATTGAGCAAGGAAGCGAGAGGTAAGATCATCCCAACTTGAGATGGAGCCATGAGAAGTCGTTCAAGCCAATTACTAGCTTGGTCCCGTAGAGAGAATTGGAAAAGACGCAGCGCGTGGTCTCCCGAGTAGTAGCATCAAGGTCGATGGAATCGACAATTTTGAGGAAATCCCTCGGATCTTGATTTGGATCTTGAACGAAGTCCATGGAATGCACATCCGCTTTGCACCAACCGGATGGTGTCGGATCGCAGGCCGTAGTTTGGGCTTGGTCGGAAGCTCAATGGTGTTCCTATAGCCTAGGTGGCTTGGTCTTGAGTATTCACCAAGAGTACGGGCTCTTGGCGGGTCATTTGGTGGTGGGTTGATGAGTGGTGGTTGGTTATCATCCTCCATGATGAAAAGTGATGGGTGTTACGAACAAAGGTCACGAAGAAGGGGATAGACTAAGAGAAAGCTAAAAATGAGAAAAATTTACTTGATAGGAATCAAGCAAAGAACCTAAACGAGGTGGACTACTAACTAGCTATTCTATTCACCCGCGTGCGCCAAAACTTGATAACGCCACACGCGTCGTTCGGGTCAAGGAAACTTCCTTTTCTTGAGCAAGTTTTATAACACCCTAGGCGGTAAACCTAATCGTTGTAGTGTAGTAATTAGGGTAAGCCACGGTATTGATATCGTTCTCTAGGGGAATAGGAATGCTAGTGAGGAGTTACTACGCTAAGGTTAAGGTTGAGGAAGATTATTTTGTATTTTTTATATTTTATGAAATGGAAAGGTACGAATCTCGGTATTGGATTTGGGGGTTGGTATTTCTACCTATTACTCTACTATTATCTAATTATCTAAACTAAGGTTGTGGAGTCTATGTCTAATTAATGTGTGCTCGTATGATAGTTTAAAGATGTGTTTACTTAGGTTATACTACTCCTTAATTATCTCCTATTGATGGTTGAGTTGTCACGTCCTTATTCTTAGTTGCGTTGTGTGTCTAAAGTTGTAGGGTATCGTTTCTCCCAACTCTTTGAACTTACCAAAGGGTCTCGTCTACAAAACCCACTAGGGATGATAAACTCTTACTCTAAGGCACTCTTTGGATAATTTAGCCTACAACTACTCGGGTAATCATATTCTAAGGTTCACAAAGATGAATCAAGCATTAAGTACACAACGAATGACCTATTGCATTACTAGATCATTAATCAACTAAGATAAGAAACAACCAATCAATATTCAATAATTAAGTTTCATACTTCCTAAGCAAACACACAAATAAATTAGCGGACATGGAGAACATGCAAGCATACACACAAATAATCAAAGACATAATTGAATTAATGAAGTAAATACTTATCTTGATGTAAGATAGGGTTTAAAACCCTAAAATCTTGTACAAGACACCTTAGGTTCGGTTTTAGGTTTTCACCCAAAAGACTCTCTCTAAAACGAAAAATTCGGATTCTATATATAAGATTACATATGCGACAGCATCACCTTATATTTCGTGACGCCGTCGTGTCGCCGTCAATAGGGTTTCGTCTTGGCCACGTTAACCTTTTGACGCGCCACCTTATGTCCGTGATCCCGTCCTCTTTAGCTTCTCGACGCCGTCTGGGTCACATCTAGGCCGTCGAGTTGCGACGGTCTACTCTTTTAAAGCCCCGCCGCCACTTGTAAATGAGCAATTTGGCTACGAGTAGTCACAAAAAGTGATGCGACGGTGTCGCGATTAACACCTAACGCCGTCCCCTTCGGTTCCGGTGATCGAGTGGCTCGATTCTTGACTTTGGCCATTTTCTTCGTAAATTGGCTTTTCGTCAAATAAGTGCCATTCCAAAGCATTTGCCTTCAAGAGACCTAAAAGTGAAAAGGAACGAAATTAAGCAATAACGGATACAAAAGTGATCAAATAAGGGCTAAAACGACCCTCAAAATGGTACCTTTAAAACCTTATCGACCCTCTAGAAGGCTAACAAGATATACCGAAGTGTATCAAAAATTCAGGTGAGTCGCTGAAGTATACCGAAGAATCACTCCACTAATGTAGACCGTTTGAAACATAAAACAACTACCATGATGTGTGAGGCAAGATTAAAAGATCTTACAAAAGACTCTTATACAACTTGTGTCCTTTTTGGCGAACACAAGTGTATTCATATGAAAGTGTGTCCTAAGAGATCTTTTGATGAATCTCGTGGCTCTAGACTCGATTAAGTGCATTTTGATTTTAGTGAGCGGAGGCTGGAGCAAACTGCCACCTTTTCAATATCAATACATCTCGCGGTGAGAGGTCGATAGATTATGCAAGGTTCTCCGTGAGAAATGAAACAAGAACCTTTTAAGAGGAACTTGAGTGGCTAGGAGGGGTTGTGCAGTGCGTCACTGGGTCTATGACGTCTTGTCTTCAATACCGGTATCATCTTTGTGACAACCAGTAGCAGATGTATTGACCCAGTTTCTGCCCTAAGTTTATGGAGGGCTATTTCTTTTCACTCTTTCACAACTTTTTTGTAATTCTTCAACTCCTTCGTTCTCCTTTCCTCACTTTACTCCTTATTTCAATCATACCTAAGGACTTTATAATTCTAACTATTGGTGTTGTCTTTGGGTAGATCCCTCCGGCACTGGCGGATCATAGGACATAGAACCTAACCTTAATCACCTTATAACTCCATGATTATCCTATGTCGCCATAAAATATTTTTGTAAAATCTCTCAAAGTGCTTATGATTGTGAAAGATATTTTTTGAAACTTTGAGAGTTTTATATTTCAGAAATACTCCCCCTCCACATGTGCACAAATGATTTTAAGATAAAGTTGCACATTGAGGGAAGAGTTCGCACTTTTGGAATTGATCGACTTTCAATAGACTAGACCTTTGCGAGACACGTTTACATCACTAGTTAGAATAGCTTGAAATTATTACCCGTCCAGGTGCAAGTCTAAAGAAAGTCTCTCGAGATGGTACCCTCTACTTAGACAAGTCCTTTGCGACACACGTTTACATGACTGGTTAGACCAGCTGGAAACTATTACCCGTCCAGGAACAAGTCTTTTCGACAACTGACTTTATTTTATCGTCAATTCATTGATTACGTCTGAGTCGAGCTCTTTTGAGATTCAACAATTATCTTAAAAAAATTGATCACACTTTAATCACGTTTCTCCCCCTAAAAAATAGCATATCTATGATGTTTTGAAACAAAATGATTAAAGTATATGTTTTTCGAAAAACATTTAGAGAGAAACTGATTTAGCATGAATTTTGGAAAAAAATTGGTTTTATGCTCCCCCTTAAAGAAATCATATTTTGAAATTTTGCTGAAGGAGATATCTTAGTACCAAATGTGAGAGATTTTGAGAAATCTTTTTGAAATTTTTTTGAATCAATGGTACGCAAGATGTGGAAGATTTTTAAAATCTTTTGAAGATATTAGTAGAGATTTATCTTCATTTGATTTTAGGATAAGTTCTTGATATTTATGAAAATCGATTTTGCGTGACACTTTCCTTTCTTAAAGGCTGGGTTGCAAGCCGACATACTAACAAGCCATTCAATGAAGTCCGGGTTATAGTCTGAAGTAACTGCAAGCCATCTTTGAAGAAAATTTTGAGAAACGACATGTTTTAGAAATCATTTTAGATAACTCTCGCTCAAGCATATGTACATGTCCGTATCATTGTTGAATGACATTTCTAGAAACGTACATAATATTGATTATACGAGAGACAGGTCGTGAGAAGAATATTTTTGGATTTTTTTTTTAGTTTAATAATGTTTTTGTATTTTTTGAAAATTTTCTATTTTTGTAATTTTGTTTTTGTTGGTTTTTCAAATTTTGTATTTGGTTTTTTGAAAAGATATTTACAAAGAAGATTTGAAGAAAGAAAAATTAAGTTTGGACAAGTAAAGGTGGAGTTAAGAGTGGAATTAGAAAAGGATTTCCACATGCGATATTAGCATAAAGTTCTTCTTTACCACATCGGGTATATGAACCTTCAACACTTTTACAAGTATCTGCATCCAAAAAAGAAGAATTTTCACAAATAACAGTGTTAGAAGTATATGTTTCCTCACGCTGAGGGTGATCACTATTAACGGTTGTAGTAGTTTTTACTTCTTTATCTTGATGATTTTTGTAGGATCGATATAATATTGTGTTTGATGATTCGGGTGGTCTTGGATGATCAAAATACATGTTTGCCATTAGAGAGAGAAGTAGAGTTGGGTGTTTTCTTGCTAGAGACTTGGTATACAAAAGTATGGAATGTTAGATTGAAGCACCACCCTTCCATGGATGGAAGGGGTATTTATAATTACAAACATACCGTCCTCCCATCGGATGTGGATCGAGGCATCTGAGTGGGTAAAGACCGTCCTTCCTCCACGGTGTTACACTAAACTAATCTACGCTACTAAATAACTAATAAACTACTAAACAACGTAAATAACTACAAATCTACGAGCTAACATATGCTATACTATAATTGGGGTGACCGGCACTTTAGCATGGAATTTCCAATTCCTAACAATCTCCCACTAAGGGAGGTCACCCCATGAAATACATTTTGCATCCTAGCATTCTTTCTTGACTTTTTTCTTGAGCTCGTAGACTTGAATTCTTCACTTTCACAATCTTTGTGCTTTTGTATTGACTCTTCATAGTCCGATTATTTTGTACTTTTGTGGAGGCCTTTAACTGATCCACATCTTTGATGATCTTCGAGCTTTCATTAAGATTATCAGCCACAGTAAATCTCTGGATCACCCTTTATTGTGTTGCCAACATGTGAAGTTGTGACTTTCGGACCGACATGCTCACACTTTTGAATCATGACATCTTTCCATCGAGTAGCGGAAGCCTTCTTGGTTCATGATATTTGCGCAATGAGCGAAACATAGTATGAAATATCGAGCCGGGTTATGTAGATATGCACCATCATGATTTCTTCAAATTAAGTGTAGATCTTGTGAGCATGTGGCTTTGGATTGACTCTCAATTACGATCACCGCAACCCTCCAAATGTGCTGCAAACAACGAGTTAGGAATAAAACACACGAAAGTGTCTTTGATCACTTCGTTGAATTGAGGTACACGCCCACGGTTCCCGTTGATCGATTACAAGTATTGCTGTGATCGGTATGATTCAAGAATCTCCTTGACAGGTTTCGCAATTTATTCATTTGTTCTCAAACCGAACGTCTCAAAGAAGACAACACGGGTGAGTGAACCGGTAATTGAGATTCAGCGATTGATGAAAATGATTTGAAAAACAATCGCGTATTGCTTGTAGAAAGAGTTTTGCAATACAACGAAGGTTTTATGAGAAAGATCAATTTTCAATCAAAATACTTTTGTATTTGAAAAGAGTACACATTCGACGTGCTAGTGAAAAGAAGAGATTCGCACATCGAGCGGTTTTCCAAAAGTATTTTTTCAATCGAGATACTTTTGTATTTTAAATATGAATACACATTCGATGTGCTAGAAAAGAAGATTTGCACATCGAACGGTTTTTCCAAAAGTATTCGTCAATTCCATTCACGGACCAAGGTTGATTCACGAATGAATCGCCCCATTGTTTCTATCCGGTTGTCACAAGCTTGACCTACGAGAAGATCTCACATGTCACCCACCAAGAGCTTGTTTGATGTTGGCTCTGAAGGATTTCCATCTTCATCGTGAATATTTTACATATCACTCGGATGTTCCGGCAATACCACAAGGATAATCGTAGGACTCTTAATATATTCTTACTTTCCACATTGTGTGAAACAAAGAAGTCTTCATTAATTTAGTGTCCTAATGAGATATTGTGGATGACCTCATGGCTCTAGACTCGATTGTGCGCATTTGGTTCCTATGTCGGAGACTAGGAGAGGGTCTCCTTCTTCAATATCAACAATCTCTAGAGAAAGTCGATAGATTATGTCGGTTCCCGTGAGAATGAAACAAGCCCTTTTAAGAGGAACTTGAGTAGCTTGGGAAGTTTTAGTGCGGTCGTCCTTTGGGTCCATGACGTCTTGTCTTCAATACCAGTGTTACCTTAGTAACCACCCAGAGCATATGTATTGAACCCAGTTCTTGCCTAAGGTTGAATTATTGGAGGGCTATTTCTTTCACCATTTTCTCATTCATTTCTTTTCATTCTTCAACCCTTCGATGCATACCGAGACTTCATAACTAGAACCTTGTTGGGTTTATTCCAGTACTAGCTCTATCTCAGTCGGCACTCTTCCCATATTCTCATTTTTCTCCTTTTTTCATCATACCTAAAGACTCTACACTATCTAGTGGATTATCCCTGGGTAGATCCCTCCGGCTCTGGCGGGATCGTGGGAACAAATACCTAATCTAACCATCCTTATAACACCATGCATAAAGTAAATTGGTCGGTCTTTTGGTATTGTTCATTCATTCTCGAAACCAATTGAAAAACCATTTGGAAAATCAATCAAGGTACTTGTGATATAAAATCAAAACATTTTGTACCTTAATTGTTTTGATCAATTTAGAAATGCTCCCCCTCAACATGTGCATATGATATTGAAATTATTTGGCACATGGAGGCAAGAGTTCTTTGAAATAATTTCTTTGAAATAATTTCTTGATCACAATTTCTTTATAAAAAGCCTTTTGATTTTTATTTCGTAAATTCTCCCCCTCAATATGTGCATAGGATATTTGAAATCATTTTATCACATAGAGGCAAGAGTTCATTGAAGCACAATCACGATCACAAAACACTATTTAGAAACCATTTGCTCGCCTCAATATGTGCTTGAGATTGAAAGCGTTTAGCACATATGAGAGCAACTGCACATTTGAATCAAATCGATCATCAATTATCGATTTCATTATTAAATCACAAATTCTCCCCGATCAAAATATCAAGCCCTTTGAGATTTTGGATCCCAAGTGATTTAATAAGGTTTATAAAACATTGGAGAATATGTGGCCAGGTTTAAATACTCATCATGTTTTTGGATAAATCCTCTTCCTCAACATGTGCATCGTGTATTTGAAATCGTTTGGCACATGGAGGCAGGAGTGCCTTTAAAGGACTAAAACCAACTCCATTTAAACAGATAAGAGATTTAAATCACTATCTCTCCCCCGATAAAAAATTTCAAACCTCTTGAGATTTGTGATCCCAATTGATTTAAATCATTTAGAAAAATTTTGGGAAAGACGTGGCAAGATTTAATTTTGAAAAATAACAGATAAGGACCAATTAAAGACATTAAAGATTGTTAGTGTCAGGTATGATTGTTTTATGAGATCTTTAAGTAAAATAAAACAATTTCACAATCAAACAAGAACAGAAAAAATTTCATTTTGAAAGATCTTGATTCCAAAGAAAAATCATACCATGACATAACATTAAATCTTTAGATCACCACTTTTTGTACAATCCGGACTTTTATGAAGTAATATTGTTTGAAAATAATATATTTTAAATCACTCTCCCCCTCAATCGATGACCGTAGTCGTTAATTAAGTGACTTAGGTTTTGATAAAAATGAAGTCCGGGATTTTCAAAATTAAGTCCAATTTATTTTCAAAACAAATATTTTTCTATTTTTCAAAACAATATTAGTTAAAAATTGTTTAAAGAGAATGGTATCATCACAATTATCCTGCACAAAGATACGCTAGGTGGTTGAGCTGATTCAGTTGATGTTGCTGCTGTAGGGCTTGTTAGAAAAACCGTCTGCTGATGCAGTGAGACTTCTTCTTACGATGCATTTTTAATGCCAACTGAGGTCAAATTAAGCTCCGTTTCTTCAATCACTTAGAAGAAAACCATATGCTGATGCAGTGAGACCTCTTACGTTGCATTTATGCCAACTCTCCATAGAAGTCCAATTAAGCTCCGTTTCTTCATTTGTCAACCCAAGATATAGTTACCCTTTCCTTTCGGCATCCAATCATCTTCAATTGTGGGATCCGGATCGGGAACATTCTTTAAACCAATATACCGCATACGTTAGTGAACACACATACAAATATATGGTGATCGACATCACCCAAACAAAGAATCGACTAATAAAAGTCAATTCAACATATCAATCGATCATTCAAATATATGGGAATAATGTGTTTATCAAACTCTAATCATCTAAACCTAACAATCACATCCTAGAAACCTAGTCCTTCAACATAGGCAATTGTATTTACTGAGATAAGCACGTAGGATGATTAAGATAATCTCGTTAGATGATACTGATTTGAAAACATTCTCCCCTCAATCAATGACTTAAATATACGAAAAGTTTAAAAGCTTGAAGTCATTGATTGAGTTTTCAATTTTATAAAACTCGAATCGATTGTTTTAAAGCAACTCATTTACCACCAATTTTTAAAACAACAAATATTTTTCGAAGAATTTTAGACGGAAAAACATTTGTGTAGGAACAACGATCCTTGATATACTTTCCTCAAATTGTTTTAGGATAAGTGCATGAAATATTTGAAAATTTGTTTAAGCGAAGCACTTTCCTTCTTTGAAAAACGGGTTGCTATCAGAAATAATAGCAAACCATGGTTTAAGCGCGGGTTACAGTATGAAGTAACTGTAAGCCATTTGATATGTGACATGTTTTGAAAAAGAATATTTACACCTCCTGCTCGAACTTCATCTATGGTCCCGTGCCATTATTGAATGACATTTCTAAGACCGTAGATGTTATCGATACCAGAAGACATGTCTTGAGAAAACATATTTTTGGAATTTTTTTAATTTTTTGATTTTTATGGGTGCTTGTTGGTTTTATATTTTTTTATTTTCTTTTTCTTGGTTTTATATTTTTGTATTTGGTTTTTCAGAAAAATATATACAAAGATAGAGTAGATGATATAATTTAAGAAAATGATGATACGAGTACCGAGATAAGGATATCGAACAGCACGTCGTAGAAGATAGAATTCGTCATCTCTTAAACTTCCACCACCAAAGCTTCCGAGGCTCCAGAATAGAAGGCGAACATGAGCCTTTGAGAAAGAGAGACTTTGCGCTTCCCCAAACCGAAAATCCTTATGTTGAGCAGATTCAAGCTCTATTTCAAGCTTTCTTTAGCCGGTGCACAAGGAAGCACACCATTATCGTAAATCCACTGCTCCATTTAAGAACGATAATCGAGGATCTCCATTCGGGTTATATCATCCAATAGAAGAACAACAACGTTTCATCCCACACTTAAATAACTCTTCTCAAATTTCATTCCACTGAAGTCTGAAGCAATCCATTCCAAAAGGTGTCAAGAGAACAATTCCCCCAAGTAGTTGAGTTGATGCGATCGGTCTCTTTGTATAAAGCTCAAGAACTCTCCGAATACACATCATGAGGGTAATGAAGAACACCTCCCCTATGTTCACATCTTTCGTCCCATCCGAATGTGTATGAAGCTCAAGAATCTGGCACACCAATATCCAAGAACTCTCCGAATACACATCATGAGGGTAATGAAGAACACCTCCCTATGTTCACATCTTTCGTCCTCGATGAATGTGTATGAAGCTCAAGAATCCAAGTACACACATTCCCAACGAGAGAATAACCGATAACACCTCCTCATGTTACACATTTATCTCATTTGAATATGTCGTACTTGTGTACCTCATTTATCTTCAGAAACTAACTCTTCCATCTCTTCCCCACGTAGTTGGAATAATAACACTTAAAGCCTTGATGAGTAAAACCTTGAGATTCTCTGCGGTCATGACATTTGTCTTCCCGGGATAACTTCAATCACTTAGAAGTATTAAGTTCATCATGTGTACTCGTTATGCTTTTATATGTATGTCTCCTTCCCCCTTGCTGGTTTTGATACTTCAGAATCAGCAACTTAATATAAGACCATGTACTAGAAATCTTTTGAGAAGAATACCATTAGCACGAATATATCATGAGAATCAACTTGTCAAGAAAGCAGAATGAGCAAGTCTAATTGGGGATTAAATTCGACATTTCACCCTCCCCAATTAGTGCTCTCCCTAAACCGACAATCTTTAAATAAATGCCCGGATTAAGAAGAAGTCTTTAGATTGTTAAATGCAACTCGTCTGTAGTCTTCCAACACGCATCAGAAAGTGTAGAACAGACTGTAGACTCGACCTTCTTCAAGATTGTCCAGTTGGGGAATAGATAGTTAACATCTTCATCACCACAAAAGCATCCCAATTAACTTACCTCTTGCAAATCCCCTTAACACAAATCCCTCCCAATCAAACAAGAACAGAAAGATGTCCATCAAGGAAAACAGCAATCAGCCCACAACGAACACACGAAATGGTAACACCAAACTACCAATCACATCAAACAAGAACGGAGAGATTGTTCGGAATCATCATGTTGATGTGTACGTGAGACATTAACCGGAAGCACTTTGTCGATAAACTCATCAGTCCATGTGAAGATGTTAACCAACGGCTCTTAGAAGAAAACTCCATGTGAAGATGACCCGATAAGAAGAAGCTCGGTTCTTACATGAGTTAGGAGCCGTATGACCATATATTCTCAGATAAAACACAACATGTAGAATTATCATACTTCTTCTCCCCCTCAAGAATTGCATACGAAGATGCCATTCTTGATTGAATAAGTGAAATCATCCAAATGTAGTCGATTCACACTTCTCCCCCGCAAATAAGCACATGATGTCGCCATTGTCATTATAGTTGAGCAAGTGGAATAAGAAAACAATCAATGGTAGCCCGGTTCACTTGATAATCGAAAGCACATGGAAAAAGCATGAAGCATGTTGATGAGAATGGTCATAATAAGAAGATTTCTTCTTCGAAGATAAAGCGATCAAGCGTACACTTTTCTTTTCTTTAGGGAGCGAGGCATGAGCCGCTGTGTTCATACGTCATAATCTCTTGGCAAAACATGTAATCAACCCATTATCATTCAAGTGGGCTTTTGTAGTGACAATGATGGAGAAAACCCAATATGATGAATTTGACCTCAAGTAAATTACCCCAAACTCGTGACTTATACTTGCACATATGTAACAAAGAGCGTGCGATTTCCATTAGCATCTCTAAGTACTCTCTAAGTACTCTACACTTTTCATCCAACCAACCATCAAGTAATAGACGTACTTTACCTCTTGAAAATCCACAATTGAATGTGACGAGCACTACAACGTAACTCCTTAAAGTGATAGTTATTTTGTGGTGGTATGAGCCCAATTCCCCAAGTGGTAAAAGAAAAGGAAAAGACACCGAACAATAACTAGATTTCCAAGTCTTCGTTTATGATAATAAGCTCGAACAAGGATCATGAAGAATCTTCATCCAACCATCCCCGATACCTTCAGATACTGAGTACACTCGCTCGTGATATTTTACTTCAACCTCAAATAAATAATAGTGAATTAACCCCGTTGTCACATCTTCTAGATAAAAGCTCAATTCTAGCCTCCTTTGACCTTAAGTGAACTATGATAATGGTTTTTCATCCCGACCATGGTTAAAAGCACATAACCCCGTAAAACCAAGTAATAACCAAACTGTCATGAAGAATAACCAAGCAATCATCCAATTCATGAAGTACACCCTTTTTTCCCTTCTTCGAAGTAGAAACTGTAGCACCAACATCAAATAAGGTTGCGAAATACACTTCCCTTTCTCCAGGATGGTTCCATCATCACGGGATTTTACAATTCTATGGTTTAAACCGAGAAATAGTTTCTTTCGCGGGATTTTATAAAACCAAGAATAAACCGTAAGATAGATCTGGAAATGCACTTTATAATTACCGGGATGTTTCCATTGTCACGGGATTTTACAAGTCTACGATTTAAACCGAGAAATAGGTTCTTTCGGATTTTACAAAATCAGGACAAAACCGTAAACAATGTCAGCTTGAATGTGTTATGACAACTTTGGTTTCAGTGAATATCAGTTTAGGAGAACATGCAACGGTTCATCAATGGTTCAATATCCAACATCATCAACCAACCAATCAACACTTTGGTAAACACATCATTCACGCATTCTGTCGGCTATAGTAGTGACCACATAGAGAAGTAAACTCGATATACCAAACTTGATCATGAAGTACAATTTCCCAGATTTGTTACTTAAACTTGTACTAATTCTTGTGAAGAAGAAACGGTGCACCCAATGTACAAAACCTCTTGACATTCTCAACTGAGTGAGACACCGAAGTGATAGTTACGTTATGGGTGAAGCAAGAAAGAATTCACAACCGCAATTAAATAGCCAAGTCTTTATCACCTTCTATAAACGCCCAAACAAGTCATCTTCGCGGAAGGGTAGAAAGAAGACGAAAGTAAGTAAACGCGCCCAGAAAACCCTCACTTCAAATCCAAATAAGAAATACCGAACATCAAACCCGTAGTCAACTTTAGAAGACGAAAGTAAGTAAACGCGCCCGGAAAACCCTCACTTCAAATCCAAATAAGAAATACCGAACATCAAACCCGTAGTCAACTTTGATTAATCATAAGTATAAGCCATGACATAATATTTTCCGTGAAAATGTATATACCAAAGTACCAAATCGCGTAACATAAAGAATCACATCATCACACCAAATCATGTCATCAAATCTCATTGTCACAAATCTCAACATCAACATATCTTATAATCAAAAATCATCATTCGATCCAAACCTAGCATCCGATAAATCCCATGAATATCCGTTTAACGTACACACTTAACCTTAAAGATACAAATGTACTTTAACCCTTACTTTAGGCACAAATGAGATAGTCAATACAAGTCCATATCCAATATGTAATAATACAGCTCATGTGATATGAATTACACCTCCTGCTTTAAAGTCCCGTGATATACAAAAAGAGATATGGCACATGATATCCCAAAGTAGTGTGAAAAACCAATGTCAAGGGCGCAATATATGAGATGATGCTCACGAGACCCATAACTTGTGACAGGCCCATTACAAACACAACATAGCACTTGATCCAATCAGACTTTGCCAAGCCCATTTCCAACTAGAGTCCATAACCGTGTAACATACCATCAGACGAGTGATATCAAACTTTGCTAAGCACATGTCCATACCCATGTACCCTAATCATACGGGTATAAAAACCCCAGTGATAACACATTTACCCTAATATCGCATCTGTTATAATTCCACGCCAACCACATCTAAAAAGTCACCAATCAACAAACCCTAATCATATTTACCAGACGCCTCCTTTTAATTCATTCATCCAAAACATTCGAAACCCTAATCTTAGAATGCAAGTCTGCCACTCCATCTCCAAAGAATGTACGCAAACATCACTCACCACAGGGATGGTTTGAGTCGATAGTGCCACAGGGATGGCAGCGAGAAGATGAAACGGCTTTAATATCTTCGGAACAACACGGGTAGGTTTATCATTCTTGTAGTTTTTGTATGATTTGCCATTAGACGAAACAAAGAAATGATGAAAACCACTTGTTTTGGTCATTCTTAACCTTCGAACATTAATCTTGAAGCTTTGACTTCCATTAGAATCAGTGATGATTAATTTCGTGATAGGACCTTCAAAGGTTTTTGATAATCACGAGTAGATCTGAGATTAATTGTTTTGGCCTTTTGATCAATGATGGTTAGAATTCGTGTATAAGGACCCTGAGTCATTATATCTTGTATAATACACGAATCAAACTGAGATCAATCCTTGATAGCTCTCCATGAATTTATTTATGTTAGATAACGAATGAAAGAATGGTATTATAACAGTATTGTTATAGTAGTCTTCTTTATTGATTCGGATAGAAAGATAATACTTTCATGAAGAGAAATCTGTGATGAGTTTGTTACGGGTTTTGGATCTTTGAAGCTTAGATGAAGCTTAAATAACCCGAGCAAGTCTGAGATTTTAAATATTCATTTCATTTTCGTATAAGGTTTTTATAATAGTGGATCTGTGATGAGTTAGTTTGTGAACTTGGATCTTCGAGGTCTTATTAAATATTGATGTACACAAGCTATCAACTGAGATCTATGATGAAAGTCTTGGTGAATGGTTGAAAGTAGATAGATCCAACTGTGGTCTTGATGAATATATTGGTTCATGTTATTTGGTCATAAGTCACACTCTTCTTCATCTCCTTTCTGTCCAAGTCGCTAATGAGTCATGAACCAAGTCGCTAGCGAGTTAAGTCAAGTCACTATTGACTTTTAATGCAAGTCGCCATTGACTTGAGTTGACTAAAGAGTCAACTCGCTACATGTCTTAACTCGCTACCATGAGTAAAGTTGCTAGCAGATTATTCAAACAACTCGCTATCTTTTTTTTCTTTACAAACCGCTAACTTGTTAAATAACAAGTTGCTAGCCTAAATCGCTACCAAAAAATGACAAGTCGCTAGGTCTTTAAACACAAGTCGCTACATGATACATTGAATCTGGACATTTTTTAGTACAACTCGCTAACATGATATATAGAACCTGGACAGAAATGCAACCCAACTCGCTATGATGAACCCAGAAAAACAGCATAAAAATCTTTAGATTTAACCCTTTTTGACCAAAAACAGCCTAAGAAAGACTTCTTGGTTAACCCGTTTTGACCACTCAGAAAATGGCTAATGACCACAAGAACAGATGTTTGACTACATGGTATTTGACAGGTTTGGTATATAAAAATTAACTAAACATGATAATATACAATACAGTTTGGACAAAGTATTTTTGACACAAAACAGATATTGCTCACATGTAAAAGACCAGAACTTTTAATATTAGACCAAAACCAGAAACACAAACACATGTAAAACTGTTTTACCAAAGTAATGTAAATACATTTTTCGAACCAAAAATGATACAAAAACAGTTAACAACGAGAATCAAACACCACAATAAATCATCAAAACACAAAAACCTTGGCTCTGGTACCATTTGTAGGATCGATATAATATTGTGTTTGATGATTCGGGTGGTCTTGGATGATCAAAATACATGTTTGCCATTAGAGAGAGAAGTAGAGAGTTGGGTGTTTTCTTGCTAGAGACTTGGTATACAAAAGTATGGAATGTTAGATTGAAGCACCACCCTTCCATGGATGGAAGGGGTATTTATAATTACAAACATACCGTCCTCCCATCGGATCGTGGATCGTGCATACGATGGGTAAAGACCGTCCTTCCTCCACGGTGTTACACTAAACTAATCTACGCTACTAAATAACTAATAAACTACTAAACAACGTAAATAACTACAAATCTACGAGCTAACATATGCTAGACTATAATTGGGGTGACCGACACTTTAACATGGAATTTCCAATTCCTAACAATTTTCACTATTATTTGTCTTGGAGAAAGTATCAAAAATCTTCCATGTGAGAATCCTTCTAAGACCAACTATGTTTAAAACTTTTCCGTGGGAATCCACCTAAGGCAAGATCTAGGAGTTGTTTTCTTTTCAGGTACAGCGGAAGGCTCCTTTTTATAAAAACTACGTCTTATAGAGATCCACCTATTAGGTTTCTTTTCCATGTTCAACTTGTCAACGGGTTTGTTTCTGTTTGGAGTCTTAGTGGATTGTAACTTAACATGTGAATTTACTTTCTAGAGATATTGTGCAAGACATGCATCATGATTAGCTGAAAAAGACACATTTTTTACATGTAGGACAAACAAATTTAACATTCTTGTTTAAAATAGCAACCTTAACTTTGTCACTACAGTCATTTGGAAATTGTTTCTTGTTCGAAAAAGACTCGGAAATTATAGTTTTGTTTTCTACGTGCATAGCATTTTTCTTTTTCGTGCAACTACTCTTAGATGCAAGCAAATCCCTAGTCTTTTGATGAGTGTTCCTAGGTATTGGTTTACTACTACTAGTATTGCCTTGAAATCTCGTAGAATTCATCACCCTAGGTTTTGCACCTAAAATTCTGTCTTTCAAATTTTTGCTTTTTTCCTAGCTTCTTCAAGACAGTGATTGTAAACCATGTCGTTAGAACCAACATATTCTTTAACTAGATTTGTGGTCACATTTTGTGTACAATTCCTAGAAAGGCCGTGTGTAATCGCTTTGGTTTTTCGACAATCGTTTTTCTTTTCAACACTTTTGATAATTCTCTTTTAATAGGCAAGGACCGTGGAGGATTGTTTTGACAAATCATTTTTCTCATTAACTTTTGGAGGAAACTGAGAAATAGACATTTTTGGTTTAAAAACCGGTTTAGGAACATTTGTTTTCTCTTCAGTCAATGGTTTTGCAATCCTAATATTCACAACCTTTTCTTTTTGACATTCCAACTGAGCTCTCAAAAGATCATTTTGCTATTTCATGTCATTGTAGGCATGCTCATACGACAGTTTGTCATACTTGCATTCCTCGGTTTTTCGATCATGTTGTTTAAAATAGGACACATTTTCTTTTTCAAGTTTTTCAAGAGCTTTTTCATATTTTGAAACAATTGAGGAGGTCTCAGACTAGAGTCTTTCATGGTCTTCAACAGAATATGTTTGTAAAATAATGGACATAATATCGGTAGTCATAACATCTTGGAAGAGAGAATCATTTAAATTTTCCAAAACTTTGATGTTCTCAAAATATTCATTAGCTTTCTTTACCAGAGATTTATGGTCCTTGACAAAGTCACCTGTTTCTTTCAAAAATGCTTGTTCAAAATGAATTACCCTCACACTGATGTTATTTAACGGAGTGGCAATTTCTGTTTCAAAAACCATTTTCATTTTTGCATGAAAACTTGAATACCAATTGTAAATACTGATATTGGTTTTAGATTTAACAACCTCTTGAAGTTGCTCAATTCTAGTTTTAACGTCATCTAAAAATTTTCTTGCTTCACTTGTGTTAAAGGGATTGTTTGAAGACATTTGTTCCATGTTCGAAAATGATTTTGAGACAACTATTGGTTTTGAACTGGTTTTGACACTTTGTTTTAAACACTGGGCGTTATGGAAAACTTTAACGTGTCTTTTAAAGGAACAAATGTAAATGCAGAAAGTTTGTTAAGTTTGTTGTAATCAATTAGTTTTATTTTTGGGTTCTTTTGTTTCATTTTTGATCTACTCTCTTCAATAAGTTCTAACGTTTTATGAGAATCACGAATATTGATGGGTTCATGCTTATCTAACAAATCTTTTTCATTATACAAAACATTCTGTTATTTCTAAGCTTTCTTAAGTGCACAAGGAGTTTTATTACCAAAAGTCATTTTTTGTGTAGTATGGTAAAACGGATTTGTTTGATTAGCTATCATATTGATTGTTTGAGCTGAATGACCCGTTGTAACAAGAAAATTTTCCAATTTGTTGCTTTTTTCATTTTTCTCAAGAATTTCTACAAGAAGTGAATCTTCTCGTTTTGAAAAATCAGCTTTCAATTGTTTCTTCTCTTTTTCAAGATCAGTTAAGTTGCTTTTTGTTTAGAAAGTTGGTTTTTAAGATCAGAAATTTCCTCGTTTAGAGATTTTATTTTCAAGCTCAAATTAACATCAAGTGTGTCATACTTGATTTGCAATTGTTTTTCTCTTAAAATGAAATTTCGATAACCAGTTTCTAATTATGACTCTTTGTTTTTTGTGAAATTCAAAAGCTTTTTCATTTTCCTTGTACCTCGCAAGCTCAATGGTCAATTTATCATTCGCGGCCTTAACATCGCGATTGACCGTTTTAATTTTCCCAATCTCAATACCACAATTATTAATTAATGTTTCAAATAGAACATGTGTTTCCTCATCATTAGCACCATTATGTTCAACTTTACCTCCATTAGAATCCATATATGGAGTTTTAGAGTTAACATTGCTATTAACTTGCTCCCTCACATATGTATCATAATAAGGTTCGGGAAACATAGAATGTGGCTTCTCATAACAAATGGATTAGCAACATTACTATAATTTGGTACCTCATGGAGTGGATCTATGTCATAAACAGGAGGTGTGTCAAAAGTACTGTTTGATGTTGTGTCCTGCTGATTGACTGTATGACTGGAGTTTGCATTTATGTTTGCTTTATTTGCCCATCCTGAAACCCTGAAGTCGTGTTCCTTAGCAGTCAAATGTATTCCCGACTCTTCTTTTTGTGCTAATATCAACATGTACTTAATCCTTTCAACCTTCGTCATTGCATTGACACTGCATTCTGAATCAAAATAACCCGAATCTTTGTTGTGATCGTCATAGGTATCTTTATGAACTGTAGTCATAAAACAGTTATTCCCAGTTGATTCCTTATCCTCTATTTGGCTATAATCACTATTTTCAATACCCTGCAGATATTCAGGTGCATCTCGCTTAGATTCAAACATGATTGACGCCGTGCTTGTTCATCAACGCTTTGCTTGATATACTCAACGAATGAAATTGGAAATATCAGGTCAAGTGATTTTAAGTGATCTGGAAGCTCATTTTCTTCAACCTCTTGCTCATTATCTTTCAACGTCTTCTCATTGTCTATCAGTATTTTCTCAGTCTTAATCACCGTCTTTCAGTCTTAGGATATAGAGCAAAGAATTGAACTAGAAATTCCATATCACGATGATAGGAAATTGTTGAAAAAGACATTGTGAACGTGTGAAATGAATTTACGAATCTTGTAGACGATAAAGAAGTAATTTTGTTTTCGAATAACTAGCACGGTAGTTATATCCAATAAACCCAAAAATTTAATGCTCAATCAAACCATGATCCAAAACTTATAAAATATTTTCACAAAATACCAATGTAAAAACTACTTGGTATTAACACATGAAAAGTCCAATAATCTTAGCTACAAAAAACAGAAGCCCAATTTCAGTCTAAAACACAAATGGAAGCCCAGCTTGGACACTTATAACAAAATCATCCCTTGGAGGATTAGAAGGAGCCCAAGTCCAAAATTTGTCAAAGGCCCAATACCACTACTAATCCTCACCCTAACGCTCAGTTCTCGAGTTTTTAAGGAAGGGAAATGGAAAAGAATAGGAAAGGGAAAAGAAAAGTAAGTGTTAGTTGTTATGTTCTTGAGATAGAGGAACGGAAAAGGAAAGTAATCATAATCATGTTTTTGAGTGAGAGGAAAAGGAAAATAACTTGGTCAAATTACATATATGCCCTTTAATTGTTAATGTCAAATGTTTTAAATAGGGTATATTATTCTTTATACAATATACGGTTCCGTTTCCTTTCCCTTTCCTCCCAAAAGTGGGAGGAAGATTTACTTAACAAATCTTACTCCCTAATTCCTTTTCATTTTTCCTCCTTTAAAAAAGACTCACGAACACAAAAAACTTTTCATTTCCTTTACTTTCCTCTTCTATTTCAACTCGAGAACTGAGCATAATTGTCGTGGTTAGAGCGGCATAACGGATCCACACGACCACGACCTAACACGAACTCAGAAGACACGAACTCGTTAGGTCGAACACGAACACGACACGATAACAAATCATGTCATTTTTTTCGAACACGAACACGACACGAAAATTAACAAAGTTACACGACACGAACTCATTAAGGGACCTGTTAAACCACAAATCCATACCAGACCTCAGATATGTTCGATCCTCACCGGTCTCAACATATACCATTATACCAAACTACTCTCGACCTCAGATCTGTTTTTTCAGTCGTCATTGGTCCAACAACACATTACAAATCCATCATCTCTATCCTAACTCACCTCCTCTCGTCTAACTTTTAACCACAACAACAATCCTATTATTTTGACAATTTTCGATTAATTGAAAAAAAAAAAGTAAGAACAAAACCTTAACAGTTTCATTTTGGCCTTAACAGTTCACTTTGTTACCAAAGTTAGAGACTTTCGAGTGTGAACAAAGTAACCATCATCGATCTATAGAAGGATTACATTCCTTTTTCTTTTCGAAAGTTTTAAAGAGCAAAAATCAAAACATTATAAGTTTTATTTTTTCTCATGTCTTTCGTTAAGACCTATTCGAAAATCAATCTAATCAAACCCTACATGTGACCTCGTTGTGATGAGATCTTGAAGCCATAAGATGTCCTGTTCTTGAAAGAATCTTGGCAAGAAAGAGTAGTAAGATTGATAAAGCATGCGTTTGTTGAATATGCTAATATGAGAAAATGAGAAAAGAGGAAAAGGGAGGCGCAGGGAATATGAGAAAAGAAAGAGGAAAGTGGTGTAAGGTTTATTTTTAATATATATATATATATATATATATATATATATATATATATATATATATATATATATATATATATATATATATATATATATATATATATATATATATATATATATATATATATATATATATATATATATATATATATACAGTGCTCTTAACTTGCCTTCTTAAGGGTCCGGACATTTAAGACCTAAACTGTTATGTCGAACACAAACCACATTAGAGCAGGTGGGTAATAGTGTAATGTGTTAACAGTGCGTGTCGGAAATTGCCAGCTCTAGTCGTGGTTATAAAGAGTCAACCCCTAATTCTACTCAAACCCTAATCACATTTTACATTAAAAAAATGCAGCTAACAAACTCTCACAAACTTTCTTTCACTTTATTTTTACCAAATTCGTCCCTTGATATCACCATACGCAAATGCAAACCACAAATACCCTTTCGTATAGTCAAAGCAAAGACCACAAGGTTGTGGCTTCTTCAAAATCTTTTTAATTGGGTCTCAAGTAGGTATTTTTTGTTTGATATTTTGAGTGTTGTTAACCAAAAGAAAAGAAATGATTATAACAATATTGTTATAAGTCTTTCTTTAATTGTCGGATATGAAAGGAAGTGTATGCTTCTAACACAGGTCGATGATGATTTATCTCTTTTGGCTCCTGTATTTGGACGAATCTTTGATTATAAGAAGAGATAAAACGAGATCTATAGTTTCTTATTTGTTTGTTTGTTATTAGGGTAGGCTGTGATTGTAAATATGTTGATTCGTTGAAGTGAGATATGGGTTGAAATTCTGTTCTCGTCTTTCTTTTCTTTTTTTTTTTGAATCTGGTTTCTGAATATCTTTTTCTTTGAGTCTTGTTGTTGTATTAGATTTGGATGAGAGTGGATGGAGTGACGGTGAAGGTATAATTTTTATTCGTAAACAGATATTCATAACCTTGTTCGTAATCTGTTATTCGTAAACTCTTGTTCGTAATCTTTACGCGTAACCTTACTAGCAAAGTTGGTTGTAATTCATAAAATAAGTGTTTTACGAATTTCTTGGACAAAGTCCCTTATTCGTAAGAAGAGGTTCTTGACTTTTACGGCCACTTTCTGTCAACTTTTTCCGACACCTTTTTGACCACAAAATCAATACTGAAATAAGCTCAAACAAAAATCATTAACACAGACCTGAATAATTTTGGACTTTTAAAACTTAAATGACATAAAAATAGCTTTTTGGACAAAATTTAAGCTCATATTAAGTTTGTTTTGACATCATAACCACAGAATAAGCACATAAGAAAATACTGTTTGGACCCAAATAGCAGAAAATAGGAAAATAATGAAAAATCGTGACTGACACTTGTTGTCATTGTGTGTAATATATTTTTTTTCATCATATATAAACTTTCAATTTTGTCAGTTGTATGTGTAGGTTAGGTGAATTTGTGTTATTGTATATATAGGTCGGGTTTAGCGTTACATCGTTAGTCCTTTTATATTAACGGTCGTTAGTAAATAACTTAAGAGTAAATTACATAAATGGTCGGTGTGGTTTGTCCATTTTTCACATTTAGTCATTGAACTTTTTTTGACAAAGTCGGTCATTAAGGTTTCAAATCGTTACAAATCCAAATACTAAGGTTTCAATTTCGTTACATAAATGGTCACCGTGGTTTGAAACTTCAATGACCATTTATGTAACGAAATGGACCGAATCAGAACGATTTGAAACTTCAATGACCATGTATGTCAAAAAAAAGTTCGATGACTATATGTGAAAAATGGACAAACCATAGTGACCATTTATGTAATTTACTCTAACTTAAAATTTCGTTCTCTTACGTTTTATTCGTTTCATCCGTTATTATACGTTTTGTCCGTTTTATACTTTTCGTCCGCTGCTTTTTCCCTTTTTACGTTGTCGTTTTTTACATTCTCGTCCGTTTCACGCTCGTCCGCTTTTACACGTTTGCATTCGCTTTTATACGCTTTAGTCCATTTTATAAGTTTCATCCTTTTCGTCCGTTTTCAAATTTGTTTTATCGTTTTCAATCGTTTTCATCCGTTTTATATTTTTTCGTCCGTTTTATCACGCGTCCGTTTTAAATGTCTTCGTCGATTTTCTAACGCTGTCTTTTTATTTGTTTTCGTTTCGTCTTTTTTTAAGTTTTCATTTGTTTCTTACACCTTCATCCATTTTTATCGTTTTGTCCGTATTCTTAAGTTTTATACATTTTCGTCCGAAAAAGTAAGAAAATGAACGAAAAAGTAAGAAAACCAACGAAAGCGTATAAAAAGATGAAAATGTTAGAAACGTACGAAAACTTAAAAAACAGATTTAAAATGTATAAAAACATTGAAAACGTAAGAAAACGGATGAAAACGATAAATATGAATGAAAACGTAAAAAGGGACAAACGTATAAAAAAACGGACAAAACGCATAAAACGGACAAAACGCATAAAAACGGATGAAAACGAAGAAAGCGACGAAACGATAAAACGGACGAAACGATAATAACGGACTAAAACGTAAGTAAAAAACGAAAATGTAAAAACGGATGAAAGCATTGGACCAAAATGTATAAAACGGACGAAAAAGTATAAAACGGATAAAACGTATAATAACGGACTAAACGTAAGAAACGCGTAAAACGTAAGTAAACAAACGAAAATGTAAAAACGGATGAAAGCATTGGACCAAAATGTATAAAACCGACGAAAAGTATAAAACGGACGAAAACGATAATAACGGATGAAAGCGAATAAAACGTAAGAGAACGAAATTTTAAGTTATTTACTAACGCATCGTTAGTAAATAAGAACTAACGATGTAACGCTAAGCCCGACCTGGTACATACAATAACACAAATTCACCTAACGGCTACATACAATGACAAAAATTCAAAAGGTTTGTGTTATAAATGAAAAAATAGTTGATTACACACAATGACAACAAGTGTCAAGTTCGATCGATTTTTTTTATCATTTTCCCGTAAAATAAGCAGACTTGAAAAATAAGCAGGAGAATAAACTATTGTTCTAAACAACTTTTGATTGAAATTTTTTATAAAATTTTAAAGAAAAGCCAGAATACTACAACCAAGTAAAACTGTTAACCTGAAAGTAAAGAAAGAAAGAAAATTTTAGACACACTTTTGATTTGAATATAAAGAACAAAAACAACTCCAAATCATCTTGTGGCTCTTGATAGCATTGTAGGCATTGTAGGAACCCAATATTAAACCATTTCACACAATAAAGATAGATAGAAGATAAAAGAGGTGATATTAGATTAAGATGAACAGATAGAAGAAGATGTTGGAAGAACCTAGAAGCTATCTTAACCTTACCACTAGTATTCCACTCATCAAATGGGAGGATATGGGTTCCTTTTACAGGGAAGAAACCCTTACAAGGTTTACAAGTTGGGGCGATGTGGGATAGGTAGGAATATTAGAATAAAATATACTAACTTACGGTTTTTACAACTTACTTAAACCGTTTACAATCGTAAAAGATAAATACAAATCACGAGATAATAAACTAAGAATGACAATTGTTTACGATCGTAAAAGATCTTGGATCTTGAATATTTGTGAAACACTTTAGTGACTAAAGCAAGTCACCTCTAAGGTTGCATATGCAACACGTCACGGATGAACGTCGAATGCTAGTTCTTGAATCACAAACGAACAAAGAAACACAAGGTTCTTATTCTCTTGACTTGGATCGAAAATCCCTAGAGTTTAGGGATATAATTTCGATCGGTTGGACTTAAGAAAGAGAGGAGAATAATTGCTTTGAGTTTAGGTTATGCAAGGGTATCAAATAATGAACCTACGGGTTCATTATATAGCCTACACATTACTTGGAGTCTAAGTAAAACTCAAACTCTTTCACCTCCTTATGTTTGGTTGACTTCAAACCCCCCGCCTCTCTCTCTTTTCATTCGTTTAGGGTGTGACATAAATTAGCAAGTCCTTTACTTGTTAATTGATAAGTCTAACAATTAGTTATAACGTCTAACGGTATAAATGACGATTGTTAGTCATTTAGTGAAATACTAATATAATTATATATATATATATATATATATATATATATATATATATATATATATATATATATATATATATATAGACACACTATAAGCGTTTTGTTAATATGTACCCACAGGACACACCGTAAGTTGATATCAGCTAAACACATTCTATCTAAGAAAATTGAATACATAATTGCTAAACCGATTTCCAAAAGCAGACCTGTCAATTCAAATTGTATCGGTGTAAGAAACGGTTTTATTAAGGATATAAATAACGTTTTTTGTTACGATATTTCAAGGAAAGATTTTCTCATTCTTTTATTTGATTAAATATTCTAATCACTCACCTAAAACATAATTGAAAAATCATTAACTGATCCTCTATTGATTTAAAATGTATAATCGTAATTGCTATTCTACAGTGTATGTCGATGAAGGATGAAATCTAATTTACCTATATGAATACGGTACATTTTACATCTTTCATGATTGATAAAATTTTTGTTTTTGTATTTATCCATGTCGTCATAGAATTGAAGATATTGGGCAAGAAGCTCGTGGCTCATTTATCAATGGAAGTTCTTGGTAATGCTCAAGTCATAATCGGTAACTATATGGCTAAAAATACGTGAGTTTACTGGGGGCACACATGTATATACCGAATGAACGTTTTATTAATATGATTAATGTATTTATAGTATGGGTTTTGCTAATATGTGCCAATTGGGTATATGTTTAGCTCTTTATCTATGAAGGGTTTAAGTTAATAAATATTAAATTTTTATTTATTTAAGGTAATTTTAGAATTTAATTAATGTTCATTGAATTTAATTTTTGATTTAAAAGGAAAGTTTATGTTAATTGATTTCACCTTACGGCGTGTCCCGTGGGTATATATTAGCAAAACGCTTAAATATCGCTAGTTTTAACACGTTCCATGCATAAGGTGTATATTACTTTATAGTCAACGTTGGTTTAAATGTTATTAAAACTTACATTTTAATGCTGTGTTTTTTCAAGACTCTTACTCATGAATAGTCCATGGCAAGTGTCAATTAGAGAAGACTAGGGAGGGTACTCGTGTAATGCGGGGGCAGGTACCCTGTAACTAAATTTTTGACGAACAAATGTTATTTTGTTTTGAAATGTTGGATTTCAGATTTATGTTTTGGAAGCTTAATTAGATTTTACATTGTGGTTAAATAATTGTGTATTTTGATGAAATGGTGTTTTTAATAGTGTATTTAGTTTTATTTGTGCTTTAAATACTTGTAAATTATGTTAATTTACTTGTATTTGCTTAAAAATCTATTTTTAGTTTATTCATATGTGGAAGCTTAATTATATTGTACTTTGTGGTTAAAAAGTTGTATTTTTGGATGAATAGGTGTTTTTAATAGTACGTGTATTAATTGTATTATATGACTAGTATTCTTTTAGTTTATGTTTGCTTTAGATACTTGTAAATAATGCTTATAAGGTAATATTTGTTTAAAGTGTTATTATAGTGGTCTTAAAATAATAAATATGATAAAAGTGTCTTCCTCCATTATAATAAGTAGTATAAGATATAGATCAGTTGTTTTTAGAAAAAAACTGAATGTGGGCTGCAAAACAAGTTTCCTTTATTAGAGATAAAATATATAGTAGATAACAAATTAAAAACTGTGCAAAATATCTAAATAATCATTTTTGCAGACATTTTCCAACAAAGCAATATTTCCTTTAAGCAAATATAAGTAAAACCTCAATGTTTTGGGAGGGCCGTGGCCCTCCCCGGTCTTCAGTAAGGTCTGTCCATGCTTGGTTTTATGAAGGCGATATCCCTGTTCAGATAGATATTCAAAGCTCTTTTTGAATCTCGTTTCAGAGTAAAATAATCTTTTGAATTCGTAGGCACCAGGACAAACTGTATGATTGCTTATGAAATAGGTTCCTGATGCGGATTCAAAAGCAGACAGATCTCCACCAATGATATGTTTCCACGACTTATAATAACTCAAAGGATCAACGCTCTCTTTGTCTCTATCACTGTACACAGGACTGATTCCACACTCAATTACAACTGGAATGTCATATTCCTCTTCCTCTTGGTCTATTATGGTAACAATAACTTCATCACCTACTTCAAGCTCATTGTTCCCAAACATCCAATGGCTTAACCATACTAAATCTTCATAATCATATCCGGTAGCAACTATATAACCTGAATATATCCAGGAACGATCTTTTGTTATATTCCTTACCTTTGTTGATATATAACTAATTGCCATAGAGTCAACTGAAAATGTATGCACAAAGCATATATTTATTCCTTCAATCCTTTTGTTCGCAGAAGATGATGGCATGGTAAATGATATCGATGACCCATTGCTTCTATGAGCAAACCACTTTGGAACTTCTTTTCCTGGAAAACATGTACTAAATATTCCAAATTCGTATAACATCTGCGAATAGAAACCAATTTGCATGACGTTCTTGCATATTTGAAAACATAAAAAGATACTGAACGAAAAAGACAAAGACTGAGATAATACCTTGACACGCAATTTCTTTGGTTCTGCACGTACCAAGAAATCGAAAATCTCCACTTCATAATCTTTCACATAATGTATATCTGTCCACCCCAAGCTAAATATTATCTCGTTATCAACTTGTGCTAAATCTTGGATTTTCAGAATGCCTTCAATTTCAGTCAGGGACACTGAATTCTCACAACAGATGAGTGGTGGTGCTGACATATCTTGAGGGAGTGTTATATTCTCAAGTAAATCACATCTTTCAACATACAAACGTTTGATTGTACTTGGAGGGCATATAATTGACTTCAACATTGAACATCCTCCAACACTGAGTACCTCAAGCCTACTAAGGGTTTTAATACAATCAGGTATAGAATCAATTGGGTTATAGTCTAGAAATAATTTTCTCAACATTGACATGCTACTGAAGTCCACGGAAAGGATTCACTAAATATATTATTGTTTGTTAGAGACAAGGTTACTAGTGATGATGGCAAAGAAAGTGAGATCGATTTTTGACTATTCGGTACTAATCTTGTGATGGAAGAGAAAAACTCCTTCAATTTTTTGCTAACGCTATCTTTGTTAGGCACATTCAGCAACTTCATACGCTTCATCTCCTTCATAAATAAGCCAGCACCGCAGCCGTCTAATGTTAGAACTGTAACATTTTTTAACTTGCTAAAGGTGATTGGAAGACTCTTAAGCTTACTGCAATAGCTCAAATTTAGAACAACAAGGCTACCACATTCACCAATTGATTCACACACATGAGTCAAACTTTCACATCTTGTAAGTATCAACCTCTCAAGTGCAGGTAGCTCCTTAAAGCCACCGATTGTAACAAGCTTGCTATAACTCAGATTTAGATACTTCAATGACCCAAGAAACTGTTGCACGGAGATTAATTAGTATATCAAGATAAACGATTACAACGTTGTAATATATTAGACAAGAAATATGCTTGAATTTAATACCTTTGGCTTCCTCCAAAGCTGTTTCAGATCACTGAATGACATGTCAAGAGCAACCAAGTGCTCCATTGGTAAGTCAGAGGGTATATATTCTGACTGGAACCCATGCATACACAACCCTCTTAAGCCTTTTGGAAAATTCTTGAACGGTCCGTGGAGTTTTACATGATTAAGTTGGAGTAAAATTAGTTTCTCCATCTTATTTAATGCATTTGTACTAAATTTGGTTTTTCTGCAACGAGAAGATGAGAACTCCAGAGGCCTACTGAATGATGGAGCAGCTACAAAATTCATGTTTAGATCATTATCTTGAAATTCATGGTCTATAGCACTACTTGATCCACATGACGACTCTTTTTTCAACATTTTCGTGTCAAAGAAAAGACCATGAATTTTTTTTGTACCCTAGTTATATAGATAAGGAAAAAGAGTTTATTCATAAATAACTTTTGATAAAACAAACAAACAAGTGAATAAATATGAAGAATTCACTGTCATACCTTATCTTCTTGCAATATATTGAGGGACTCCTCATGATTCCATACTCGACTACGCTTCCATGGCTTGTCAGGTGATTCTTGACGAACTATATCTCTCCCCATATCTTGAAGCAATTGATGCATCTTCAACTCCTGTCCTACTCCAATTGTGAGAAGACATCTTTCAATGAGCTTTTTGATTCCGTCTGATGTGTGATTGATGGAGTCCTTTAATATTGCTTCAGTCACTTCTGTTTCTTTTCCAACGAAAAAACATGCAATATGCTTAAATAATTCTTTGCAAACTGATGGCAAAGAATCAAAGCCAAATCTCAAAACCTTGTGTACATGATTAGTTTGAAATTCTCTTGACTCTAGCATTGTAAATGTATGGCTCCATGTGTCTGTGTCTTCATTAAGTAAAAAACTACCCAAAACTTTAAGAGCTAGTGGATGTCCTCCACAATACTTTGAAGCTCGTATTGCATCTTCTTCATAATCTTCCTTGGGAGAATATCCACCAAATGCATGCCAACAAAAAAGTTTTAGTGAATCTGTACTAGATAAACCATTAAGTGCAAGCTTTGTATGTTTGGGAGGATACTTTATATGAAGCAATGCCTTATCTGTTATTGACCCGTCTTTGGTTGTTATTATGATCCTGCTTCCAGGATGAAAACCTTCTCTTCCAACCAACACATGTACTTGCTCGAAGTTATCAACTCCATCAAGAACCACAAATGTTCATTGTTGTAACAATGCTGTCTCAATCTTAGACGTGCAATTTTGTACATCATCTTCTTCAATCATACGTTTCTTGAGAATGTCTCCAAGTAGCTTATTCTGTAACAGGAGTAGTGCACTTGATTGTTGTCCACACCTTTCAATGTCTTCAACAAAGCTACTTCTTTCAAATTCTTTACGGTACAACAAATACATATGTTTTGCCAAAGAAGTCTTCCCAATCCCTGCCATTCCCCAAATCGTGAGAATTTCAGTAGTATCTGAGGACCCTCCTTTGAACCAGGACCATATGGTATCTAAATATCCGTCCCTCCCAATTAGATGTGGGATTTTACTCTTCATGTGTATATCCAATCTACTACTGATTTCCTTAACGATTTCCTCAATAAACTCCCTCTCTTTGCTGAAAAGTTGAATCAAGTTATATCAACAAGACACCACCCATGTAAATATAAATTAATAGACGTGATGAACAGTCATTTGCGTACTTTTGTAGTATTTATGGACACATAGACCCTCTTGTGCATTCATGGAATTTACTAGACTTATAAGGAACATGAGAAGTTTATATCTGTTTCTTGTATATACAAAATCAGTATTGATCAAAGGTGTATCATGTATAGGTATTTCATGATCAACCACATGGCCCATGGCCGCTTATGTGTCCAAGTCCCAACTCGGAAAAAAAATATATGTAAAAGTGCGCGACTTTTCCTTTTAGAAAGACATAGAATGTAAAAATTATGTGGAATAGTAAGAAATTTTTACCGGCCATTTACATCCTTTCCTTTTAGCTCAGCAACTTCTTTAAGTGCTTCCGTCCATAATCCCAACTTACGAGTAGCTTGACTTTTTTTTCCCTCGTCCTGCTCTGCCTCCATTCTTTGTCTGTGTTTGAACAGCGCCTCACCAAAGCTACTTTCTTGCTTCCAAACATGAGTTGGCTTGACGTGGTAAAAAATAGGTACAACAATGTGCTTAGAGACCTTTCGTTGCTCAAGGATGAACACAAGCTCATCAAGACACCATGGTGAAGATGCATAGGTCTTAGACAAGACAATTATGGAAGCACGAGAGCTTTTTATAGCTATTGTTAGCTCAGGTTTTAGTTCTTCCCCTGTTTCAACCTCTTGCTCATCAAGAAAGGTAGATATGTTTTCACTCACTAAAGCTTCGTACAAGTAATCCGTAAAGTTGAGACGAGTGTCTATACCTCTAAAACTTAATAAAACATCATAAGTTTTCGATTCTTGTTGTTGTTCTTCTTCTTGTATTTCATTGATAATAGCCATGTAAGTCGAAGATTAATTACAAAAGGATGATCAGTTTATTTCTTCGCTGTATGTGTTTTGTTGTGTTTAAATTATAAGATTAATGTGTGTTTTTATGCTAACAAAGTCTGTTGAGAGGAGACTAGATTTTTCTTGGATTTTCGAACAGGAAAATTTCGATCACATATTCTTGAGAAAATTACAAAAATCATACATGTGGTAAGTCTCTGTAAGCCCCACCTTGTGAAAAAAATAGTCCCCAACGCAAACGACAAGAACATACACCTAACTATACACATAATTACCTAACGCTAAAGCATGTACGACTCATTCTACATCATGTGAGAAACAATAGAACGAAATTCATAGTTTGTTACTACAAATTATAAGAAAATTATTTACTTCAGCGGCTAGAGATCATCTTTTTCTCTTCATTTCTACACCTACGAATTGAAACCACTCTCAGTTCCAGTAGCTATATCGCATTGCATAATTCCATAAGGGTTCACAAGAGTTTGTAGATTTTTCAATATATTTTTTAAGCTATAAATATCTCATCAGTAAGCTTAATATGTTTAGGGATTTTCAGTATCCAATATTGTATTTAGATGTATGAATCGGCTGCGGGTTATTTTTCCAGGTCGAGGAGTTGACCTTTATAAGCGTGTATAGCACATACTATACCTAATCCAACCTCACCCGCCTGTTACTGAGTTAGGCAGGTTGACTTGTTTTCTACCCAAACTCGTATTGTATTTCTCTACCCCATACCTGATTGTTTTGGTGTCGATTTCGTGTCATGTTGAAAATTGGCACCTTAAATTTAGACCCCTCTCCTCCTCTGACATGTCCATCACCCTTGTGCTGCCCTTTCCAACCAGTTGAACTACTCTTCTCCTCGTCCACAAATTTGTTTGTCTATTCTCAGCTCTATTTTTTGTGTCTAAAATTTCTCCAAAACCCTATTTTCTTTTCTTTCTCCATCAATAGCCGTTACTGGTTTTTGTAGCGTTTCACAACTTTCTTTCTTTTAAAATTAGTACAATGAAGAGCCATCCCAACATCAATATATAACATATATACTGAAAAGTGTTGTTGCTTTTTTTAATTTCCAGAGCCAAGATCCCTTTTTCGATCTTAAGGGTGTGGATATTCAACTTAATATAAAAAAAATGAAAGAGAATCATTTTTATGATAAGCAATTGTAACAAAGATGCTATTATTTACAATGATATCAAACGAAAAATCGATAAAAGAAAGTGATAAAGTACAATGACTGTGAAACTAACAACTGTAAAAACCCAAAGTCTTAGAAACAATCCTTTTTTCAAAATTTAAAAAAACGCATAAGCACCAAGAGTTATGGAAAAACTTGAGACCGAAGGTAGTATGCGCGCATGTACACCCGCTGAGTACCATTTTTAATGTAACTTATTTAGAATTTAACACCATGTGCACGCTCGTGGCCATTTTATAAAAAAAAATGCACACCCTTAGACGGAAATATGGATCCCCCAATAGCAGTCATCCGAAATATGGAAGTGGGTAAAAAAAAAACATGACTCTTGACCCTCACAACTCACGATACCCGCTAAAACCTCAAGCCAAACAATTTCAGCCACACAATCATACCGGGTGGCGAGGCGAATGGAGGAAGTGTTGACAGACCCTCACAAGTAATGCTGGAATTTAGGCTACAAGTATTGTTAATTAGTTCCTTGTTTGTTTTGATATTGTTGCTGTTAAGTTTATGATATATATAACATACAATAAACAAGTAAACATCAAGAAAGACACAATGGAAGACTTAAAGATCATAACAAATAAATTAATTAGCGAAAGTATGCGTAACGCACTCTTGCGAATGTCGGATCTCTAGAGCAAACCAGAAGTAGTTTAGAGTTCCTTACCGTTCTACAACTCAAACCAAAAGATTTAAGAATAATGTCTTACAACCACGTTGCATTACACGATTAACCAACGAATCGGCGATTGCTAGATCTAACACAAGTCCTCGTTAAGAAAACGAAACCAAACTCCCTTACAAGTGGGGTGTTCGGCGAAAATGGGACAAGAGAGGAGAGGAGAGATCAGGTTAATTCAACGCAGTGTATTGAAACCCTGTAACACAACCTCCTTATATACTAGTAGGTAAACTTAGGGAACAAGTTTATGAATTAGGGCTTTGGAAGGCCCCTATGGCCGGCCATGTAGACAAGCCCAAAGGAAATCCATAACTTTTCCAAGTTTTCCATTTCTAGTCCTTTCTCTTTTCATTTAACGGTCGTTAGTCATTTTTCCGTTAAATACTTAACGATCGTTAACCGGACTTAATGTGCAATAATTAATCGTAAACATAAACATTAATTATTAACTTTAATTCTCATTCGCTAATGTGTGCAATCCCGTGGTCACGAGTTCGAATCCGGACATTCACATGTTTGTAAATATATACATTTCCAACAGACTCCCACTGGATATGTTTACAAAGCGTGAAATGACATTGGTTAGCGTCAAAGCAACACGCCAATGCCCCGGTACAACTCGTGTATGGTTTCTGGAGAAAACCAAGTTTGATGATTCATCATCATATTCATCCTTTGTTTCTAATACCATGTTAATAAGAATATGGATCTCACTCATTTCTTAATTAACTATTATGTTTCTCGCTTTATATGATTTATTAAGATTACCAATTCTTCCGAGCGAAGACCTTGGGTATGGCCATACAAACATCTTAACAATCCTACGAGGGCCCAAGTAGTATTATACTTCAAAATAAATTGGAAGGAAACAAATCCCATTTTGACTACAAGCGAGATTCATAAATTTCGCAACACTTCGAAAACAACCCTTATAACTACCGATTACGTGTAGCGTTAGATTGCTTCACAAAATGCACTACATCCATGACATATCTCTTGTATCTCAAGTCGAGGATAAATATCCATGATATACTTAATGACGGAGATCCATAAAGTATCATCATGCGGGTGGGATAAGTCCTATACTCGATTCATTGAATATCATACGAAATTAGTCATGCTACGCATCAATATACTTTCAAGTATATTCTAACTAATACTTTCGATTTGTCTTAATTCAATATCATTCCCATGTTATTGATTGACAACGGACTATTTAGAATAACTTAAGTTATTCAAGGATTTAAACATGCAAATATGAGACACAATATTATAAATGAAATTAAGCGATATCGTACTTTAATTCATTATAAATAATAATTGTTTAACATCCTTTATCCAAATATTAAATAGATCAATGCATGATAATACCCAGTTAATGAATTTTGCCACAAGTCATGCAACTCATACTTGTTGACAAGGCATAATTTCAACTAATTTTGATCTACAAGAATTTTGAGAATACTTATTTCAAAAAATTCAATAATTGAATTTCTTGTACATATCTTGATATTATCATATCATTCCATAAGGTGCGTGATAACCTGAACCACCTTTATATGACAATCATCTTTCAAAAACTTTTAAAGTTTTAAAATATTCTTCATTCTTTAATGTATAATGCAACTATGCTCTTAGCATAACTAGTCAACATGGTCATTATCAAGGATACCATGACTAGAATTTAGTGTCATCTCAATTATACCAGCATCATTGTGTACAACAATATGCTCTTTAAACATCCGCAAACTTTAGAACAGTTATAGTGTAATGTTGGTGCCTACCAAACTCAAGTTTGTTGGCAATGACAATTATGAAATAATTGTCATATTTTCGTCCATAGAATCTAGGAGCATATCCAGAATGTGGAATGTGATTCTAAATCCAAACATATTCTTTTTAAAATATTTATTACACTAACAACTTTCAATGTTGTCAAATCATCTTGTAACCAAGCATGACACAACAATCTTATACACAACATGATGTACATGATGAATCTTCAAGTTAAACTTTAAGATCTCATTCATATTATATCTTGTTAAAGATATGTATTTATCATGTTTTATTAGACTCATTTATTTTACCGCATATGTTTAATAAACATATATTCCAAGGTTGTATGTCTTATTTCCAAATCTTACAAACAAAGTTTCATTCCCAATTAAAACTTAATTTAGGTGGAATGTAGTTGCCCATACAACATATAAGATTTAAGAAAATAATACTCCCACTAGGTTTCGGGAATACTTATGAGCTATCTTATTTTAATTTTTAAATCAAACATGGATTTAATATTAAACATAAGAATCATCTCATAGATGCATGCATATATCCATTCATGGATTCTTGCAGTTTGTACATATTCAAAGATTATTTGAATTCATAAAACTCCTTTGCATTACTTATCGTCCTAGCAAAAGTAATTTCAAAACAAAGAGTTTTGATATTCATTGTCAAACTTTCATATCAATGAAACTAAGTATGACAATTATAATATTTATACTTCTATTTAATATATCTAGGAAAGAATATTCAATCATAGTTAATTGCTTAAGTATGATTAATATTATTATCACTAGACATACATTAAATACGTGTACAATATTGTCCATATGATTTCTACACAAAGATTAAACCACTAGGGTTTTCATCTTTTGAAGAAAATCATCTTCATTTAGATAAACCAAGTATCTAAAATTGATTATCTTTATGGACAACATCTCAACATTCATAGTATGATTGATTTACCACAATTCAACATTTGGTAAATTCATCATTATGATTAACAAGCTTACCATGATCCTGTAACTCATATTCCTCAACATATTAAATATCAGAGATATCCTTGCAGATCTATGAATGACAATTCCATCATATTGAGGTCAATCATATACATGTTTAGCCTCATCATGATATTTGTTAGTGCATTTTAGAAGATTATGTATTTTGTAATTCAATCTTTCAAGATCTAAACAAAACTCCCACTTGCCTTTAACAATTTAAAGATTACCTTTAAATAGTTTAGCAAGTAGAGCAACAATACATTGTTCTCTTTTGGGACATTACAAAACATATTGACAGTTCCTGACATTAGTTTGTTACAACTCACTCTACAAGTAGTTTAACAAATTCAGAACTTCATTTATAAGACTTAATGTGATTCATCACATTCCATAAACAAATGGTGTCTTATCAATCTTCTAGGTTGAAGTCTTATTGAGTATATTCAATCTATACTCAATCTACTAACCTTGATAACTTTTTGGAAGAAACTATAGTTATCTTGAATCAAACAGCGCCAATAGATTTTGATTCTTCTAAATGAACATACCATAAAACTATGGTATTTCATTAGAATTAATATTGTAAGATTAATCTAACAATATTTAAGATAACCATCTACTCTTTGGTTTATCCTATTTACCAACAAAGTAAAACTTAATGGTACAATAGAATTACTAAATCAATTGCATGCATTATAACACAAGTATTCTTGACCAAGTCAAAAAACATATCAGTTATAATCCCACTATACGTTATAAGTCATTGATCAACTCATTGACTTCATGCATATGTCTTAAAACATAGCAAGTTAACGTCTTACTTTATATTGTAAGTCTTGTATTAACGGACTTCATGTTTGTGACTTTACAAAATCATAAACATTTATAATTAAAGTAATTATGAACACCACCTCGGGTTTCAATTAATATTTCAAGTTAATATTTACTACATATATTTAAGTCATTCAACGAATACTCAAATTCAAAGTAGTATCGATTACTTCATTTAATTATGTCATTCCATGAAATGTTCAATGTAAGAAGCTGCAGAATCATCCATGCTCGTTCACGACACGTGGATATTTTACCTTGAGCTACAATCTAGTTCACGTTCTCGTAACATAAATTGTAACTACAAGTGTTTCTTAAATATTGAAAGACATAAATATTTAAAATAAAGTAGTCTTTGTTATCATCTTGACACTTGTTCTTAATAGGGCAATCATACACATTTAAATGTATAATTCCTATTAGAGCGTTACTCTCTTACCTTGCGGTCAAGAGAATCCATTTAAATCATATTTATATGTGTTGTACCTTGCACAATAAAGATTTCTCCCACTTGTGCTTGGAACAACATCATGTAGCGGATAAACAACACGATACACGTTCGTTTATTCGATTAATATGATTTGTGTCATAGATATAACAAGTAGATGTAGAACTATATTGTTTAGTAAGGAAAGCACATGACTTTCCTTAAAAACATAAGTGTCTACAATTGCAAAGTAATTATCTTTGAAGATAATGCGGGTTACTACAGGAAATAAGGCTTGTAGCTCCCATCGAATTAGAAATCATTAAAACAACTTCTTATTCAAGAATGCAACACAAATGCTCCACTTGAATCGACAACATTGTAAGTGTTGCATAACAAGTGAAAACAACTTGCTTGCTTTTTACTTTCCTACACCTTTGAAGAACCATACGTAATCATTACTAAGGTACTAAAATGTGTATTCTACTCTGTGAATGATGGGTTATCCATCAATGTTATTAACTTGAAAAATTGGGTATGCAATTTCTTCCTTAACAGTCTACCTTCCCATGCGGTATGTAGCACCTTTAAAGGTTAAAGTAAACCAACTAGATAAATTAAGCTAGTTTTCCTTTACCAATTTTCGCGGTAATTTGTCTAGCTTCTAATTACGTAACTCATATACATGTTTTCCGGTTAACCAACATTCATGTTGTTACAAAGGATTCATTCACCAAATGAGGGTAATGAAATCTTTATGGAAAATAAGATGTGCGATTCATTGCTATGAGTTACATTAGAATTTGAACAATTCAAATGTTCCTATTATACCTTTCTCATTCATGAAAAGGAATAGGATTGAGTCTCATGCTTCTCCCGTGGAAAAGAGACTTCGTTTGTCTTTTCGGTAAATTATTCTCGATCAAACATTTGTTTGAAAGCGAATGGAGCAATTCTTGATCAAAGACTAAACTTTGTTCTGGTTAAATGTTGCAATTATACATTCAAAAGAATTACAAAATTCAATTTTAGTATTTTCGATAATTAACCTTTTCAAGAAAATTAATTACCCATGGTTCATAAGCATATAACCATTTAAATTTCAACGAAAAACTAGGATCCAAATTGTCATAATCTCATCACATCAGTTTATCTGCTAGTAATGAACCTTATACAAAGTGGTAGAGCTTTTGCTCAATTGCCAATTTCAATTGCAATTCCTAGATTTATGGGATTTACCTATAGCCAATTTCAATTGCCATGTAAACATGTTTTATCCCATCTTATGCCTTGAGTTGCCGTTCTCACTACAAAACTCAATTAAGTTGTCCAACTTAAGAAAGCGCAAAATCGTCCATGCGGTTCTCACGACACGTGGACATTTTACCCTTTGATTACGATCTAAGTCACGATCTCACGCAAATAAAAGGTAATCTTAGGTGTTTCCGTTTCGTTGTATGGCATATAACTTAAATTAAAGGGTAATAATTTTGATGTTAAATCAAATATGTACAAAGATGTCATGCATTTATCTTCGTAACATAGGTTTTATTAAAACATTTATATCTTGTTTTAATGTTTAAGTTTTTATTCATCAAACTTAAATTGAGGTATTGGTTTCACCAATCAAGGAATCTAGTGTTAATTATCATCCATTATACCGTACTTTTGCATAAGTGTAAACACTTAGTGTTTCGGATAATTACCATAGAAGTGGCGCATGGAATTAACACTAATTCGCCTTAAGATGAGCTTGCACATTTAATGGCTTACTAAGTAGCTCCATTCGAACTTCAGAGGGCGAGGACTGTGCACGCGCTAAAGCACAACCTTAGACATCCTTTCGGTGACCGTATGCACTTCTTTAAACCCCTTTATTAGTTCATTCTCATGGGTCACTGTTCGGTCATTGTACCAAAGTCATCAATCAATTAAGCGATTATGATTACTATTCTTAAAAATACATGTTTCACCATTGTTTAGGTCGGTTTATTTTTCTTGTAAAAATACCCTTGTTACACATAACAAACAAGCAAGTATTTGTAAAATAAACAAATAAACAATAAATGCATAACAAATAAAAGTCATGCATATCAAATAGCCACATGCAAACGTTTTGATAAATCCTATTAAATTAATAATGATGGAGGTCTTCCCAATTTTAGATCTATCAAAATTTAGTGTATATCACTTAAACAAGAAAAACATACAATAAAAGCGGATCCATGATAAAACATGCAGATAATTATCATGGACATAAAATTACACTTAACAATTAATGCAATTAAAACAGAGTTACGCATATACACATAAAATTGCATGCATCTTAGGGTTTCTAATCCAATTAAAACATTAGTTTACAAAACCCTAATAAGGGTACCAAAATAAACGCCTCCCTTAAAAAAATTAGGGTTTAGGTTTAGCAAACCCTAGATCTATGCATACAAAAAATAACACAACATGTTAATTTTATTTATGTGTTTGATAATTAATTACTTGTTATACAAGGCTCGTGATGCCATTTGTTAAGTTTATGATATATATAACATACAATAAACAAGTAAACATGAGTCTGTACACGGAAGACTTAAAGATCATAACAAATAAATTAATTAGCGAAAGTATATGCGAACGCACTTGCGAATGTCGATCTCTAGAGCAAACCAAAGAAGTAGTTTAGAGGTTGTCTCACTGCTTTACAACTCAAACCAAAAGATTTAAGAATAATGTCTTACAACCACGTTCTTGTACACACGAATTAACCAACGAATCGGCGATTCTTGATCTAACAAGTCCTCGTTTAAGAAAAGCGAAACCAAACTCCCTTACAAGTGGGGTGTTCGGCCGAAAATGGGACAAGAGAGAGGAGAGGAGAGATCAGGTTAATTCAACGCATGTTGTATGAAACCCTGAACCTAACCTCCTTATATCTTAGTAGTAGAAACTTGTGAACAGTTTATGAATTAGGGCTTTGGAAGGCCCCTATGGCCGGCCATGTAGACAAGCCAAAGGAAATCCATAACTTTTCAAGTTTTCCATTTCTAGTCATTTCTCTTTTCGTTTAACGGTCGTTAGTATTTTTCCGTTAAATACTTAACAATCGTTAACCGGACTTAATGTGCAATAATTAATCGTAAACATAAACATTAATTATTAACTTTAATTCTCATTCGCTTAAATGCGTAATCCCGTAGTCGCGAGTTCGATTAGGACGTTCACGTGTTTGTAAATATATCATTTCAACAGTTCTAGTATGGAGGGTTTGGCATGTCAACACTCTTTAGATGGAATGTCGTTTGTAATCTGTCTACATTCACCTTTTCACCAAACTAATGAAAATAACACGAACAAGCTTGTCTCGTGCTCACTAAAAAGAAAACTTAAAAATGAACTTCCTTCTGTTAAATGAATGATGTTTCTTGATTAATAAAAAAAAAAAAAACTTGAGTGACACAGAAAAATGAATTACTGCAAAAAGGCTTTTCCCTCCCACCCAATTCAACATTTACAGACTTTAGTGTCCTTTTCCACCCAGACATAAAAAAAAAGCAAATAACAGAAGCCAACACTTTATCAGTCCTCATCAGAATCACACACCCATAAACAAAACCAAATTCTCATTATACTTTAACCAACACAAAAGAAAAAGACAAAATAAAAATCATTATCATTATCACTATTATTTCCACTCATTTTGTACCTCCTAAAAACAACAAGTAAAGAATCTTCAGAACTAAAATAATACTGTCATCTGCCTTCATTTGGCCATTTAGTTGATTCTATCATACTCTAAACATTCTCTCTACTTTGTTAGACATGTGTCATCATCATTTGTGGTGTCCTCAAAATTTTTCTAGTAAAATTAGTTCTATAACTAAATAATCCAAATCTCCTATCGTCAGTTACTTCACTCACTTGTAGTTGCATATACCTACACGTCTTTTAACATAACGAACCCATGGTTAGCCAAGAACAAGATTCTTTGACCACGGTTGCAGTTGCGCCTTTTCCTGTTCACGGGTCCAAGCGTTGGACCATCTAACCCTGCTCTGCCTACATCATTTTAATTAGAAAAAAAACAGATCAGTGATAAAATTATACAAATTGTTAATCAAATTTAACACAATGATTATGTATTAAATAAATGGCAAATTTTGCGGGTCAACCCAGATAAAAAATTACCCGTTTTGACCAAAATCATTTTTGACATGTTAATTGTTACCCAACCCGTCAGACCCATCCATTTTGCTATCCCTAGTGAATTATTATTTCTCGGGGTGAATTTGAGCATGAATGGAAGTGAGAGCTTACAATTATGTGATGATTGGTTAGAAAAAGCAGAGTTCTGTGTAGCCATTGGCATAGGGCAAGAGCTCCTCAACTTCAATCCTAGAGCTAGAGCAGCTCATGCTTCTTCTAAAACGGCTATGGACTAACTCAACCTCAGCCCAAAACAAGCTGTATATCGTCAAGGCTCTTTTTGAATCTTCTTTCAGAACAGAATAATCTTTTGAATTGGTAGGGGCCAGGACAAACTTGATCATTGCTTAAGTAGTATCTTCCTGATGTCTTTCCAAAAGCAGACAGATCTCCACGAATGAAACGTTTCCACGACTTATAATAACTCAAAGGATCAACGCTCTCTTCGTCTCTATCACTGTACACAGGACTAATTCCACACTCAGTTACAATTGCACAACCAAGTTCCTCTTGGTCAGTTATGGTAACACTAACTTCATCACCTACTTCAAGCTCATTGTTCCCAAACAACCAATGGCTTAACCAAACAATATCTTCATGATGAGCATACCCTCTAGAGGCCATATAACCATGGTATTTCCAGGAACGATCTTTTGTTATATTCTCTACTTTTGTTGATATATAACTAATCGAAGAGTCATCTAAAAATGTATGCACAAAGCATATATTTATTCCTTCAACCCTTTTGTTCTCGGAAGATGATGGCATGGTGAATGATATTGATGACTTATTGCTTCTATGAGCAAACCACTTTGGAACTTCTTTTCCTGGAAAACATGTACTGAATATTCCAAATTCGTATAACATCTGCAAATAGAAACCAATTTGCATGACGTTCTTGCATATTTGAAAACATAAAGAGATACGGAAAGAAAAACACAAAGACTGAGATAATACCTTGACCGGAAGTCTCTTTGACTCAAAACCTCCCATTAAACCAATAATCTCCACCTCATAATCTTTCACATAATGTATATCTGTCCACCCCAGGCTACATATTATCTCGTTATCAACTTGTGCTAAATCTTGGATTTTCAAAATACTTTCAATTTCAGTCAGGGTCGCTGAATTACAAAAACAGATGAGTGGTGGTGCTGACATATCTTGATGGAGTGTTATTTTCTCAAGTAAATCACAGTCTTCAGCATACAAACGTTTGATCGTACCTGGAGGGCATAAAATTGACTTCAACATAGAACATCCTCCAACACTGAGTACCTCAAGCCTACTAAGGCTTTTTAGGCAATCAGGTATGGAATCAATTGGATTACAGTCTAGATATAAGTTCTTCAATGTTGACATGCTACTGAAGTCCACCGGGAAGGATTCACTAGATATGTTATTGTTTGTTAGAGACAAGGTTACTAGTGATGATGGCAAAGAAAGTGAGATCGATTTTTGACTATTCGGTATTAATCTTGTGATGGAAGAGAAAAACGCCTGCAATTTTTTGCTAACGCTATCTTTGTTAGGCACATTCAGCAACTTCATACGCTTCATCTCCTTCATAAATAAGCCAGCACTGCAGCCGTCTAATGTTAGAACTGTAACATTTTTTAACTTGCTAAAGGTGATTGGAAGACTCTTAAGCTTACTGCAATAGCTCAAATTTAGAACAACAAGGCTACCACATTCACCAATTGATTCACACACATGAGTCAAACTTTCACATCCTGTAAGTATCAACCTCTCAAGTGCAGGTAGCTCCTTAAAGCCACCGATTGTAACAAGCTTGCTATAACTCAGATTTAGATACTTCAAGGACCCAAGAAACTGTTGCACACTGAGATTAATTAGTATATCAAGATAAACGATTACAACAAATATATTATACAAGAAACATGCTTGAATTTAATACCTTTGGCTTCCTCCAAAGCTGTTTCAGATCACTGAATGACATGTCAAGAGCAACCAAGTGCTCCATTGGTAAGTCAGAGGGTATATATTCTGACTGGAACCCATGCATACACAACCCTCTTAAGCCTTTTGGAAAATTCTCGAACGGTCCGTTGAGTTTTACATAATTAAGTTGGAGTAAAATTAGTTTCTCCATCTTATTTAATGCATTTGTACTAATTTTGGTTTTTCTGCAACGAGAAGATGAGAACTCCAGAGGCCTACTGAATGATGGAGCAGCTCCAAAATTCATGTTTAGATCATTATCTTGAAATTCATGGTCTATAGCACTACTTGATCCACATGACGACTCTTTTTTCAACATTTTCGTGTCAAAGAAAAGACCATGAATTTTTTTTGTACCCTAGTTATATAGATAAGGAAAAAGAGTTTATTCATAAATAACATTTGATAAAACAAACAAACAAGTGAATATATATGAAGAATTCACTGTCATACCTTATCTTCTTGCAATATATTGAGGGACTCCTCATGATTCCATACTCGACTACGCTTCCATGGCTTGTCAGGTGATTCTTGACGAACTATATCTCTCCCCATATCTTGAAGCAATTGATGCATCTTCAACTCCTGTCCTACTCCAATTGTGAGAAGACATCTTTCAACGAGCTTTTTGATTCCGTCTGATGTGTGATTGATGGAGTCCTTTAATATTGCTTCAGCCACTTCTGTTTCTTTTCCAACGAAAAAACATGCAATATGCTTAAATAATTCTTTGCAAACTGATGGCAAAGAATCAAAGCCAATTCTCAAAACCTTGTGTACATGATTAGTTTGAAATTCTCTTGACTCTAGCATTGTAAATGTATGGCTCCATGTGTCTGCGTCTTCATTAAGTAAAAAACTACCCAAAACTTTAAGAGCTAATGGATGTCCCCCACAATACTTTGATGCTCGTTTTGCATCTTCTTCATAACCTTCCTTGGGAGAATATCCAGCAAATGCATGCCAACAAAAAAGTTTTAGTGAATCTGTACTATGTAAACCATCAAGTGCAAGCTTTGTATGTTTGGGACGATACTTTATATGAAGCAATGCTTTATCTGTTATTGACCCGTCTTTGGTTGTTATTATGATCCTGCTTCCAGGATGAAAACCTTCTCTTCCAACCAACACATGTACTTGCTCAAAGTTATCAACTCCATCAAGAACCACAAATGTTCGTTGTTGTAACAATGCTGTCTCAATCTTAGACGTGTAATTTTGTACATCATCTTCTTCAATCATACGTTTCTTGAGAATGTCTCCAAGTAGCTTATTCTGTAACAGGAGTAGTGCACTTGATTGTTGTCCACGTCTTTCAATGTCTTCAACAAAGCAACTTCTTTCAAATTCTTTACGGTACAACAAATACATATGTTTTGCCAAAGAAGTCTTCCCAATCCCTGCCATTCCCCAAATCGTGAGAATTTCAGTAGTATTTGAGGATCCTCCTTTGAACCAGGACCATATGGTATCTAAATATCCGTCCCTCCCAATTAGATGTGGGATTTTACTCTTCATGTGTATATCCAATCTACTACTGATTTCCTTAACGATTTCCTCAATAAACTCCTTCTCTTTGCTGAAAAGTTGAATCAAGTTATATCAACAAAGACACCACCCATGTAAATCTAAATTAATAGACGTGATGAACAGTCATTTGCGTCCTTTTATAATATATGGACACATAGACCCTCTTGTGCATTCATGGAATTTACTAGACTTATAAGGAACATGAGAAGTTTATATCTATTTCTTTTATATACAAAATCAGTATTGATCAAAGGTGTATCATGTATAGGTATTTCATGATCTACCACATGGCCCATGGCCGCTTATGTGTCCAAGTCCCAACTCAGAAAAAAAATATACGTAAAAAGTGCGTGACTTTTCCTTTTAGAAAGACATAGAATGTAAAAATTATGTGGAATAGTAAGAAAATTTTACCGGCCATTTACATCCTTTCCTTTTAGTTCAGCAACTTCTTTAAGTGCTTCCGTCCATAATCCCAACTTACGAGCAGCTTGACTTTTTTTTCCCTCGTCCTGCTCTGCCTCCATTCTTTGTCTGTGTTTGAACAGCGCCTCACCAAAGCTACTTTCTTGCTTCCAAACATGAGTTGGCTTGACGTGGTAAAAAATAGGTACAGCAATATGCTTAGAGACCTTTCGTTGCTCAAGGATGAACACAAGCTCATCAAGACACCATGGTGAAGATGCATAGTTCTTAGACAAGACAATTATGGAAGCACGTGAGCTTTTTATAGCTGTTGTAAGCTCAGGTTTTAGTTCTTCCCCTGTTTCAACCTCTTGCTCATCAAGAAAGGTAGATATGTTTTCACTCACTAAAGCTTCGTACAAGTAATCCGTAAAGTTGAGACGAGTGTCTATACCTCTAAAACTTAAGAAAACATCATAAGTTTTCGATTCTTGTTGTTCTTCTTCTTCTTGTATTTCGTTGATAATAGCCATGTAAGTCGAAGATTAATTACAAAAGGATGATCAGTTTATTTCTTCGCTGTATGTGTTTTGTTGTGTTTAAATTCTAAGATTAATGTGTGTTTTTATGCTAATAAAGTCTGTTGAGAGGAGACTAGATTTTTCTTGGATTTTCGAACAGAAAAATTTCGATCACATATTCTTGAGAAAATTACAAAAATCATACATGTGGTAAATCTCTGTAAGCCCCACCTTGTGAAAAAAATAGTCCCCAACGCAAACGACAAGTACGACTCATTCTATATCATGTGAGAAACAATAGAACGAAATTCATAGTTTGTTAAGTAATACAAATTATAAGAAAATTATTTACTTCAGTGGCTCGAGATCATCTTTTTCTCTTCATTTCTACACCTACGAATTGAAACCACTCTCAGTTCCAGTAGCTATAAGGGTTCACTAGAGTTTGTAGATTTTTCAATATATTTTTTAAGCTATAAATATTTCATCAGTAAGCTTAATATGTTTAGGGATTTTCAGTATCCAATATTATTGTATTTAGATGTATGAATCGGCTGCGGGTTATTTTTCCAGGTCGAGGAGTACTTGACCTGTATAAGCGTGTATCCAACCTCACCCGCCCGTTACTGAGTTAGGCAGGTTGACTTGTTTTCTACCCAAACTCGTTGTATTTGTCTACCCCATACCTGATTGTTTTGGAAACGATTTCGTGTCATGTTGAAAATTGGCACCTTAAACTTAGACCCCTCTCCTCCTCTGACATGTCCATCACCCTTGTGCTGCCCTTTCCAACCAGTTAAGTACTACTCTTCTCCTCGTCCACAAATTTGTTTGTCTATTCTCAGCTCTATTTCTTTAAGTAGTCTAAAAAATTCTCCAAAAGCCTATTTTCTTTTCTTTCTCCATCGATAGACGTTACTGGTTTTTGTAGCGTTTCACAGCTTTCTTTCTTTTAATTAGTACAATGAAGAGCCATCCCAACATCAATATATAACATATATACTGAAAAGTGTTGTTGCTGGCGGTTTTTTAATTTCCAGAGCCAAAATCCCTTTTTCGATCTTAAGGGTGTGGATATTCAACTTAGTATAAAAAAAATAAAAGAGAATCATTTTTATGATAAGCAATTATAACAAAGATGCTATTATTTACAATGATATCAAACGAAAAATCGATAAAAGAAAGTGATAAAGTACAATGACTGTGAAACTAACAACTGTGAAAACCCAAAGTCTTAGAAACAATCTTTTTTCTCAAAAAAACGCTTAAGCACCAAGGGATAAGGAAAAACTTGAGACCGAAGGTAGTATGCTCATGCACACCCTTAGACGGAAATATGGATCCCCCAATAGCAGTCACCCGAAATATGGAAGTGGGTAAAAAAAGAACATGACTCTTGACCCTCACAACTCACGATACCCGCTAAAACCTCAAGCCAAACAATTTCAGCCACACAATCATACCGGGTGGCGAGGCGAATGGAGGAAGTGTTGATAGACCCTCACAACTAATGCTGGAATTTAGGCTACAAGTATTGTTAGTTCCTTGTTTGTTTTGGTATTGTTGCTAGCATGGAGCGTTTGGCATGTCAACACTCTTTAGATGGAATGTCGTTTGTAATCCGTCTATATAAATAACACGAACAAGCTTGTTTCGTGCTCACTAAAAAGAAAACTTAAAAATGAACTTCCTACTGTTAAATGAATGAGGTTTCTTGATTAATAAAAAAAATCTTGAGTGACACAAAAATGAGTTGCTGCAAAAAAGGCTTTTCCCTCCCACCCAATTCAACATTTACAGACTTTAGTGTCCTTTTCCACCCAGACATAAAAAAAAGCAAATAACAGAAGCCAACACTTTATCAGTCCTCAATTCCTCATCAGACTCACACTCCCATAAACAAAGCCAAATTCTCATTATACTTTAACCAACACAAAAGAAAAAGACAAAATAAAAATCATTGTCATTATCACTATTATTTCCACTCATTTTGTACCTCCTAAAAACAACAAGTAAAGAATCTTCAGAACTAAAATAATACTGTCATCTGCCTTCATTTGGCCATTTAGTTGATTCTATCATGGGATGTACTACTCTCTACTTTGTTAGACATGTGTGTCATCATCATTTGTGGTGTCCTCAAAATTTTTATAGTTAAATTAGTTCTAACTAAATAATCCAAATCTCCTATGGTTAGTTACTTCACTCACTTGTAGTTTCATATGCCTACACGTCTTTTAACATAACGAACCCATGGTTAGACACGAACAAGATCCTTTGACCACGGTTGCAGTGCGCCTTTTCCTGTTCACGGGTCCAAGCTGTTGGACCATCTAACCCTGCTCTGCCTACATCATTTTCATTAGAAAAAAAACAGATCAGTGATAAAATTATACAAATTGTTAATCAAATTTAACACAATGATTATGTATTAAATAAATGGCAAATTTTGCGGGTCAACCCAGATAAAAAATTACCCGTTTTGACCAAAATCATTTTTGACATGTTAATTGTTACCCAACCCGTCAGAACCCATCCATTTTGCCATCCCTAGTGAATTATTATTTCTCGGGGTGAATTTGAGCATGAATGGAAGTGAGAGCTTACAATTATGTGATGATTGGTTAGAAAAAGCAGAGTTCTGTGTAGCCATTGGCATAGGGCAAGAGCTCCTCAACTTCAATCCTAGAGCTAGAGCAGCTCATGCTTCTTCTAAAACGGCTATGGACTAACTCAACCTCAGCCCAAAACAAGCTGTATACGGGTCTATGGTCTGAAAACCTAGATTCGCCACGTACATATGATAACTGATGAAGACCTCTTCCATACCACAAGATACGATCACACCTGCAAACGAGAAATATAACCATATTAGTAAAACTTGCTTCTGACAGCAAAGCGTTAAATGTTGATACAAACTGTAAACATTATTTTCTTCAAAGATTTACCATGCAGGCGTTCTTCTTTTCTCCTTATGGTGCAAATTATCTCCAGTGTATCTATCTGAGTTTGTTAAGTATTTGTAAGTTGGTGGAAAATATATCTTCCCTTCATTCCATCCTTGGAAAACACGGCCCCTTCTTTGCTCAATTCGCAACTGCAAGAATCAACACAATTCAGTTGACCAATATGCAGCTTAGCAACAAAATTGGAGGTGTCAAAATGGGCAGGTTGGGTAACAGGCAAAAAAATGGTTCCACTTTTTGGTACGGCTCATGCTGGTTTTGGTTGAACACAAACACTTCTTTCGCCGTTTTTGTTATATACCTTTTTATAGATAGATATAAAGCGGAAAGAAACTATATACTAGCAATATTAATCTTTTATTTTTTAATAAAGCGGTTTAGGAATTTGGCAATACCGTATCATTCTACACTAAAGTGCTAAAGATAAAGTGAGAAAAGCATATTCCATACCTGATCTTTTTCCAACAATGCTCTCCAATTTTGCATTTCCACTAGTGCCTTTGCTGACCGGTAAGAGAGAGCTATTCGGTAATTTAGATCCCCGAGCCATATAATTCGACTGAACCAATAAACAGATTATCAGAATCTTAACAACTACTTGTTCTAAGATTCTTTTATATATTAGTTAACGTAACTTAACAGAATTTAAGAACTCAATTTCAGAAAGAGGTTATAGGAATATCCTGATGAGAACAGGAAGCTAACTTATAGTGTAGAAGTAGTTATCTTACTCGTGCTCAAGTATCGTTTGTGGGGATTTATCGTCTTTCACGCCTTGAACACGTGGAAACCTTGTTTTCTTAACAATTTCCATGAAATCAGAATTCCTTCTTAGTTCATCACCTTCTTTCTGCCCGGAAGTCAAATGAGTACACACAAAACAAAAACTTGTTTGATGCAACAACATACTTACAGACACCGATCCCTGCAGATACAAAACAAACATTTAATTCACATTAAACATTCAATATGATTATAAAATATAAAAAAACAGGTATGATAGTAAAAAATTATTATACCTTATTCCCGAGATAACCCATCAATCCTCTGCCAACACAGGACACTTTTATGTTACTAACATGCTCCCTCAATTCACTTCTCACCCAAACAGTAAGAAAAACGCCAACCATTTGTTTACTTGCTACCAAACAATAGCTTGAATTACCGTTCGTTCTACATCCATCTTCCATACTATTGGTACCACAATTCGACATTGGTGAAAATGAATCCTCCATTGTGCCATAATCATCATCAGATGAACCCCATCTTGAATAATCACTCGGTCTTTGACCACATGAGTAATTACTCGGCCTGTGACTCGCTGAATAGTCACTTGGCCTGTAACCCCCTGAGTAATCACTTGGTCTGTAACCCCCCGAGTAATCGCTTGGCCTATAATTAGCTGAGTAATCACTCGGTCTATAACTCGCAGAGTAGTCACTCGGCCTGTAATTTGAGTAATCACTCGGTCTATGACCAGAGGATGAAAAGTCACTTGGTCTATGACTCGAGGAGCAGTCACTTGGTCTTTGACCAAACATGGCTCGGTCACATACACTGTATCGCCGGTCAAGATGTGGTTCATTTTCATTTCTAGGTACTTGAAAAGACCGGCGACTATAAAAAGACTGATTTTTCTGCCTTGTTGAGCCCTCAAAATCAGCATCATATTCAGCAACCGGGTCAATAACAGGTGAAGGTGTGTAATTTCCACCACTCGTGTTAGACCGGTTATTTAAAGTTTTACGTATTAAACTTAACCATTTCTTCGCAGGACCGTTGTCTTCAGCACCAAGAATATTAGCAGCGTTCAACGGAACAATTTCTTGAAATCTGAAACAGCATATTAAAACCATCAAACTTCGATAAAAATCCAAATCCAATAAATAAAAATCAAACCTTTATACAAAACCATACATACCCAAGAACATAAATATCAGCAGGAGGTGCAGCATGTAACCAATCATCAAGATTCATTTTACTCGAAGGCGATTTTCCCCCTACATTCCATGTAGCTGAAAATATGCTGTTCCAAGAATTTCATATCGAAAACGAATCATTAGTCAACAATAATTAACAAACTACAAAGGGTCATTTCAATAACTAGTCATAAGTCCACATTTAAAAAATTAAACACAAATCAACAACAACAATACCCAATCCCGCTAGAGCGAGATATTTGAAGTTAAGACGTAGACAGTCACACCCTTACCAGATGGCAAAAAGTAAAAACAAGTATAACAATATATCACACACCTATAATTCTGCACATTTATAATCTGAGGATGATCAAGATCAGCTCTCCCCCTTCTACGCCCCTCGTTACTCCTACTCGATTTCTCTGCTCATCAAAACAACACAATTCACAACATAATCACTTCACAAATCACAATTTAACCAACTTCAACACTATCTAAACAAATAAACAAAACCAATATCAAATTTCATACCAGTTTTAGTTTTCTTCACTGCAGGTGGCTCCCTCTCATATACACTACCTAAAAAATGGACAAAAAAAAACTTAGCATAAACAAGAATTTAAAAAAATGAAACAATAACACAAAACAAAACAAACCCACCTCCATAAACACCATTAAGATCATTATCAATGTGTAACTCATCATTTTTTGACTTGAAACTAAACCATTTTCTCACAAGCTTCATTGCTTTCAAATCATGCAAGAAGGACTACTATGGTGTTTTAAAAAATAAATGGTGGCGTGTGTGAATATGAAACAACATTTATTTATGTAAGAGTGAAATGTTAATAAAGACAGAAATATGGGCACAGAGATCAAAGAGGGACAATCTTCTTTAATGCATAGAATGAAGTGATCTTTATTTTGTTTATTTTAACGTAAATTAAAGAGTTATTAATACACACAGTATCTTTCAGATTTATTTTTTTTTTAAGGTAATTAGTTTAAAATATATCTAGCTAGCTACTAAACCTATAATGATAATTGATTTACTTTTCCTACTGTATTAAACATACAAACTTACTAGTTTTTCATATTGTTTGTACAAAATGATCAAGTAAAATGCATCGGTCGAGTCTCGTTATTGTGTGTATAAAAATTGAGGGCACGTCACGTTGATGTATTTAATAGGAAAAAAATAAACATAATTTCAATACATGAACATGCAATTTTTATAAATTTAATAATATAATGTCGTGTTTTATAAGTTTAGTGAGTTAGAAATATAAAAAGGCGATAGAGTGACTTAAGTGGATAAAAAAGCAAAATACAATCAACTCTATGTATTTTAGTCTAAACTATATTAAGATATTGAGACAAGTATATTTCATTAAAGTGAGTTTTGTAGCAGCGAAAAGGAAAAGAAAATATAAAAAGGAAAAGAAGGAGTTTGAATGGAATAAAGTGAGTGTTTGTGGGTCAAGTTGGTATGTATTGTGTGACCAGACCGGAGGTGAATGGGATCAACAAGAATGTAAGTGAGTGGGAATTTGGTTTTCCAACCAAAGTTAATAAAGCAAAGTGTTTATAGATAATGGAGAAAGATCAAAAGTGAATGAATAACTATCTATCTTGTCAAATATCAAATGTATATTGCTTTCTTTTTGTACTCCATCTAAAATCTAAATTAATATAACATTGTTGTGTGCTTTTGTATTTTGTGTTGAGAGTGAATATCTTGCAAAACGTTAATAAGTGATTAATATTAACTGGTTTACATGTTTGTTTAAAGAAAATACATGTGAAAGATACTATTTAATTTGTCTAAGAGTCTACTAAAGTCTCGAAATTATAGATCTGGTTTGTTTTTTTTTTTCTTTTCAACTTTGACCTTAAATATTTTTATTTATTGTATCCAATAGTTGATAAAAATTATACCAAATGAAAATACATTAAAAACTCAATCTATTCATGTATGTTACATCAAGTATTATATAACACAAACAAAAATACTTAAGGTCAAAGTTGTAAAAGAAAGACCGAAAAAGTCAAAAGGGGACTATAATTTTAAGACGGAGGGAGTATTTATTTTTCCCTTAGAGCGTACGGTATCATAACTTAAGTTATGAAGAAAAGTCCCGCCACGTTAGCGTCTTATTATTTCAACATAAAGAAAAACACCTCTTATCGTAACACTATCTCAAATCACCTTTTGAGACCTACCTTTATTTAAAAACTTACAAATTACAATTTAAACCCTTTAACTAATTTTTCATTCATAGCATCACCTCATAAATAATATTTCATTCATTAAAGTCTAGTATACAAATACTCATAAAAACATACGGAAATTAAAAAAACATACAAAAATAAAAACATACGAAAATAGAAACATATGGAAATTTAAAAACTTGCGAAAAACTAAAAACATATGAATTACGAATATTTATTCATCTTGTTCTTGTTGTTCTCGCCAAATATGCTCCATAATGATTCATTGGAGACTAATATACGTATTTTTGTCACGTATTTCTCTTGCTTTTCGACGTTGGACATCACGTCTCTCGATCCACCTTTGTTGCCTATCTGGTACCGGATTCACCCACATTTCGTTGTACTCACTTATTGCAAACTTTTAATCTTTTAAAATCATGTTATGCAATACGATGTAAAAATACATGATTCTACTTATCTTGGTAACTTTGTATTGACGTGTGGTTGTTGTATTATTCTTCAACGTCCTTGGAGAGCACCCAAAGCACGTTCGACATCTTTTTGTGTACTTTCTTGTCGCCTTTTATAATAACCATGTTTACCGTCACTTGTGACCGTGAATGATTTGATGAAAGTTGCCCATTGTGGGTAAATTCCGTCAGCTAAGTAATATCCCTTTTCAAACATGGTTCAATTTACATCATATGGAGCTACAGGGGCGACATCATCAAGAATGTCTTCAAATAACGGAGAATTATCTAAAATATTATTATCGTTATTCGCCCCCGCCGCCCAAAAAAATGCATGCCAAATTCACAAATCATGTGAAGCAACAACTTCAAACATTATAGTTGGGTATATCTTATCACCCCTACCGTAATGTCCCTGCCATCCCACCGGACAATTTCTCCATACCTAATGCATACGGTTAATGCTATCAAGCATTCCGAAAAACTATGAATATGCTCATGTATTGCATAAAGATTTTGAATGTCATGTATTGCATGAAGATTTTTCTTAATTCAAATATTGTAACTGGTAGAGGGGTAAAGTGATCTTTTTTTCCTTGTCGCCTTCCACGTTCTCTCCCACATTGCCACAAAGAATGCGCAGTTCAACACCATGATCAACGCAGGAGTCGGTATGGTAACACGGCCATAACGCCGCCACGCCACCATAACGCCAAACCAAATGTTATTGTACCCATTGCTCTGAGGGATGTTATCCATACCTCCCAAAAACACCAATGGCACCCCCGCCGCTTATTGTTTTAAAAAATTCTAGTAACTTTTTCGTTATAAAATTGTGAAACTGAAAGTACAGGACAGAAAATATAAAGTTTAACAAGTCAAAATTATTAAAATATCAAAAAATACGGAACACATGCTAAGAAAAAAAAAAATTGGGTTATATTGTCGACTACAGTGGGGCATTGGGGTAAGGGTGTTAAAAAGTGGAGTATTGGGTATGGATAACACAATCCTTCCCTTATATATGCAACATATGGTTTAGATTTATGTGGACAAAAGGTGTTCCTCCAAAAATCCAAAGCTTCACATGGTTAGCTTGCCACCGGCGAATATCGGTAAATCATTTACTTTTTCATAGAAACATCATACTATACATCAAGCATGCAACATGTTCCTGGTGCAGTTCATCTACAGAAGAGTTAAGGACTTGTTGTTGCATTGCAAATGGTCATTTCTGTTTTGGGGTACTGTTTTACGTATGTGATATAAAACGTGAATTGTATCGGGCTGAGATGGTTGTGTTGTTCGGTTTCCCGTATTGGACGGTAAGGACCCAAGAATATGATCAGGAATCAAGAGTTTGGGTAACACTCAAACAAACCATTAAAGTGTGTTTTTACTATGTGAAATAGTATGAAAAGCGTGGAGAGAATTCAAGCGAGTCGAGAGAGAGAGAGTTTCAATGGTGATAAATGTCTTCTATTTATAGAGAGACATTTAGGGTTTAATGATAAACCTCACAAGGATGATCAAACAGCTGTTAGACAATCCACTCATTGGTCATCCGTGGTGTAGACAAGAACGACATGTGGCGCACTCTCCTTGGCTCGTACGAGGTCGTGGCTGCTTCCTCTGTTCTTGTTAAAGTGTCTCCTATTGTCAGGTGTCATATGGTACATTTTTAACCGTTAGTGACAGTTGGGAGACAATTGTCACATGCGTGTTTGTTACACAGCCAAAGAGGTTTTCGAGGCTAGGTGTAGCTTTGGAATGTAGTTGGGCCTTATCAAGTGTTGATAACAGACCTTATTGAGTGTTTATGTTGGGGTTGACTTAGGCTTATTGGGCTTGAGCTGTTAATATTGATAAGCTATAAGATAGTTTGTTAGATGGTGGAACTTGTCTTAGGGATTGCCAAGATCAATTTCAGAATTCAATATTGGATCGAAGGCATGCCGACAAACTTTTTCAGCATATGGAAATTAATTGGTCTTTATGCTATTTGGCAAATTTAGTTAGTAAGAAACGAGGCGACTTTCAATGATAAGTTCTTTCGTTGATCTAAAGCAGCAATCATTATCAAACGAAAAGGGTTTTAATGTGAAGTTAAACAATTAGTGTGCTATGCTTCACAATATCGCATTTGGATCGATCAACTTTGGGATCTTCATTGGAAATTTTAGTTTGCTGCATCAAGTGTAATCAATATTGTAATTGAGTTAAGAATCTCTGCTCGAGTGTTTGTGATTTGTACGTTGAAGTTTCATATTATTTAGACAAAACTACATATTTTATTCCTGTGGCTTACCCAAAGTTACATGTTTCGTCCATATTCAATTTTAATTATATGGATAATCTTTATTTTTCAAACTAGTTGCATCAATTGTCCTTATTTTTAAAAATAAAGATCATATGTGTAATTATTTATAGTTTTTTTTTATTACACGTGGATAGTTTTTATTTCTCAAAATAAGGACTATATAGGTTAAAGATTTCAAAAATAAAATATGTACAGAATGTAAAAGACTTAGACTAAACACGTTATTCTGGCTAAACGTATAATTTTTTCTTGTTATATAAACTCTGTTTTGAAAAGAAATATATATGTATATTGTATCATCGTCATTTATATATGTATATTGTATCATCGTCATAAATAAAGGTACACGTGAGTTTGGGCGAGTGGTCTTTATTGTGTTATAGTTTTCTTACCAATTGTAGGTTTAAGTGCATGGGACATACTACATGTGTGCATTAATGTTCGTTTTCTACCAAAATAAGTATGTGGGCAATACATAGATAAGGCAAAGAAATACAAAAATCCCATATAATAAGCCAGACACATATTTATTTATTACTATTTCTTTCTGGCTCTATATTTTGATATTTTCTCGAAATGTTTGTAATTGTAGCAATGTAATTATGTAAGGATAGATCATAGATAAAGTTGAAATTGGAAGCAATGACAAATGTCGTATGAAATCTGTTTGGTCATCAAATATTCAGGGGTTGTTATCAAAAATTGGGACCCAAGAGACATATTGTTGGTCGCCGGTCCCTCATAGGCCTCGGGTCTCGTTAAAGCGAAAGTGACTCGTGAAATCACTTGACTGGTCTTTACCATTTTACATGTCATTCTTCTTTTTTATTTTCTATCTTCTCTTAATTCCATTTACCATTTTATGTAGGGATCAAACTAAATACTCACTTATTCTCAATAATATTAGAGCTGGCAATTTCGACACGAAACACGAAAACACGACACGACACGACACGAAGTTAACAGGTTTCGTGTTTGGAGCCATCGTGTTTCGTGTCGTGTTCGTGTTTGTGTAAGATGACACGATAAGATAACGATGTCGTGTTCACATGTCGAGCGCCGCAGTAACTGTTAAGACAGCGATAAGACACGATAAGGCACAATTAAGGCACTGTTAAGACCTGTTAAAGGCACCATTAAGACCTGTTAAAGACGCGTTAAGCACCATTAAAGACCATTAAGATTTCGTGTTTTAGCGTGTCAAGAGTCTGTTAAGACCTCTTATCGTGTCTTATCGTTATGTGTAAATGTAACTGTTAATTTTCATGTTCGTGTTCGTGTTTTTAGATCGACACGATTAGCTTATCGTGTCGTGTTCGTGTTAGGCCTTAACAGATCCGTGTCTTATCGTGTTCGGCTGTCGGTAATGCATATTGTCGGGACATAGTTATGCCAGCTCTAAATAATATGTTCATCGACAAAAAATATGTAGTTAAAAAAATATATTTATTATTGCTTTGAGTTTTACAAAAATAGTTTTATCTTTTGACAAATAATTAATGCTTTAATTTAATTTTGTAAATAAAAATTTTGATTAAGAGTAATAATAATGAATTCACTAAAAAGAAAAAAATAAAATAAAAATAATGAGAAATGATAAATATTTCTAACCATACATTTCAAATGAAGAAAAAAAATTTCATAAGAGATGAATATCTTTTTGTAGGTGCATTTAAAATGTGCAATTTGAGTTATTTCACATATTTTTTAGAGTAAATTGCACAAATGGTCTCTGTGGTTTGCCCAAATTCCGATTTAGTCCCTAAGTTCTGAAAGTGCGGTGCGCTCCCTGTATGGAAACTTTGGTTCGTTTTGTCACGACCAAATTGAAATGATGAAATACCTCGTCTTCATCCCTTTGAATTTCCGGGACGAAATATGCAATCGAGCAAACCACGGGGTCCATTTATTTTTCCGAAAATAATTTTTTCAAAAAAGTTTCAAAATAATTTTTCCAAAATAATTTTTTCGAAAGTTCAAGCAAATCGAAAAGTCACAAATACAAAATATTTCGAAAAAATTTGGAAAAAAATTTGAATTTTTTTTTTCAATATGTCCAAAATTACGAAATAATTATTTTTGTAAAAAGAATTTCGAAAAAAACAATTTAGAAAAAAAAAATTCCATTTTTTTGGGTGAAAAACAAGTATTCTGAAAACATTTTTTCTAATTTTGTTACTCAAATTTGAAAAAATTCCAATTTTTTGGAAATTTTTTCAATTTTTTTCTTTTGAATTTTTTTCAAAATGTTGAAACAATACAAAAACAAACAAAAACGTAAGAAAAAGCAGACAAAATGTAAAAACACGCACAAAAATGTAAAAAGCGGAGAAAAGCAGAAAACGTGCAAAACGAATAAAAGAGACAAAGCGTAAGAAAATGGATAAAAGCGGACAAAATCTAAAAAGTGTAAGAAAAGCGGATAAAAGTGTAACAAAATAAAAAATTATTTTGGAAAAAAATAAATGGTCCTGTGGTTTGCTCAAATTGCGATTCGTCTCGGAAATTCAAAGGGGTGAAGAGGAGGTATTTCGGTCATTTCAATTTGGTCGGGGACGAAAATGAACTCAACTTTTCCTCTCGGGAGGCCACCGCACTTTCAAAAACTCGGGACGAAATGCAATTTGAGCAAACCACATGGACCATTTGTGCAATTTACTCTATTTTTTATTTTACTTTTATTTCTTATTTGTTCCTTACTCTATGAGTTACTCTAAGAGTAATATGGTAAATTTAAAAAATTTCAACTTTATTTTTAGTTGTAGACAATCATTTTTAGACAACTAAAAATTAAAAAGATAAACAATAATATTGTGACTGAGGGCATATATAAAAAATGAAACAAGTACACAAAGTATAACTAAAACGACAACCGAAAAGGACCGTCTTATTAGTTCCCTCCAAATACATATATTCTTGGTATAAGTTTTAGTCACATAAGGCTGGGCGACAATGCGACTTGCCACCATGTGCGCGTCAACTTTATCTCTCCAACGGGGCATGATCGGGATGACACGATCGATAACCGAGCGTTTTTTTTTTTTTTAATTCAAACATTTTAAACAATAAATTTAAAATTCATTAAAATTAAAATAAACATTCTGATCTGAAATTCAAATAAACATTAAAACATTACGTAACTTATTCAAATAACGTTAAAACATTACAAAAATCTTCATTGTCTTCCTCATCGTCATCGCCACCATCGTTGGATTCACTTCATTGACATGATCTCGACGATTTCTCCAAATGTGTTCGACCAAATCGATTTTAAGTTTTGATGAGTTGATGAGTCCATTAGCTCCGAGTAACCACCAACGATTCTTCACGTTCTTAAGGGATCGTGATCTTGGTGTCCTCATCTTCGAACCATGTAGGACATATCGTCATTGCTTGTGTCGAACAATCATATTATGTAATATGATACATGTATACATAATATCTTGGATATCCTTTTCATACTGACCCTCGGCGGGAAGTTTAAGATTTTCCACTTCTTCAACACACCAAAAGCTCGTTCCACATCTTTCCTTGTTGCTTCGTGCCTCCTCTTGTACAATATTCTTTATGATCACCCGTGGGAGGATTTGAAACGGACTTCATAAGAACGGACCATTGTGGATATATCCGTCAAGAAGATAATATCCCTTTTATAAGCCACGCCGTTAGCCTCGAATTCAAGGTCTAGTGCTCTCCCGGTTTGATATCATTGAGAATGGGAGCGATGTAAAGCGTTTACGCCGTTATTCATTCCGGAGACACCAAAGCACGCATGTCAATCCATACCAAGCAACCGCTTCAATAAAATGAATAGATGTGGCCGTGATCACCCCTACAATGTTGAGCTCTCACACTATTCCTGCAATTCTCCCACTCCCAACTTGTACAATCAATGCTTCCCATCATCCCAGAAAGCTATGCTTATGCTCGTGATGAGCATATATTCTTTCAAGGTCGAATCGTGGGCTTCGCAAATACTCATGACCATATAACTCCATGATAACCTCGTAAAACTTACGGAGACATTCACGGATATTGTTGCAAGTGCGATTCTCGTTAAGAGAATCGTGAACGCCCGCGCATCCCAATTGACGAATGACCGCATTACACTTGACCAATGGGCTAATACTAGTACGCCCTAGCATCAAGAGTTTGTCGAAAATAAGGAGTGATCGGTTACCTCTCGAACAATTTCTTTGAATAGTTCTCGGCTCATACGGAACCGCCGACGGAATGTTCTTGCGTCGAGCTGCGGGTTTTCGGAGAAGTATGCCGCCACTAAACGATTTTGAGCACCTCATGATCCCTACGTATTTACCTTCGTCGAACTTTTGGTCGTGATGCTTTGTAAGCCTTCCAAGCAAAATCAGTAAACTCCACAAACTCACTAAAACTTCTTCATCGTCAAGACGCGAAGAAGAATCGAATAAAAGCTCGAACGACATATTAAAGATTGTGTTTCGTGGGTATTTCGTTAGAATGGTTGATTGAAATTGTGTGTTTTAGAAATGTGTTTGAGTTAGTATTTATAGAGTGGTAAAGCATAAAAAAGTTTTTTTTTTTTTTTTTTTTAATGCATCGGTCACAAACTTTTTTTTTAAATTTAAAGCCCACACGGGCAAATAAAGTGGAAATGGAACGTTTTGAATATCGGTTGAAAATTAACCCGATATTGCGTTTTTTGGTCCCTCGACCGATGTGTCGACCGACACCCACATCCCACTTGACCGATGTTGACATCGGCCGACGTTACAAAATTTGGTTGCCCAACCGATGTTGGGGTCGTAATTGTGCCTTGACCTAAACAATAATATTTATATATATATATATATATATATATATATATATATATATATATATATATATATATATATATATATATATATATATATATATATATATATATATATATATATATATATATATATATATATATAACCAGCGTTGCGTGGCCGGGTACCATGTGATTAAAATTTCTGGTAATTAAGTTATGATTTACGATTGTATTTTTTTTTTTGTGGCAATAATATTTCGTTCGTGTGCTTGGTTCAGGGTATTGAGGGGTAAGTAATAACATAGTGAGTAAAAGGATTATTACTCAATAAATTGTGCAGAATGGTTTCCTTACTTTTTCCATTTCTTTAGTATTCCCTTTGCCTTTCTTTTTCCCATTACTTAGTTTGAACCAAGCGCACCCTTGCAGTTGCATCTTTATCTCTACTATATATAAAAAAAGCAACAAGTACTAATCTACTCTAATTCTCTATTTTTTTTAATATTATACTTGAATCCATCTATTTTTTCATGTTTATTTTTAGTTATAAGATACCCACCGTCTCATTAGACGGGTACCCTGCTGTAGATAATAACCATGATTTATCAGTCCAATCCGATAACCTTAGTCCAATATTAAGATATAACAAATGAAATGATACTAATATGTGGTTAGCACTCTTGTCCAATTAAAGTCCAATTACTTCAATACCCAAAGCCCACTTTAATATACACTAATTTCACATGTTATATAAAGACTATTAACTTCACACCCAACCCTAATTTTAATACCCTAATCACTTGCAGCCACAAAAATCTCTCTAAACATCAAACTTCAAGAACCTGTTTACACAATAATCCTATAAACTAACACCTCCCTTTCTTTTTCAACTAAATCCAAACGAAATACATGCAAACAAATCACTAAGTATTTTTTCTGCCAACAAAAATCCGAACACCAAAACCGACTATATCTTTCGTATTTGCTCAGCTCCAGTCTCACAAACCCACGAACCAAATAAGGTCACGGCTTCAGTATCTGTTAAGGGTCTAGGGTAGGTTAATTTTTGTTGTTAAACCGATAGAAAAGAAGGATGAAACCGATTGGTTTTTGTTCTGTCTTTGGACTATTTCGGATAAAAAAAAGAGAAGAGTTGTATCTCACAGATCTATGATGATTTGAAAAGATCTATAAAGAACCATTCGTGTGACGGAAACAATATGAGATTCTTTTTTTTCTTTCTTTTTCTTGTTTGTTGTCGAATCTTTAGTGGGTGTTAAGGAGTTAACATTGTTGACGGGTTGCAGTTGAATGGAGAAGTTGTAGTTTGTGTTTATGGGCTATTATTTTTTGCGAATCGCGAGGATTTGGACAATTTTAGACCGGAGATGGGTTCGGTTAGATATATGTGTAGTACTGTTTTGGTTTGTTTTTGGTTTACTTCCTCTCCTTGACCCGTGGCTATGTTTACTTATGGTAATACGTAGCCTCGGGTTTACTTCAGTTGTTTTGTTTACTTGTGGTAATAAGAGTTGTCAGAGATTAAAAACTACCGTTCGGTGGCTATTTTGGCGTATGACAGGTGTTAAAATGGTGGTAGCAGGTGATGGTTAAGAAAGAGAGAAAGTTTCGGTGATGGTTTGGTTGCTGATGCGGTTGTGGTGTTCGATGGTGGTGTCGAATTGAGTCTGTGGTTCGATGATGGCAAAATGGCTGTCAAAGTTGAGAATTGACATTGAGAGTAGATTTATCTATTTATATGTCTGTGTTTTTGTTGGTACCCAGAAAAAGAAGGGAGAGCGTATTTCTTATTTGTGTTGAAGTTTTTGTGTTGGCTTATATATGATTGAACCTTGGGCTGTTACAATTCAGAGACTTAATGGATTGTATAATTATTTGACTGATATTAATGATATTAATGGATTTTATAAATATTTGAAGGCTGTTACATAAAGTGTATGAAAGGTTATTTATGAAAATTGTCATGGAAGATTTACTAAGGACTTGTGATTACTTATTATAGAAATGTTTTTTGGTCTTAAAATTTTAAGACTTCTTTATTTAGAATGTCACAAACCTTTTATAAAGTAGTATAGATATATATATATAATTTTGCATTTTTGAAAAAATATACATATTCAAATACCTCAAAGTTTTACTCCACGTGTATTGCGATAAGTGCTTTAGTTACAAATTTAGTTTGTACCAAAATAGATAGTTAATTGTAAGTTTCAATCAATCAGAAAACTTCTAACTATGATACATAACTTTTTAAAAGTGTGTGCCACATATTATGAGACAGTGACAGTAACATTTTACACAATATATTTTGGGTTGAGTTATTAAGGCACTAATTTTTATTAGGACCCTCTAGATTTTTTTTTTTTTTTTTTTTTTTTTTTATAATTTTGTTTATATCAGTATAAACGCGAAAGTGCGGGCTGTAAATATAAAGTTTAATAAATAGCAAACGCTTAAAAGCCGAATCTGAATGAAACCGACAAAAACTATGTTGTCTTGGAAAAGCGGAGACAAAGGAATATTCGCTGGGACAAGATGGCGGTATGGGTAGGGAGGTATTAATAGTAGGACTCTATATTCTAGGTCCGTTTGTTTCAATGGGTTTATAGAGGGAGTTTAGGCGAATTTAATAAGTGTCGTTTGTTTCATTTTACGGTTTAGAATTTAGGATTAAAGTAAAAATGTCCTTGTTTAAATTCTAGGGAGGAAGGCTTGGATTTGGCTGGATTTTTGACAATCGTGAGGCCGAGGTTAGAGCACTAGGTGTCACGATAAGCGCTTAGGCTCGTCGTCGTCTTGCCGCTCACCGTCACATCAAGATCCGTTTTTAAGAACAAACCCCTTCTCACTCATAACAACATCAGCCTCTTCGTTCAAATACACCACTACCACTTTAATCACAATAACTATGATCTCACGTTAACTCATAACACTTTTGTTAGAACACTTACTCGTCGTCACCACGATGAGCCAGCAACGACGCCCACCATGGCGGGGTCGGTGTCTCGGCGGCATGTGAGCCTCCACGTCAGACAGCGAGCCTCTGCGAAGCCCACCGTGTCTCTTAGTATCTCACTTGTATCTCTTTCTTTTATATATTGTAAAATAATTTTACCTCATTTTTTTCCTCTTTCTTACATCAATTCAAATCTAAATTCAAATTCAAATTGAAATCCAAATCCAAATCCTAAACGCACATATGCCAACCAGGCCCTTAGATATACTAGTAATTACGTTGCAATGCATTTCAAAGCAAATCTTTACTATGCAATAATAAAAGCATGCCAATAACTAAAAGGGTTTTGGTCTAACAATATGTAAATGACCAACAAAAGTTTAGGGGTTCAGATTTGTATCGAACTATATTAGATAGCATAATATACTTTTGATTAAACGAAAAAATATTTAATCTTGGTGATTGTCGCCTGTTAGTGTTAAAGATTCAGATAGAGGAATGCAAACTAGCAAACTGCTCTATCAGCGGAAAGAGAGAGCCAATACATCTTATACATGACCGGGGGAAGTTAAGAAACATGATAGCATAATAAACTTTTGATTAAACGAAGAAGTATTTGATCACCCAATTCTGTCTCCACTCCGTATAATAAAAATGTTTGCAAAACCAGCTTACACTATTCTTTAACAATAAAAAATTAATTTTTTTGAAATGTAATTCTTATTAAGTCTTCGTGTCGCGGTTCGACAACGGAAATCTAGGCTGCGTTGTCTAAGCAAGATTACTGTTAGAAAGCTCCTCAAGCGAAATCTAATTTCAATATCCGATGGGAAAACCCCTACTAATCCTTGAAGCACGACAATTAATAAGGGGTAACACTGCTTTTCCAAGATTCGAACGCAGGGTTCTGGGCCTGGCCTTCGTTTAAGGACTACAGCAGGAAAATCGCCATTCAAACCCCTGCAAGATTTGAACTCAAGAGCTCCCCCCAAGAGGCCATGGGACTTGGGTGGCCAGAAATAATGGGTTGGTTAATAAAAAATTTGTGTTATTTATTATTCTTTTAACAATGATTGTTTAATTTAAAAACTTGCATTACCTATGTTTCTTTTTTGCTTATATGCTACTTTCATGATTAGTGGCCCAAAGCAACACATAAAGTGACAAATCCATGTTTTTCATCATGCTTTATTTCATAGTTTATGTCCTTTCCATTTGTGTATATCCAAACATACGATATACGTAGTACTACATAAAGAGAATATTGAATGCTACTAATTTAGGACGACCGATTATTAGAAGGTGATTATTCTTTCTTAAACTATCATACATAGTTCTCTTTTATATATGAGTAGTAGGAAAAGGGTGACTTAATTGTTCAACATTTTTGTTCAAATATGACATACTTATCAAAGACATTGTACACCACAATGTTCAAAGTTTTCTGAATAATTTTTCCGACCCGAATAACTCAATTGATGCGGATATCAGTAGAAAAAAATAGTTTCATTAGTTTTGTGAGAAAAGTTGTCAACATTTATTTGGTTGTTTTTTTTCTTGGGTCTCTTCCTCTTTTAATTATCTTGTTTGATTGAGGAGAGATGCCTTGTTTTGTATTTTTTCTTTTGGGGTTCTATATTTTGCTGCCTTTCAAAAAAAAAAAAAAAAAAAATCCTTTGCATTCTTAGAGCACTTGTTATCATGGCACGCCAACCAAAACCTTCATTTGGAGTGCCATCACGCACATAACTTAACAAACCCAAACAACAAACCCCTTACCATAAGGCGGAGGTGTGGTAACAAGTTAAACATTAACACCGTCACTCGGTAGCCATCGAACTTTAACTTTTCACCTTAACTGAAAAAAAAAAAAAAAAAAAAAAAACACCCTTATCATAACTCACCCTTAACTCAAATATTTTCAAATTCAACCCTAAACTAAAACTAATACTTCATTTAATAAAAAAACATAATATTAAATCTTAAACATTACAATACGAAATATAAAATAACTAAAAAAAATTACAACGAAAAAAAATCGAAACATAGCAAATTTAAAAACATACGAATTACAAATACTTATTCATCGTCTTCGGACTCTTGTTGTTGTCGTTGAAGATGGTTCTGCCAAATATGCTCCATAAGGTCTAGTTGGAGTTGAGTATGCGTTTCTCGAACGAGTATTTCTTTTGCCTTGCGACGATGGGTATCACATCTTCGACCCACATTTCTTGCCTCATATGTGCTGATGGATCCACCCATATTTCGCCATAGTCACGTAATGCAAATTTTTGATCTTTTAAAATCATGTTATGCAAAATAATGCAAGAATACATGATTCTACGTATCTTGACAAGTTCCATTTGACGTGACGGTTGTTGTAGTATACCCCAACGTCCTTGAAGCACACCAAAAGCACGTTCAACATCCTTTCGTGCACTTTCTTGTTTCCATTTAAAGTAACCATCTTTTTCGTCAGTTGTTGACGAGAAGGATTTGACAAAAGTTGCCAACTGTAGGTAAATTTCGTCAGCCAAGTAATATCCCTGTTCATACCTAGTTCCATTTACCATATAAGGTGCTCTTGGGGCAAGGTTAACAAGAATGTCGTCGAATAACGGAGAGTTATCTAAAACATTAATATCGTTATTCGCCTCCGTCATCCCAAAAAATGCATGCCAAATCCATAAATCTTGCGAAGCAACAGCTTCAAGCATAATTGTTGGGTATTTTTTATCACCCCTACCAAATTGCCCTTGCCAAGCCACCGGACAATTTCTCCATTCCCAATGCATGCAATCAACGCTACCAAGCATTCCCGGAAAACCATGCCACTCTTCATGTCTTTGATAAATATTTTGAATGTCGGACCATGTTGGTTTTCTTAAATACTCTCGCATTAACAAAATCACACGAAGTATGCGCACACATTTGCAAATATTCATCAAACGCATCGGGTGCGGTGTCATACGCCAATTAGCATATGGCAGCCGTACACTTCATAAGAACACTTAAACTCGTTCGACCCGTATAATCGGGTGATTGGCTAAAGAATTTAAAATGATCTAGAACAAATTCGGAAGTATAAGATTCCGTGCTGATAAGGTTTTAAAAGGTACCATTTTGAGGGGTCGTTTAAGTCCTTATTTGATCACTTTTGTATCCGTTATTGCTTAATATCGTTCCTTTTCACTTTTAGGTCTCTTGAAGGCAAAATCTTTGGAATGACACTTATTTGGACGAAAAGGCGCGAATATATGAAAAATGGCCAAAGTCAAAATCAAGACACTCATGATTCTTTGAAATTAGGCGGCGGCGTCGGGTGCTAATGGCGGCGCCGTCCAAAAATGTAGTGACGGCCCGGAACCCAAAACTCGTATTTTCAAGTGGCGACGTCTAGTTGTGAAAGAGTAGGCCGTCGCTACTCGAGACGGCCTAGATGCAATCAGAGCACGGCGTCGGAAATTTGAAGAGACGGCGTCGCGGACATAAGGTGACGCCGTCGCAAGGTTAACGTGGCCAAGCGAAACCACAATGGCGGCGACACGGCGTCACTAAACATAAGGTGGCGCGCCGCAATTGTAATCTTATATATAGAATCCGAATTTTAGGTCTTTGTGTGGAGAGTCTTTGGGTAAAACCTAAAACCGAACCTAAGGTGTCTTGTACAGTATTTTAGGGTTTTAAACCTATCTTACATCAAGATAAGTCTTTACTTCATTAATTCAATTATGTCTTTGATTATTTGTGTGTATGTACGTGTTCTCCATGTCCGCTAATTTACTTGTGTGTTTGCTTAGAAAGTATGAAACTTAATTATTGAATATTGATTGGTTGTTTCTTATCTTAGTTGATTAATGATCTAGTAATGCGATAGGTCATTCGTTGTATGTACTTAATGCTTGATTCATCTTTGTGAACCTTAGAATATAATTACGAGTAGTTGTAGGCTAAACCATCCAAAAGCGCCTTAGAGTAGGAGTTTATCATCCCTAGTGGGTTTGTAGGCGAGACCCTTTGGTAAGTTCAAAGAGTTAGGAGAAACGATACCCTACAACTTTAGACACACAACGCAATGACTAGGAATAAGGCGTGACACTCAACCATCAATGGGAGATAATTGGGAGTAGTACAAAATAAGTAAACACATCTTTAAACTATCATACGAGCACACATTAATTAGACATAGACTCCACAACCTTAGTTTAGATAATTAGATAATAGTAGAGTAATCGGTGAAATACCAACCCCCGAATCAATACCCGAGATTAGTACTTTTCCATTTTCATAAAACATAAAAGATAAAAATAATCTTCCTCAACCTTAACCTTAGCGTAGTAACTCCTTACTAGCATTCCTATTCCCCAGAGAGCGATATCAATACCCGTGGCTTACCCTAATTACTACACTACAACGATTAGGTTCACTCGCCTGGGTGTTATAAAACTTGCTCGAAGAAAATGAAGTTTCCTTGACCCGAGCGGCGCGTGGCGTTATCAAGTTTTAGGCGCGTTGCGGGAATAGAATAGCTAGTTAGTAGTCCACCTCGTTTAGGTTTCTTTGTGATTCCTATCAAGTAAACTTTTTTCTCATTTTAGCTTCTCTTGGTCTATCCCCTTCCGTAACCTTTGTTCATAACACCATCACTTTTCATCATGGAAGGTGATAACCGCTACCATTCATCAACCCACCAATTGACCCGCCAAGAGCCCGTACTCTTGGTGAATACTCGAGACCAAGCCACCTAGGCTATAGGAACACCATTGGGCTTCCCGACCAAGCCCGAACTACGGTACTGCGATCCGGCACCATCCGGTTGGTGCAAGGCGGATGTGCATTCCATGGACTTCGTTCGAAGATCCAAATCGACATCCGAGGATTTCCTCAAAATCGTCGATTCCATCGACCTTGATGCTACCACTCGGAGACGCAGCGCTGCGTCTCTTCAATTCTCTCACGGGACCAAGCTAGTAATTGGCTTGAGCGAATTCCTGCCGGCTCCATCTCAAGTTGGGATGATCTTACCTCTTACTTTCTTGCTCAATTTTTCCCACGGGAGAACCACTAAGCTTAGGAATGACATCTTGATGTTCCAACAACGTCAAGGTGAATCTCTCGAAGCATGGACCCGATTCAGGACTTACTTCATAAAGTCCTCATCACGACATTGATCTTTGGCTCCGAGTCAAATCTTTTATGATCATGTCAACTTCCCCACTAAGCGATCCATTGACCAAGCGGCGGTGGAAAACTTAGTGATCTCACCGGAAGAATCATGGGGTATAATAGAGGACCTCGCCTCTATGACAACGAAGTTGGGATGACCCCGTGTGTTGCCCCAAACCGTTAAGGCAATCTCCTTGCCTCCTTCTCGACCGTGGGATGATCGAACTTGAAGATCAAGTTAAATTCCTCATGAGTTCTACAAAATCTTAAGTCTTCACGACAAGTGAATCAAATCACTCTACCTTGTGAGTTATGCGGTGGTCCCCATGACACTCGTGATTGCACAAGGCTCTCAGAACAAGCTTTGCGGACCACGCCTCCATACGCACCGGACGGAGCTGAGGAGAAGTGGTACACTTTCAAACCAGAACAAAACAACTTAGGAAACTCATACAACCCTCATGGAGAAATCACCCTAACCTTAAGTGGAACCAAAGCTCAAGCATACCCCAAGCTCATCTAGTTCGTCCACTGGGTTCAATTCTTTTATACCGAGAACCCCACTAATCTTGAGGCAATTGCATCTAGATTTTGTCATCAAGAAACTCGATTGAATAAGCTTGAAGCGATTTAAGCAAAAAGCAGGCGAGATGACAACCAAGCTTGATGCCCTCTTAAAAGCCTTCAATGAGCGGGAAGTTGGAGCACTCCCAGTGATACCATAAAGAACCCAAAGTGAATTCGATTGCATCGACTTCATGTTCTAGTTCACCATGGGAGAGTGCATATCCATGCCCCTCCCACCCAACGGTTCACTCGGTAAATGCTATCAAAAAGGGTTCCAAGCCATCCAAGAAATACCAAGGCCCAGCACCTTTGGTAGAGCCTACTCTTGAGAAACCCGTCGGCCAAGAGTCCAAACCTAGTCTAGAGGAGGAGTACAAGGAACTTCATCAAGAAAAACCAATTATTGAAGTCTTAGCTCATGCACCTTACTATAATGCTTTAAAAGAAAAATATGAGTTAGAACTTAGGCTTGGAAAACATGGGTCCGCCTTTGTGCGAAACAACTTACCTAAGAAGTTAGACGATCCCAGGCTATTTACTCTTCCGTGTAGACTTGGAACTTCCAAACCACTCGATGCTCTAGCCGATTTAGGATCATGCATCAATCTTGTTCCATTGTCCCTCCATCGAAGCCTTAACTTAGGTAAAATTGAACCAACGGAAACCATCTTAGGTCTAGCGGACGATAGTATAGCACGTCCGGTAGGAATAATAAAGGACATGGTAGTACATGTAGGAGAGTTGACTCTTTTGGCCGACTTTCATGTGCTAGAACATGAATAAGGACCCGACATGCCCATTACTAGTTGGAAGAGGATTTTTAGCTACCGCTAGTGCCATCATCGATTGTAAGATGTCCAAAATAGTGGTAGGGGAGGGAGTGCTAGATCCGTTTACGATGTTAAAAGCATACATACTACAAGGATGAGGAAGTCCCACAAGAGATAGGGTTGGATAGAGAGCCTTCTAGATATGGACCTTGGATTGATAAGAACATCATAGGCCCCAAATACCTTTTTACCTAGACAAAGCCTTCGCTAGTCAAGAACTTTCCAAGAAAAAGAAATGGCTAGGGACATAGAAGTGAACCCGCTTGAGGGCGCTTAGTATTTAGGAAGATGGCCGAGTTCTTAGGAAGCTTGCCCGTGAACCTTGTCATGAATAAGTGGATAGTTGAGAAATCAACATAAGTGGGATTGGAATAGACCACCTAGTGATGGTAATGGAAAGTGGCACATTAGGATACAAATCTATGATCCGATGGTGATATGTTTGAAAAGGCATATTTAACCGAGCGTACTACTAGGAACTTGAATGATAAGTTTGATCCTTACGACATTGTTGAGGATAGACTTACTTATATCGATGCGTAGGAGTCGACTATGAGTCTAACTACAAGACTCTTAAATAAAGAAAAGCACGTGGAGGCAACCCATGCTTAATTGTTTGCTTGTTAGTGTCCTATATCTTTTATTAATTGTTTATCCTCATGTTTAAATTTGTAAAAATGCTTTATTTTGTTTTAACCTCGTCTTAATTGCATATAAAGGTATTTTACATAAGGGATAAGTGTAGGGAGGATTACACGCGTTTTCAAAAGCGTAAACATGAGAATAACAATTAACTAAAGATATATATGTTTGTTTGTTGAGTCAATTGCTTGTATCGAGTCATAATGGATGTTTTGCGAAATTTTTCCATTCTAAAGATGTAAATTTTCCGGAAAATCGCGAGACCGCTTTTTGTCGGGATAACTGTGGCGTCATGATTGCAACACAGCGGCGTGAAGGAGTGAAAACATCAGATTATTTTTTCTCGCTTTTTACGAGCCAACATAAATTTTGGAATTTTCCGGTCTTAATTTTCTTAGAAATTACGTAAACATCCATTCCACAAGCATTATATCCTAGTTTAATCGGTCTTATATATTATTACACCGATTTTACTTGAAGGTTTCGTTTGTTTTCTTCAAGTGTGCGGTTTAGTTTGTCAAGAAGAAGTTACATAAGATTGGAAGGAGCTTTTCACGCAATAATTCTTCTTGAAAAGGATGTAACCACCACTTTACACGGATCTACCGAGCTAATCGGGGGTATTAGTTTCTTCGTTTTAATTACCTTCTTTTATCATAACTTTGATACTTTCGGGAACATTGGGGACAATGTTCGGTTTAAGTGTAGGGAGGAAAATAAGCGAGAACTTTGAAACTATGCTTATCCTTGATTATTTGCTTTGTCGATTGTGATTGTGTAATAAACCATGAGAAAATGTCGGTTAGGGTAATTTTGGCACAAATTTAAAATTTTTATGACATATAGGAGTGGGCCATTAGTCTTAACAAAAGCGTCTCATGGATAGGAAGTTGCATGACTAGCATAAAAACCCTTTACCACCCAAGTTCCACCAAATGTGAGGATCGCCTCTTAGATTAGTAGGAATTAAAGCATTCATCTTTAATGCTTAGAGTGTGAACCAGTAGTATATTAGATTCTAGAACTTGTTTTGTGATGCATTCCGAGATCGCAAGTGAGGCTACACTTGTGTAGTTAGGAATAACTAAATGATAAGAGGCATTAGGATAACCCTTGTTTGATACGTAATATAATTACTTCTTCCACATCGGTTGAGTAATTCCCCGCACCCTTTGCGTTGTACTCATCTTTAGTACACGATACCCTAGTTAACCCCTCGAGCCTATCCTTTTCGCGGTTCGTGATGTTTCGGTTTTCAGGAATATCAATGAAAACATTGTTTACACCCCACTCCCAAATATACACCCAAATCGCCTTAGCCTACCCCTTATGCACTCACTTTTAGTGCAAATGTTTATTATCACCCCAAACCCTTAGTTCAATTATCTAGTTGCTTGCATAAGTTGCTAAGTCGAGTCATATCCTTTGTATACAGTTTTGGGACGATTGGGATTCATGAAAAAGTTAAAGTTTATGAAATGACGGAAGGAACGTTAAAATTCAAATTCCCTTTGTTTGCGTAATAATGTACCCCAAGTGTTTTGATCTTTTCAAATCGGGTCAAATTAGTGTTAGAGTAATAAAACTCAAGTGTAGGGATGTGCCTATAAATCCTAGTATTTTGATGTTATCGTAGAGGATGGTAGAGTAAAAGTGTATGAAAAAAAAAAAAAAAAAAAAAAAAAGGGCTACTATCCTACATCTATCCTTTAAATTTATGTTTGTTTATTTGTTACATAGAGTTTTAGGGATGTGCTATAAATCCCTAGTATTTTGATGTTATCTGTCACAATTATCAAATTTCGGTCATTTCTTAAATTTAATATGCATCATATTAGTTCATTCATGGCATTTCATTTCACATTTAACGTAATTTTTATATTTAATAAAGCGTTATCGCGTGAGTTATTATTTTAAATATTTAATCCGTTACTTTCAAAATGATCGATATATTTTATACTTACATTTAGTTATAAAACTATATTTTGACTTTACCTAGTGTTTTGAATTTATTTGGTATATAAATCGTTAAAGTTATATTATTCTGACGTTTTCTTAAAACTACTCGACAATTATTTTATCACTCAAATTTCACAAGGAATGTATTTTTACAATTTTATTATCTCATTACATTCTATTTTGATCTACTAAAAATTTCTTTTACCTAAAAATTTCCATTTACCTTTACTTGTATATTTAACTACACAATTACTTACACTTTCTTACAATTTGTACAAGTAAATATTTACACATCATTTAAAAATATATATATATATATATATTTTGGAAAACATATCCCCCCTAAACCGGCCATAGGGGGGATGTATGCATTTATTGGTGTGGTGCAAAATTTCTTATTTGATTGTATACATTTACACTTCACTCATCTCCTCATTTTCATTCCAATAATTCACCTAGTGTGAAAATCTTTTCTCTCTTTGGTTCTATCCTCCAAAACCGGCCATCAAGGAGTTTTCACAAGGATCATCATTTTCAAGTTCAAGCATAATTATCAATCTAGAATCACACTCTTTATTAGGTTTTGAAATAAAACCAAGAGTGTTTAGGCTAAACCTTGTTCCTTGCACCTCTTCATATTAACTAGTAAGCATGTTTCTTTCATTTTCATGTTTCCTTATCATCTCATAAGTATCTCTTCATTTTGGAGCAAGCATGCATGATTTGTGTTGTTTATACCATTTTAATTGATTTTAGAGTTATATATATATTAAGGTCATCCTATAATTATCCCTTGGTATACTTTTGGTCTTGATGATGTTTAGGAACCCATGACACCCTAAGAAGGTGTATGCTAGGATTAGATTAGCTTTGGAGTTGATTTGAAGGGATTAGAATAGGTTTTGTCGAGAAAACTATTTTCGATAAGTATAAAATATGTTCTGTCCTTGTTTTGATTTTCTGGAAAAACCGACAGTAGGCACGACTTTTGGCCTTGATATTTAGAAAATATACTTTAAAAGCGAATCCGTGGCGCTTGAGCGGATTAAAGCGGAGTTATAACGAAGAAGTTATGGATTTTACAAGTTTGACGACGAAATATATAATTTTCGAAATTTGACATACTATTTTATTTTGTTCGGTCAAAAGCAGTCCTAAGCTTCACAAATTATTTCGACTTATCAAAAATATATTAGTATACTTTGATACGAAGCTAAGGACGTATTATCGTGAAAGCGGTTTGAAAGCGACAAAGATATGCGTTTTCATAAAATTTCCGTAACTATTATTTTACGAAAAACTATAATACTTTACGATACAAGTGTTACGGTGGTTGAAGCGACCATGTTTAAAATTTGTTTTAACTATGATGTGGAACTTTTGGGCGAAATGTCTTCTAGTAAAATCAAGATCACGAGCATATTTTCAAAGCGACAAACCGTTTGTATAAGCGGAGTTGTAATAAATTATTTATGGATGTTTAAACTTGGCGAAACTCACTTTTACACAACAATTAGACAAAATCACCATCTTTAACCCTTATTATCTTTATGTTCGAGACCTTTATGGCGTAAACTCTGAACTGAAACTTCTAGATTTGATACAAACTTTCCAAAACCGTCGAGTTCGTTCTCTAACGCTCGGCGTACACCATTTTGCGACTAGTTTTCGGAGCCATTTTGTCACTTTCAAGAAATTTCCGGCGACATTGTTTTGCGACGAAAATGAAAATTTCACTATAAATCATTCTGAAACCATTGTAGGATGACATTTTGGCGTAAAAACTTGTAAAGTGATTTTGAAGGGTCAAGGCGTCAAAAGAGTATTTTCGACGATAAATATTATTTTCAAAACTTCATGAATGGTATAAATAACATACTGAAGTGCATGCATAACATTACATTGCAACTCATTACATATCATATCATTCGTAATAGGTCCGGTTAAAGCATCACATTATACCTCGGTGTACTCACTTTTGTCATCACACCAGTTTACCAAGTGAGTAATCACATCCCTTTTATCGTTTACTATATTTTTTCAATGAATGCATGAGCCATATTTGAATTAAATTGAATCTTACTTTGTGAACTCGAATCAAATCCTTGAACTTATTACAATTTATGACTTGTTGGAATTTATTGAACCGTACATGTTATGACCTTGACCTAAAGTCTCCCGTATTCGGAACATCACTATAAAGTCTCCTATGTTGAACATCACTATAAAGTCTCCCATGTTCGAGCATCACTATAAAGACTCCTTTGTTGGAGTATATCTTTGGGAAGAGGCACCCAGTATATCTTTGGGAAGAGGCACCAGTATATCTTTGGGAAGAGGCACCAGTATATCTTTGGGAAGGCGCCAAGTATATCTTTGGGAAGAGGCCCAACATAACTTTGGGTAGTGGCACCCAAAGTATAATTTGGGTTCATCGGTAGCATCCACAATTATTATATTCGTGGTACTATATTGTGAACTATTATGACCGCTTATACTTGACTATTAGACATATTACTTTTAGCGGTGGGTTGTGAACACACGGGTTGCAAGTTTTGTATGGGCGGAACTTGGGCGAGTGGATTTACAATGCCTTTACTTTCGAACCATTTTTCGTCGATCAGCTTTGATTATTTCTCACGAGTTTTCTTATTTTGCTAAACATGTTTACTCACCAACTATTTTCATAGTTGACCGTTTTCTCTCATGCATTTCGTGTGATCGTTAGTAAGCTTTTTCTTCGGGTCTTGCATAATGAAGTTTTCACTTGTCACTACAAATCATTATGTAATAGAGCGCAATATTTTGGGAACTAAACTTGTAATATATTTGCCGATGACGGCTAAATTAGTATTGTAATGGTGTACTCCTTCTTTAAATATTAATGTTGGTATGTTCTATTATCTTGTGCTTATGTTCCCTCCGTTACACCTCGTGTTTCAGCCTCCGTGAGGTGTGATGATTGGTATCGAGCAAAGGTTATAGAGAATGCCGATTTTCAAAAATAAAAATCACATTCTGTTGAAATTTTTTTTATTAAACATTGAACATCATCCGAGTCATCTAGTCCTATCGTTGCATCGTTAATTATAAATTATACATAGCACGATCAACTATGTCTAATTTATGAAGAACCATGCAATGATAAAGTAATAGTTTTAAATCATGTTTAGTCGAGTCTTTAGAGTCTGGTCACTGAAGTTGCATTGGTCGGGTGGGTATGCATGGCATGTTTTTACGTTCGCGTCTACATTACCGTACCTTGTTCATATCTTCTCTTTTCCATCTTTCGACTTGTTAGACATAGCATGCCCCCGATCTGTCATATTTCGATCACTATAACACATTACCACCGTTCGCACCTCATCGACTTAGATTCGAATGTCGTTTACTCAACCCGATGTTTTGGTCCTTTGTGGGATCATGGTCGCAAGAAACACACGCTCGGGAGGTAACAACAACGCAACTCAAACAACAATGGCGATCCAAACAACAACTGCTTTGGAATAGCGGATCTACTCACTCAATTATAACACATCTCGATGCTAGAAGAACCAACGCCGGAGAAGGTACTTCAAAACGGTCGAGGATGCACTACAAAACTTTCATGACATGTAAGCCAATGGAATTTCATGGATGCGAGGGTGCCATTGACCGCTAACTTTGGTTCGAGAATGTTGAGTCGAAGCTTAGTATCACGAAATGTCTTTGAAGGAAACAAGGTTGAGTTCTCTGTTTGGCTACTACATGTGGTCGAGCATTGACACGGTGGAACAACCAACTATGAGACTAGAGGAAGTGGGGCCGCAAATGCATTATCTTGGGAAGCATTCAAGAAACTACTAAGCGATGAGTCTGCAGAAAAGATGAAGTCGAAGCGGAAGAAGAATTTTGGAACCACTGATGGTAGGAGTAGAGATCGACAAGTACACGATCCGGTTCCACGAGTTAACTAGGATGGTTCCTCACATGGTTTCCACTGGAGAAGTTGATTGACCGGTATATATGGGGATTGATACGAGAAATTGGGAGGGATGTCACCGTCGAAACCAACCACTCTGCAAGCCGTTGTGAGTATGGCGTATCGCAACAAATGATGTGATCAGTGCGGAGAACTAACAAAAGCAAGCGACAATGGACGAAAGCGGCGGGAGGATCACCAGGAAACCGAGACCGAATCGGCAAAACAAGAGGCGTGAATAACCCGAGCTATGGGCGACCACCGGGGCGCAAAGGATATCTGGTCCACATCCTTTGTGTACTCGATGTAATTATCATCACTCGGAGCTGAAGGTGCGACAAATGTGGACGGGCGGGCCGCACTCGCGCGAGTGCTCAAAGCAGGCGGAAATCAGGGCGGAGAAAAGCATGTTACGAGTGTGGAAGTCTAGATCACCTTCGCAATACACCTAAAGTGAAAGAACTCCCAATCAAGGAGGTGTCGCCCAAACTGGCGTTGGCAATAGAAGGCCCACAAGATCGAACATTGAAATTCCTCCATGCGTGGTCGAGCATTCTATCCGGGTGCAGAAAGCCCGCACAGCGTAACGGGTACATTCCTTTGATCGGCCACTTTATTTACATGCAACATGATTTTGGGTGCATAACTTCCTTCCAATTCTTACCACGTTCACGATATTGATTAATTTGAGACCTATTGATATCGACTTTAGTTGTTATATATTTTGTTGATTTGATTTGATTTGTGTAAGCAAATCCAATATCAGCGAATCTTTCAAAGACTTCATTCAAGGATGTTGAATCCTATCTTTCTAACAACTTGTTTTCTAGCTTGATCTAGTAGCGGTTCTTGTTTGATGAGTTGCGAAAATCAAGCTAAGAGACAAGTTTACTCAAGTCGGTTTAGTTTAATCTCATGGCGGTTCTTGTTTGATGAGTTGTGAGATTAAATTAGAATCGACTACCTAAAGGTCTTTTGAGAGCTACGTTCGATATTGGGCAAGTTTACCTATCCAATCTAATCACGGCACGCACTTAGTTGAATGGGGAACTTGTACACATGGGCATTAATATGATCATTTAGACTATTAAATGCGAGCATGAACTTTTAGAACTCTTGTTGAGGTTCGGACCATAGTATCGTTAATCGAATCATGAGGACATGATTCGGCGACATGGGAAGAATGTCGCAATTCTCAAATTTCGGTCATTTCTTAAATTTAATATGCATCATATTAGTTCATTCATGGCATTTCATTTCACATTTAACGCGTAATTTTATATTTAATAAGCGTTATCGCGTGAGTTATTATTTTAAATATTTAATCCGTTACTTTCAAAAATGATCCGATATATTTTTATACTTACATTTAGTTATAAAACTATATTTTGACTTTACCTAGTGTTTTGAATTTATTTGGTATATAAATCGTTAAAGTTATATTATTCGACGTTTTTCTTAAAACTACTCGACAATTATTTTATCACTCAAATTTCACAAGGAATGTATTTTACAATTTTATTATCTCATTACATTCTATTTTGATCTACTAAAATTTCTTTTACCTAAAATTTCCATTTACCTTTACTTGTATATTTAACTACACAATTACTTACACTTTCTTACAATTTGTACAAGTAAATATTTACATCATTTAAAAAAAAATATATATATATATTTTGGAAAACATATCCCCCCTAAACCGGCCATAGGGGGGGATGTATGCATTTATTGGTGTGGTGCAAAATTTCTTATTTGATTGTATACATTTACACTTCACTCATCTCCCTCATTTTCATTCCAATAATTCACCTAGTGTGAAAAATCTTTTTCTCTCTTTGGTTCTATCCTCCAAAACCGGCCATCAAGGAGTTTTCACAAGGGATCATCATTTTTCAAGTTCAAGCATAATTATCAATCTAGAATCACACTCTTTATTAGGTTTTGAAATAAAAACCAAGAGTGTTTAGGCTAAACCTTGTTCCTTGCACCTCTTCATATTAACTAGTAAGCATGTTTCTTTCATTTTTCATGTTTCCTTATCATCTCATAAGTATCTCTTCATTTTTGGAGCAAGCATGCATGATTTGTGTTGTTTATACCATTTTTAATTGATTTTAGAGTTATATATATATATTAAGGTCATCCTATAATTATCCCCTTGGTATACTATGGTCTTGATGATGTTTAGGAACCCATGACACCCTAAGAAGGTGTATGGTAGGATTAGATTAGCTTTGGAGTTGATTTGAAGGGATTAGAATAGGTTTTGTCCGAGAAAAACTATTTTCGATAAGTATAAAATATGTTCTGTCCTTGTTTTGATTTTCTGGAAAAACCGACAGTGAAACGCGACTTTTTGGCCTTGATATTTAGAAAATATACTTTAAAAGCGAATCCGTGGCGCTTGAGCGGATTAAAGCGGAGTTATAACGAAGAAGTTATGGATTTTACAAGTTTGACGACGAAATATATAATTTTACGAAATTTCAGCATACTATTTTATTTTGTTCGGGTCAAAAATGAGTCCTAAGCTTCACAAATTATTTCGACTTATCAAAAATATATTAGTATACTTTGATACGAAGCTAAGGGCGTATTATCGTAGAAAGCAGTTTGAAACGACAAAGATATGCACGTTTTCATAAAATTTCCGTAACTATTATTTTACGAAAAACTATAATACTTTACGATACAAGTGTTACGGTGGTGAAACGACCATGTTTAAGGTCTGTTTTAACTATGATGTGGAACTTTTGGAGCGAAATGTCTTCTAGTAAAATCAAGATCACGAGCATATTTTTCAAAGCGACAAGCCGTTTGTATAGCGGAGTTGTAATAAATTATTTATGGATGTTTAAACTTGGCGAAACTCACTTTTTACACAACAATTAGACAAAATCACCATCTTTAACCCTTATTATCTTTATGTTCGAGACCTTTATGACGTAAACTCTGAGCTGAAACTTCTAGATTTCGATACAAACTTTCCAAAACCGTCGAGTTCGTTCTCAACGCTCGACGTACACCATTTTACGACTAGTTTTTGAAGCCATTTTGTCACTTTCAAGAAATTTCCGGCGACATTGTTTTTGACGAAAATGAAAATTTCACTATAAATCATTACGAAATCATTGTAGGATGACATTTGGCGTAAAACTTGTAAAGTGATTTTGAAGGGTCAAGGCGTCAAAGAGTATTTTTCGACGATAAATATTATTTTCAAAACTCGCAAATGGTATAAATAACATACGAAGTGCATGCATAACATTACATTGCAACTCATTACATATCATATCATTCGTAATAGGTCCGGTTAAAGCATCACATTATACCTCGATTGTACTCGCTTTTGTCATCACACCAGTTTACCAAGTGAGTAATCACATCCCCTTTTACCGCTTTTACTATATTTTGAAATTTGAATGCATGAGCCATATTTGAATTAAATTGAATCTTACTTTTGTGAACTCGAATCAAATCCTTGAACTTATTACAATTTATGACTTGTTGGAATTTATTGAACCGTACATGTTATGACCTTGACCTAAAGTCTCCCGTGTTCGGAGCATCACTATAAAGTCTCCTATGTTCGAACATCACTATAAAGTCTCCCATGTTGAACATTACTATAAAGACTCCTTTGTTCGGAGTATATCTTTGGGAAGAGGCACCAGTATATCTTTGGGAAGAGGCACCAGTATATCTTTGGGAAGAGGCACGGTATATCTTTGGGAAGAGGCGCTGACATAACTTTGGGTAGTGGCACCCAAGTATAATTCGGGTTCATCGGTAGCATCCCCGAATTATTATATTCGTGGTACTATATTGTGAACTATTATGACCGCTTATACTTGACTATTAGACATAGGGGTGTGCAGTTCGGTTTGGGTCGGTTTTGGCTAAAACGAAACCGAACCACAATGTTCGGATTTTTAGAACCAAAACCGAAACCGTTCGCTTTTTAGCGGTTCGGTTTTCGGTTTGTTATCGGTTTCGGTTCGGTATTTCGGTTTTCGGTTTCTAACCGTTAATATTTGGATATGGCCAAATTATACCAACAAACTTGTTTTTCGTACAAAATTAGTTATTCTTGTTTACTTTTTTTCAATATAAACATAATTATGTTTATTGCATAATTCTACAAATTACAAACATATAAATGAGACATACACATACAATTGAACATACACGTAGTATAATCATTATCGAATACCTATTGATATATTCACGCAAAACACGCGACACAAAAAACACACATATATATATAAACGTTAAGATAAATATATTATAAATCCACTCACAAAATGAATAGGAATTTATAAATTTGATTTATTTAGTTATTTAATTATATTATATTAATTAGATATTATTATATAATAAAAGCGGTTCGGTTCGGTTCGGTTTTTGCGGTTTGGTTTTGAATGACAAACCGAACCGTATTTTTCGGTTTATGAAAAAGTAAAACCGACCATCGGTTTTAGTTTGGTCGGTTTTGGTTCGGTTTTTCGGTTTTAGTTGGTTTCGGTTTTTCGGTTTGTTTGCTCACCCTAATTAGACATATTACTTTTGGAAGTGGGTTGTGAACACACAGGTTGCAAGTTTTGTATGGGCGGAACTTGGAGCTGAGTGGATTTACAATGCCTTTGCTTTGCGAACCATTTTTCGTCGATCGAAAGCTTTGATTATTTCTTACGAGTTTTCTTATTTTGCTAAACATGTTTACTCACCAACTATTTTCATAGTTGACCCGTTTTTCTCTCATGCATTTCAGGTGATCGTTAGTAAGCTTTTTCTTCCAGGTCTTGCATAATGAAGTTTTCACTTGTCACTACAAATCATTATGTAATAGAACGCAATATTTTGGGAACTAAACTTGTAATATATTTGCCGATGACGGCTAAATTAGTATTGTAATGGTGTACTCCTTCTTTTAAATATTAATGTTGGTATGTTCTATTATCTTGTGCTTATGTTCCCTTCCGTTACACCTCGTGTTTCCGCCTCCGGCGAGGGTGTGACATTATCGTAGAGGATGGTAGAGTAAAAGTGTATGAAAAAAAAAAAAGGGGCTACCATCCTACATCTATCCTTTAAATTTATGTTTGTTTATTTCTATTACATAGAGTTTTAGAGTGTCGAGTCTTGGCTTAGCAACGCCATTCTTCATATGCATTTAACATAGAGATTTTTGACTTGCCACCACTAAACAACCTATCCCACCAAACCCTTATTTCCTACAGTAAACCTAACATTACAACCCTTTAAAGACCTCTTTGATAGTCTTTCCTAGGTGCTTCGCTTAAGCGATGGAGGTTTGATCTATTCTCAAGCCTATGGTAATCTATGTACTAGGACCGGTTAATGAGTGTTTATCTTCTATTTCCCATTTTGTTATATTTCATATATACACCGAGAGAGATGTGAGTATCCAAACACCCCATGTGAGGTGCTAGTATGTAATTTCCGTGCTTGTTATGACTTTTGCGGGGCTTATATGTGTTGTGGACCGTTTTGAATTAATGCTTCATGACCCCAACTTATAAATTAATTGGCTAAAAGCACATTTGCTTGAGGACAAGCAAATAACAAGTGTAGGGATATTTGATAAGGTTTTAAAATGTACCATTTTGAGGGTCGTTTAAGTCCTTATTTGATCACTTTTGTATCCGTTATTGCTTAATATCGTTCCTTTTCACTTTTAGGTCTCTTGAAGGCAAAATCTTTGGAATGACACTTATTTGAACGAAAAGGCGAATATATGAAGAAAATGGCCAAAGTCAAAATCGAGACACTCACGATTCTTTGAAATTAGAAAGCGGCGTCGGTGCTAATGGCGACGCCGTCCCAAAATGTTGTGGCGGTCCGGAACCCAAAACTCGTATTTTCAAGTGGCGGCGTCTAATTGTGAAAGAGTAGGCGTCGCTACTCGAACGGCCTAGATGCAATCGAGACGACGTCGGTGAAGAGGACGGCGTCACGGACATAAGTTGGCCGCCCGCCAAGGTTAACGTGGCCAAGCGAAACCCAATGGCGGCGACACGGCGTCACTAAACATAAGGTGGCGCCGTCGCAATTGTAATCTTATATATAGAATCCAATTTTTTAGTCTTTGTGTGAAGAGTCTTTGGGTAAAACCTAAAACCGAACCTAAGGTGTCTTGTACGATATTTTAGGGTTTTAAACCTATCTTACATCAAGATAAGTCTTTACTTCATTAATTCAATTGTGTCTTTGATTATTTGTGTGTATGCTTGCATGTTCTCCATGTCCGGCTAATTTACTTGTGTGTTTGCTTAGAAAGTATGAAACTTAATTATTGAATATTGATTGGTTGTTTCTTATCTTAGTTGATTAATGATCTAGTAATGCGATAGGTCATTCGTTGTGTATAATGCTTGATTCATCTTTGTGAACCTTAGAATATAATTACACGAGTAGTTGTAGGCTAAACCATCCAAGGCGCCTTAGAGTAGGAGTTTATCATCCTAGTGGGTTTGTAGGCGAGACCCTGGTAAGTTCAAATAGTTGGGAGAAAGCATACCCACAACTTTAGACACACAACGTGACTAGGAATAAGGCGTGACACTCAACCATCAATAGGAGATAATTAAGGAGTAATACAAACTAAGTAAACACATCTTTAAACTATCATACGGCGCATTAATTAGACATAGACTCTTTACAACCTTAGTTTAGATAATTAGATAATAGTAGAGTAATCGGTGAAATACCAACCCCCGAATCAATACCGAGATTCGTACTTTTCCATTTCATAAAACATAAAAGATAAAAATAATCTTCCTCAACCTTAACCTTAGCGTAGTAACTCCTTACTAGCATTCCTATTCCCTAGAGAGCGATATCAATACCGTGGCTTACCCTAATTACTACACTACAGCGATTAGGTTCTTTGCCTTGGGTGTTATAATACTTTCGAAGAAAGGAAGTTTCCTTGACCCCGAACGGCGGCGTGTGGCGTTATCACGTGCCTTCGACTATTTGTAGAAATAGTTTCCGGCTCATACGAAATCTTATTCGAAATTCCGGTACGTATACTTACAACCTTTAATGAAATAGTCGTTACGCAAACGTTCTTCGGCAAGCTCACGTTCACTATATATCGGGTTACGAGTCACGCGAGGTTGAGTTGCTGCTTGTTCCAACTGTTGCTGATATTCGTACGCGACCATCATAAAATCATAGTCAGTTTCGTCATCTACGTCTGACCATTGCTGAGGTAATTCGTCACTTTGATTCGAATCCATTGTGAATGAACACGTTTTTTTTTTGTTAGAGAGAAAGTATATAAACTTGATATTGAGTAGTGGAAGTGTGAAAAAAATTGTGTGTTAATTGGGTATTTATAGTGGTGGGAAAATGGTTTTGATTTTTTTAGGCAAACTAGCCGTTGCAAGTTTGAGGGGGTAAAGTGAAAATGTTTTAAAAATGTAACGGTAACATTTGTGTGTGTGTAGGGGGTAGAAATGATTTTTTTTTATTTAAATGTGCAGCTTAACGTTGCGTTAAGCTCCCAGCAAGCCTAGGTTAACGCGCCTTTAACATTATGTAACGGTATGGGTAACGCACCTTAACGCGCTTGCGTTAAGGCTTAACGCCGGTGGTGCGTTACCATAGCCTTTGCTCTAACAAACCTCAACTTACTTATTTGGATCCCACCACTTACATTTTTTTTCACATTTTCAAATAAACTAAATTCATTTCATTAAAATTAAAATACAATACATCATATTTAAAATATACGAAACATAAATAACGATACGAAAAAAAAATACGGAAAACAAACATACGCAACTTAAGGAATACAGGAAATTAATAAAGAAACTAATTATTTTGTTGTTGTTGCTGTTGTTGATATTGTTTCCATTGACGTCGTTGCCAAACATGCTCGATGAGATGTCGTTGAAGCGCTAAGTGTGTGTGTTTATCACGAAGTTCTTTGGCTTGCTTTCGATGCACTTCACATCGCTCGACCCATTCCCGTTGTAAATTTACTTGTGGACAAATATACATCTCGCTCATTTCAGATATCAAATTTTTTTGATCCTTTAAAATCATGTTATGCAATATGATGCACGCGTACATGATTCTCCGTAACTTGTTCACAGTAAATGCACGCGCCGGTTGGGCAATAATATGCCAACGTCCTTGGAGAACACCAAAAGCTCTTTCGATATCTTTTTGAGCACTTTCTTGTTTCTGTTTAAATATGACATTTTTTGGGGTATTTGCTCTTCTTCGTATGCTTGCAGAATCATATCGAGTTCCGACAATTCCCATTCATCACTTTTACCGGAATGAGAACTCATGTTTATTGGCAAGTAGATTTGTAGTGTTTTGAAAGAAAGGACGTGTAAAATTTGGTAAAAAAAAGTGTTAGTATTTATAGGGTGTTTGTGTAAAAGAGAGAGAAGAAAAAAAAGGCAACATTTTTAATTTTTGTAACATTTACATTGTTGTGGGGTTCGGTTTTTGTCAGAATCACCCTCGCCGTGTAGGCGAGGAATTTCCAAATGAGTAACAAACGGCGAAGGGGGGCGGTGTCACGACGAGGCTCCACATCAGATGGCGAGTTTAGCTGGCGAGCCCACACCTCATGCTCTTAGAGCAGGAGGTACGCTTGGTTGGTGAGCCAACGTCGTCCATCCAGCCCAGATCAACCAATTGTGCACCACACCTCTGGCGCCGTTTTTCCTCGTGTCGTTGGTAACAGCCAGCGCCAACTTTTTTTTATCCGACCGTTGGAAAAAAGAAAAATAATAAAGTAAACGTTTGGGAACGGTATTATAGCCGTTTGACACCATTTAATACCAAAAAAATAAATTTTACCCCTTAAAAATCCTATAAATACCTCCTCATTATTTCATACTTCACACACACTTCCAATATATTTTATAACATATTATTCTCTACTTCTCTCATTTTTTTTCCAAACAAAATGAATCCCAATTCACCATGGATTACCAATATGCTAACCGACCCTTCGAACTAAATGATGGGCTCGTCTTCGAATCCGGCCTACAATCTGGGCTCGTCTTCGTATCCATACCCTCAAACGCCTTACTTTCCCACCTTCCAAAACCAATATATGAATCCCGAAAAAAATGCTATTTAGTCAATGGAAATTGCAACAACAACAACAATATACTCAATTTTCTCAACAACAACAATAAAACTAAGGTACCGCTTTCCAACCAAATTCCGACCATGCATCTTTCCATCTACGAGACGAAGACGAATATGAAGATGAAGATGAAGATGAAGAAGAGGCGGTCCCAACCCCGACGTCGAAAAAAAACAAAAAGACGAAGACGAAGAGTAAGGGGAAGACGAAGACGAAAAAAACCAAAGAACCGCAAGATGGTACTCGAGCTCGTAACCTTTGGAGCCAAGACAAGGATTTGCTTTTGGCGGAGTGTTTCATTCAAATTTCCGAGGATTCAAAAAAGGGTGCGGATCAATCAAAGGATACATTTTGGTATAGAATTCTCGATGTATACAATATGGAAGCCGAGAAACACAAGTGGACTATTCGTACCAAGAACATGTTGACGGGAAAGTGGACTCCAATGAATCAAGAGATTACCAAGTGGAATTCGTTAGTGATTGAAACGAGCGTTATGAGTGGGGAGAACAATGAGGGTGCATACATTGTATAAAGCAATGACGGGTTTAGAATTTAAACACAATAGCGCTTGGGGCTTTTTGAAAGACAATCACAAGTGGAAAAATCCCGAATCGACATTGGCAAGGCGAAATCGTCTTCGGGTTATGGATGAGGAACCCGAGCATTTTGGAGCAGACGCGTTGCCACGACCAGATGGTATGTACCGAATTTCTAAGAGTCAAAGTTTGTCAAACTCGACCGCTAGTTCTGGTTCAAACCCGACATTGTTTCAAGAAATGATGCAACAAGAATACGAGTTAGACCGCAAGGCAAAGATGGATGTTATCGAACGAGAGTCACTCGTGAGAGTTAATTTATACAATTGTCAAAAGATAGCCGAGGACTTGCGAGTGCTACAAATGGACACAAGCAAGATGGATTCGATCGACGCAGCTATCATCAATGCCCAAAAAGCACGAATCCGGGCAAATTATCCAACCAAAAACTAGTTAACTTTATGTATTTTTAATTTATGTCTTTTCTTAGCGTCTTTTTTGTATTTTTTTTTTAAATTTCAATGTAATGTCTTTTTTTTTTTTTAATTAATCTAATGTCTTTTAATTTTAATTTTATATATATCTAAATAAATTATGAGCGGGATTGTTTCAACGGGATATATTTAAAAATTCAAAATTCAAACTATGAGCGGGATTGTTTCAAATTGAAATTCAAAATTCAAACGGGATTTTTTCAACTGCATATATATAGACACACAAACTTGTAATATATAGACACACACACACACAAATCACACACTGAAAAATACTTGTCAAATTATCTCTTCAATGTCTCAACAAAACGATTTCTCACAACAATTTCCTGATGTAAGAGACTTCTCACAACAATTTCCGGAGAACGTGGTGAATACCCCACCGGAAGATATCTTTTCGGTATTCCTACTGATGAGAACTTGGTGAACACTCCACCGTTGTGAACTTGAATCCCCCTTTCTTTGTGAGCGTGTTGAACACTCCACGGTGTGCTGCTGTGAAACAATCAAGATGTTTAGCGAGGACCAATCGCCAACAGGCGGGATGAGCAAGTCTGAAGAGAATTCGAAGAAAATGAAGCACGTGAGGAAGGCGCTCGTAGGGGCGAGGAACAAGCGGTTTGACATTGCGGCGAGTATTATAACGGCAAGTATGATTATCCAGTTCTTGGATTCTGATGAGGTTACAACTCGGACTTTTCATTGTAAATTGTATTTTCATTTTCATTTCCGTATCATTTAGTGTATGTGCTATGTAATCCGTATTTTAAATTTAATGTTTAATGTATTTTCGTTTCTTTAGTATCCGGATCATTTAAACATTACATGTATGTCTATAACTATTTCATTTAAAATAATAATAATAATAATAATAATAATAATAATAATAATAATAATAATAATAATAATAATAATAATAAAAAGTCCAACGGCACCACATTTATGATGCCAACGGTACCGGCTAAAAATATGGTGTTAAAGGATTCTGGTGCCATTGAAACTTTTGCTGACATGACGGCACTTTTTGCCAACGACACGAGCCCAACGGCATGAGCGGACTCAGTGCTCTTATAGAAAATGATCGAATAGTCTCAAATTGTTTAGTTAAGTAATATTTCATTAACTTAACGTGATGATCACAATATTATCAAGGTATAGTTACTTTAAAAATGATATAATACAATTTGGTTATGTGTTAATTGGGAGTTGACTTGACTATTAAAAGATGGGTGTGGTTGATGGGGCTAATAAAAAGACTAAAACACCCTTCACGTGTAGCAGATAACGGAGAAAACATTGCATCGTTCGGTTTTAATGATGTATAATGCCTAACGTTTATAGACGAAGGGATGCATATGTCTTCCACAAAACGTGTAGATTGGCGGGAACACCCTGACTTCGGGTGCCTTTTGGCACCACCCATTGTCCATGCGCGAGAATCGTTCGGTGATTCTCGCAGTACAGTGAGACCAACTCCAGGTGTCCATATGTTTCTTGGAGATGAATACCTATATGAAGCAAATGTCGAGGATGAGGCTTGAGCTTGGGTCGATTGGTGAGCCAGAAGTCTTTCCGTGGTTGGACTAATCTCGATTGATGGGATGCATATGTCTTAACTTTTCTAATAGAGATGTACGATGCAAAAATGAGCAAACCACATTGATGTCCTTTGAAATTTACTCTTACTGACATGGGTTAAAAATGTACTTGTGGATAAATTTTTTGGAAGGCACAACCTCACCACCCGGCTCCCACTAAGGGGGTGTTTGTTATTGCGTTTGAACTTGGATTATTTGATTATTCACGATGTCAAAACGCACTTTTGAATCTAGTGTTTGGATACAAAAGAAAAAGTCTTTCCGTTTGAAATTTAAAACTGCGTTTCAAAAAGTAAAGAGAGTAGTGATTCTGGCGTGGTTTAATATTCACTTTTGAGGAAGCAATTTTACCCAAACACCCCTAAGTTCCATCCCTTAATGTTTTTTTTTTTTTTTTTTAACATAGCCGAAGCATCCCTTAATGTAGTTGATGCAGTTCTTTTAACAATAATTATGCAACTAACATATATTTATGCTCGACCGAGTGATGATTAAGAAAATACATAAATAAATAAATAAATTCTATAGTAATGTACCAAAATGTTAGTGGTTGTGAGAAATGGTAGTGGGGTTTTGTATATAGTTGTCAAATTTAAAGCATAGGGAGACATGGTGTGGTGTTTATTTAGAGAGTTTTCCTTATCATGACTTCATATCATTTTCCATATCTTCATCAAAGTATTCATTTCAATTCTGAAAACAAAAACCGTTGAGCCTTATGTGTCATGCATTAATAGCTACATCAAGAACAAAAAATAAGTTCGCTGACTTGGTGAATATACAAATGATTTGATGCAAATAAAATAACTTTTGGGGTTTATAAGATAAGATGTGTGAGGTTTAATATAAACCTGAATACCATACCAACATACATGGATCAAACCAAAATACAATTTGACCAGGTGCATTTATAAAAAATTATACAAAACGAGAAACGTATTTTTTTGGACCAGATGCATTTAAAAAAAATCGAGGTTTTTATAAAAACTAACATTATGCCGCAAAATTTCATTTGTATCTCGAGACCCACTCTAATTCTGCCAGCATACATGATCCACACTTAAACTTCTGCAGTAATAGAAGTACTATTTGTTAGGAATCAAACGAAATAGCTTCATTTTTCATAACTCACTATTTCTCATCAAATGAACTTTCAACATAAAAAAGACACCCCCCAAATCATAATCAAACAAGATTAGCCTTTTAAATGCTACCATAAAATAAATTTAGTTAGATACTTAGATGCTGCACCAAAGTTTATTTAAAAACATAGGAGTAAAAGAAAGTGCTTCATTTTGTAGCATATTTTAAAGGGATTATTTTCTAAAAGTACTTTTTAATATAAAAGAAAGTTTATTGCTTTATATTCTTCAGGTTTTGGTGATGCATATTATGAATAAAAGTGACTTCATTTTAAAAGTGTTAGTGACTTCATCCCGGGGCTCAAGAAATATGTTTGAAAATGTTAAGTTGTGGCCAGCCAAATGAACAAATGGGAATAGAAATATTAGGTACAATAACTAATTGTTAAAAAATGGTTCTAAACTACTATTATTTACATTTATTTTAGTTTTTAAAGAGCTTCATCATGATACATGATGTTTGATGAAACTTAATGAGTATAAAAGGTGTATAATTAAAACTCTGAGTGCTTAAAAACGTGCTTGAATCATTATCAGGCCACAATGATTTATCACATTTATTCACATAAAATACAATGTTTTTGTAACAAGATATATTTAAATAAATAAATTGTTAAAGCTACATATACCACCCTAAATCTTGTAATAACAAACATGGGTTGCAATTCGTGCTGTGTATTGGTTGACAGTTTCTAGTTAAGATTTTATAGTTAATCGCGTGTTGTGTATTGGTTGACAGTTGTGATTCATATATTAGTTAATCGTCTTGAGAAATTTAACCATAACTCAAACACATTTTTATGTTGGCCTGTGCGACTTATTTGTGACTTAAAAATAATTAAAAAATACACAGTAAATATTCTAAATGAGTGTCAGACTTTTTTTTTACGAACGATAAATATTTAACAATAAACATAAACCATAAAGAAAGGCTTAAAAGGTCCATGAAATGGCATTCGATACATAATTACTCGTACTAATTACTAATATTAAATGTTTGATTTTCATTTTTGAACAATTGATCCGTTTGGATCGGTTTCAAAATATATCATCAATATCAAACAGATGTCCGTGTTGATTTTCTAAACCTATAGTCTAAATTAACACAGAAAAATTATATTCGACTTTATCGCCGTGTTTTATAAGTCGTTTTATTCTGTGAATATTATTTTTGTGTTGAGCATTATGCTTATTTTGGATGGTGGTTAGTTAAGTCCGTCAGTATTTTCTTGTTTTTCATTCGTTAATAATTTTTCGTTAGTCCTTATTTTTAAAATATAGTTTTAGGTTAGTAGTTAATATTATTGCGCCGTATTTTACCTTTTTGTCCGTTTTATCCGTTTCGTTTGTTTTATCCGTCCCCCACTTTTTTTTCGTTTTAAATCAGTTATTTACGTTTTTATCCCTTTCGTCGGTTTTATATGTTTCGTCCTTTTTATGTTTTAGTCGGTTTTATCCGTTTCGACCCTTTTTACGTTTAAAGCCCAAAGTTTTATCCGTTTCATTCGTTGTTTATTCGTTTATACGTTTTTGTCCGTTTTTCCGTTTTCGCGTTGTTTCGTTTTGATGTTCGTTTTATCCCACCGTTTTTTACGTTTTGTCTGTTTTTATCCTTTTGCGTTCGTTTTTTATCCGTTTCGTTTGTTTTTCACAAAAAAATCCAAAAAAAATTGGAATTTTTCACAAATTTGAAAATAAAATTCAAAAAATAAATTGGGAAAAAAATAAAAAATTTGAATAAAAATTTAAAAAAATTTGAATAAAAAATATTTTTCAAATATTTTTTAAAAAAAAATATAAATTTTTTTTGAAATTTTCAATATTCGAAATACTTTTTTGTTTCAAAGCTTTTTTTTCAATATTTTTCGAAGTTTGGACATATTGTAAAAAAAATTTCCGACAAATATTGAAAAAAAACGGACATATTTTTTTTTTATTCAAAATTTTTTTTTTGAAACTTTTTATTCAAAATTTTTCTTTTGAAATTTGAATTATATTTTAATTTTTTTTCGGAAATATTTTTTTTCCAATTTTTTTTTGGAAATTCTTTTCCAATTTTTTTTCTTTTTGGAATTGTTTTTTTAATATGTTGAAATAGTACAAAAGCGAAATAAAAGCAGACAAAACGGATGAAAACCGATAAAGCGTGCGAAGCGACAAAGCGTAAAAAGCGGACGAAAACATATAAAAGCAGACGGCGTAAAACAACGGGGAAAGCGGGAAAAAAACAAAAGCGGATGACGTAAAAAGCGGCGGCGAATAAACAACGAGCAGCGGATAAAAGCAGAAAAGCGTAAAAATGGCGGCGTAAAAAAGCGGACGACGGTTAAAGCGTAAAAAGCGGTCAGCGGATAAAAGCACGATAAAAGCGGATAAAAACTTAAAAAGCGGACGAAAACATATAAAAGCAGGCGAAAAGGGATAAAAGCGTAAAAACGATTGAAAGCGGATAAAAGCGGACGAAAAAATATAAAAGCAGGCGAAGGGATAAAAGCGTAAAAAGCGGTCGAAAATGGATAAAAGGCGACAAAATGTAATAAAAGCGGACGACGTATAAAAGCAGGCGAAAAGGGATAATAACGTAAAATGGACGATTGGACGAAAAAAATGGGAAAGCGGATAAAAGCGAGCGAAAATGGATAAAGCGGACAAAACGTAAAAATAATGGGTGATAACTATTATTAACGGAGGAATTGGCGGGAAAACTATATTTTAAAAATAAGGACTAACGGTGCAAAATTATCAACGAAGGACTAACCGCAAAATAATTACTTTATCAAATAGATTAAACCTGCGTGTTTGATAATAGGTATAAAAACAACCAAAACTAAAGTTGTTTAGCCTAAATGTAATTTTTCTTAAACCTATTTATTTTTGTGCAAGTCTCAAGCCCTGTTTCGTTTCATGTCATAAATCATCGCCCTCAAGAACAAATCTATTTCGCAACTCAAGTTCCTAGCTCTAAAATACAGAAGGTGAATCTTGCTAAAATGTGAATTACACTGGCTGTTAAGTAAACATTTCACATCACATAAAAAACAAAATAATAAGTAAACTCTAATTTATCTTTTTTGTTACATGTTGCCATCAATACTCATCTTTATGTAAAAATAAAACAAAACATAAGACCATTGGATTGTGCTACTACTTAGGTCTATGTCGGTATGTTCTTTTTTTCCTCTGTGTCCTCTCACACTCATACATATGCATGCTTACATGCAAAATTAAGGATCATGTAATAAAACTGTCAAAAATGCTAAAATTAACCGTTACGAAAACAACAATACCCAATCTCGTCGGAGCGAGCTATGCGAGAGGTAGGATGCAGACAATCACATCTTTACCCGAAGGTAAAAAGACTGCTTCTAGAAAAGACTGCTAAAATGAATTATTGATGAACAAAAACTATACTAGCCCTAGAGTTCATCAAATTTAAATGTTATCCAACTCATAATACTAATGCAAACTTTGTACTCAACATTTAAACTTCTTGTACATTAGTTGATTGTTCATACAAAAAACGTACAATCCTTAAGACAAGGCTCAAGATCATAAAATACCTGATTAAATGAACGAGAGTTCGAATCTGAACCTTTAAACTGATCATCAACACGTGCGGCCATGTCTTGAAACAAACGACCTCTATAAGCAATCACAAGATCCGCGTAATAAACGGGTTTAACCAACGAAACATGCTTAGTACACCTTGCAGAAGTAAAACACAGCGAGTATATCAGCTCTTGCTGCATCTTATCAGACAAGAACCTGTTCTCATCCCACAACACAGAATAATGTGTAGGCTTACTTGTTGCAAGCCCACCAAAATGAGTATTAAGATAAAATCAAACTCCATTGGATGAATAACACCTCGATCCACAACTGTCCCGGAGGTACATTACCAAACTCATTATCATCTTTGAAGAAAAATGAGTCATATGGCGTTTTTGAGCTACAAGTGTGATCGATGGGCTATAATGCTCGTTACAAATCACCTCTTTAAGTCAGCCAACTCGTTGTTAAGAACCATTTGAAACTGACTGTCACTTACACCATCACGAAACAGTAAGATTTTGTTCAGTCAGAAACTTTGTTAGAATCATAAATAATGAATTTGTAAAGAGTATTTTAGCTGAAACAATGGTGCAATAATTACTCTTTTGATCAATAGTTTGCGGTAAGAGATGATTCATGGGTTGTAACTTCATGCAACTCTAAATGTTACTTACCCAATTAAGTCACATTCTAACATATCACCTTCAAGGCCACAATATTCATTTTCCGATACTCAGCAAGCGAATTGATAAACATTGTTTGAAAAGATTCATGCTACTGATTGTCGATTTTAATTCAAAGTCCAAGATCAAGTTTGTAACAGAGTTTCATACCCTTAAAGTGTGTTTGCTATAAATCGCTTAACAAATGAATCGTCTATAAAGTTAATTTGGGTCATATACTAAAACAACTGCAAAAGAATTTCACTTGCAAAAATCTGGGATTATGCACAAAATCATGTCCATATAGATATCCTTTGTAATTTGTATATATTTCTTCATTATCTTGTACAATGAGCTACAATGGAATCATACATTCCTGTTGGTAGCATCACGCACATCATTTTCTTTAGTCATGAACATAGAAAGTGCATCCACACAAGCAGATTCCTTTCTTGCGAGCTCTACGTCTGAAGTTGTCACAGTGCCATTCTGCACATGAACGGAATCAGAATGTGTATGAACAGAAACGGAATCTTTTGCCGTGACTTGAAGTTGAGGTTCACAGCAGATTTTTGTAGGAACGGTATCATGTGAAGCGTCATCAGGAACTTGAGCTTGAAGAGAACTGGCATCAGTAATTCTAAAGGCAGTGTCATTACTGTTTTGTAAATCAGTTGCTTCTACTATGGGACCAGAAGAAGCACCAGCATTTCCCTTGGTACTCCCATTCTCAGAAGTAGCACCAGCATTAGGTTTCTTTCAGTACTGTAATCACCATTCTGTAAGGCTGTATCAGTCAATTCCGATTCCTTCAACTCAGAACCTCTCTTGCCTACAGCACCAGTAAAGGAATTGGATGCTCAAGTACATTTAAAACTCGAATAAGAACTATAGAGGTGACAATTTTTTATGCATTAACTTATAAATGGGTCGATTTGGGTATTGCGTTTTCTCTCAACTGGGTCTAATAACTTTTTCAGCGAAAAGAAAACATGTCAAATGGGTTGAAAGTCTCGTCCACAGTATATATATATAATGCATTTGACCTCTTAAATCATTTTATACCAAAGACTAAGATAATGTTTGCATTCAACCCAACCCAGCCTAAACGTCATTCGCCCAGTACTAAACCAACCTGTTTTCACTCATTACCCATGGGAGATGATTTGCACAGCTTGTTTTACTTCAGATTTCAGAAATAACTATTAATCTCTCGAAAGTTTCACGATACTTTCTTTATGTTTTTTGTTAATGGCTGAGGGTAAAATTGTGAACAGCCAAAATTTTCTGCATATGATGTTAGATTTTTTGTCTGCAAATCACCTCCCATTTACCAACCTACACATCTTGTCACCTCTATGAAAAAACATAAAAAACTGTTTTTCGTATAATGGTAGACCTGTCTCTGAAGTAACGTTGCTTTCGGTGTGCCTTGCTTCATCAATGGTTTCTGTAACAAATCTGTTCCAGGAAACACCAACATATTGATGGACCTCATTTCTTGTTTCTGTGACTTTTTAAGTGGGCTGAAACCAAAAGCTTCAGTCCATGTATGCCTGTGTTCTTCAATGGCAGGAATAACCAGTTTCTCAACTTCAACAGAGGAGAGAGCCTGAAAGAGAAGCATCATAATTAATTAAGCGCCTCAAAACAACCACGAGTATATAATAGTCGGATAAGCGGGAAAAGGGGCCAATCAATGGAATGTACATAATCTCCTTACTGATTCTATAGCATCCAATAGCCGACGACACATTCCTTGGCGTCTATACAAATGGCGGGTCCCAATAAATGGCATCTCTGCTAGTTGGCTCCCATGGATCCTGGGCAGATGATCAAAGTATAAGGTCAAAAGTTCCAAGAAAAAAAGACACCAAATGTTCACACAGAGTAAAGTTACAGAACAATAATAGTAAAGCACATATCAGCCCACCTGATGGATGCAGCACAAATCATTTCATCGCCCCTCTCCAAAATGGCTGTGAAGAAGCCACTATAGTTTAACCGGCTAAAGTTTGATCTATAAGAAAAATTCAAGAATCACCAAATCATCATCTAGAATACATTTATAGTCTTGAAAAATAATATGTGAGTACTAATTGACAGAAAAGTTCCATGATTCCAATGTGTATACGCTATATAGCCTACAACTTACCCACAATTGTACACAACATTATGAATTAGAGTGATCCCACTTCTCGTGTCGACAATAGGCAAAAAACACTCATCCATGACCGACAGGGCGATAGCCAGCTTAGAATTGCATTCTACTCTCCGAGAATAATTTACGGAGGACACATCTGGTAATGGATCAGATCGATGGATAAGAGACCAAGAAAATCCCGAATCCAAGTCATGCTTGATCCACAGAAGTTTCTGTATGCGGCTATATAACTGCAAGAGTAGGAGGTCACTGTTAAAATAACTACATCATTGAACTAACACAAAGTAAAAACAAGGAGGAGGGCTGCTCTTGAAGTTAACTGACATCTACATCTAAGGTGTGCAAAATCCTGGCCAAGTTTACCGCAGTTTCCTACCAACTCAACAGCATGAAACTTCCATAATTATCCTCATGTATCATAGCTCAAGCGAAGAGTGGGAGATAGGAGCTCGAAAGTCAACCAAAGGTCCCCTCCTTTTTCTCTTATCCATGAAAACAAGGATCCTTACAGAAGATGAGCAGTTCGGGGATTATCAAGTATCGAAAAATGGATCTATTGTCCAAACATAGCAGTTGGTCTATTTCTATTTTTATCACAACCAAAGCTTTCCTTGGACAAGTATTTGTTTCATGAAGCTTTCAGTCCAAAACATCTCCCTCTCCTATTTCTTATATCTACACTTGAAACAATCTATCACTGATTTCGTTTTCATCCTTTATAGTCTCAATCATGACTCATGACAACATTTATATTCTTTTAACTATAAATAGATCCATACAATAAAGAACTTAAATACCTCTCGGCAATTCTGCCCACAGAAAGAGAAGTTCGGATCATTAGATGTAACAGGTGTGTCCTGTATCTCTGAACTACATGATTTATGATCTGCAAGAACAGTATGATTAGTACAATCAACTGTTGGTAAATAAAAGATAACAAGCTTAAAAAGAGAGTAAAAAGATCCTTCTAAGAGAGCACTATTACATTTTTTCACACACAGGCGGCATGTACGAAGTGGACTTTTAGTTTTACCACCGGACTTGGTGCTATACCTACCAACTTTTTCACAATGTTTGCACATAATTTGGACAGTGCCAATCGCCTTGGGAAGCATCTGAAATAAGAGAATCCACCTGTTATGGAAGTTACATGGATAAAATCAGTCTGCACATTGCAATGCGGTAATATTTTCTTAGAAAAACATGTCCCAGATTATTTACTTTATTCTCATTGGGTGTATGTATTATGAAGCACCTTATTCAGCCAGCCAGCTACCCAAACGTCAGGCCGAATCTCATAAGGCTTTATAGACAAATTACAAACATGCAGCAAACATGAATGAAATTACACCACTCATCTTTAACCTACATATTACTGAAAAAACTAGTTTGACACTATATGGAAAGTGATGTGCGAGCCCTTAACAAGATGGCAGGCTGATATGTTATAGAAGCCTATATCATGTCTGTGTCATATCAAACTTTTACAGAATGCTCAAAGTATGTATGTGTTACAGTCTTACAAAATATATACACACAAATCTCATGTCAATTTCTTAACAAAAGCTTATATTTTAACAGATTCTTTCAGATAGGGATCGATGCCTAAGGTCTAGTTATAACCTAAAAAAAAAAAAAAAAGATTTTGATGCAGAACAGATGCAATCACATACAAAGATTACACTTTGCAGGTTTGGATATCCAAAATTCACCCCCTTAATTATGCCTATTTTCTAAAGTAATAATTTGAACCCCCTGGGACTTCTGAAGCCTAGGAAGCAAGTCCGAAATAAAAGTACACTTGGGCAAACAATTTTATAAATGTGCGAATGCTCATGCATAAAGTTTACAGTATGCCAATCCAATAGAACATTAAGTTCAACAAACGAGATTAAACAGAGAAAAGTAGCATTAGTTATCAACGCACATTGGATCATAAAATAAAGATGTTCTAGTGTGCCTATGGTACCTGCATATCTAAGCAGCTGAGGTGAAAAGTTGACGGGCAACCATCACAGCAGATCAAATCGCCACCATCCCCACATAGACCACATGTATCATCATTCGGATCATCACCTTCGACATCTACAGCATGAAACCCCTTCTTTTCCGACTCTTTTTGTTTATTCCAAGCATCAATCTGACACTGCAGCAGTGACTTACCAGACTTTACATAAATATTTTGAAACGGTTGGCCCAGTTTACTTCCTGCGTGAAGCTCAAACCTCGAAATCGTTATAGTTTTACTACAACAACCACACTGGATCCCGTCTTCAGTTATATATCCTTCTTCCATTACACGTCTTTTTCTAAGATTCATATATTCCACTTTTTCACCAACAGAAATCATCCCAGAGTCGATTAACCATGAGATCAACGTTCTTTTTCGAGTAAGCAACCTCGGTATCTTCTGAATTTGAACCGTTGTCATATCCACGAACCAACAAAGCAAGTCTACCAAGAGCTCTATGTTTTCTTTCATCTAGTATATGGGAACTAGCGAACGGATTTTTTTGGAGTGTCGTATTTAAGGGGTCTTTCTTCACCACTGTCCTCACTTGCTTCCTTTAATTTGTTTTCTGATACCTTACGAACATCTTTCAAAACTTTCACTTTAGCCTTTTTAGACTTGCTACTGTCACCTTCACGTTTTTTATTTTTTATGCTTACTTTTTCTTCTTTTTTTCGTGTTTGCCTCGTTAATTTACTAAGTATTTCATTAGGTAAAGGAGTAAAGCCTTTACCATCTTTTGAACTATTTTTCTCTTCTTTTTGAAGGGCCTCGTAAGCCTTTGTTATAGACCAATAACCAGTTCCCGAAGGACTCATATACACAGAATCCAAATAATCCCGACCCCTTCTTGGTCTATAATCAATCGTCCAACCAGCAGCAAATAACATTTTCTTAATCTTTTCACGCAACAATTGCTTTTCCGTACAACTTGCACCCTTAATCTTAGTTTCTTTCCCTTTCACTAACGCGACTTGCTTTGTTCCCGATTTTGTATTTCCCTCCTTTTTTTCCACTTCCACTTTGCTATGCGATGGTGCATCGACATTGCTCTCATCCATTTCCTTATCACTTTCCACAACTGTTCGTTTTTTCAATTTCACCTCAACTTTCTTACTACTACTAGATACAACCTTCTTTTTAGAATGTTTCAAGCCCGATAAGTCTACACTCTTAGATGCAACTTTCTTATTAGCATCACGTAGATCACTAATACTACGATCCAACTTCACCTTCTTCCGCTCAAGTAACCCACTCTTAGCTTCTTTTGATTCGTTCACCTGACCATTACCAACCGGCTTATGTTTATTTACCAAAACCTTCAAAGACCCAATCTTCCTCGGCATACCAGCATTCTCATCAACATCTTCTTCGTCATTTCCATTACTTAAAGACAACCGTAAATCCAACCCATCATCCTCCATTAAACTCCGACTACTCTTCAAACCCAACACACGACTCGTATTTTCCTTATTAACATCCACATTCACATTACGTCTATCTAACATCATCTTACTACGCCTTTCATCCTTACCCTCACCCTCATTCTCACCAAATCTATTAACTTTTCGACCAACAGAGTCATCGCTCCGTCCGTTGAACTCACTTTTACCAAATTTAGAAACTTTTCGACTAGCAGACTCCCCTAACTCACTGTTAGTAGTAAATTTAGAAACTTTTCGCCGAAAGTGGTCACTGGGTTCATTAGTGTTGACAAATTTAGAAACTTTACGACGAATGGGTTCGCCTAACTCGTCGCTAGAGTCGGAATCGCTTAAAACGACACGAGATCTCTTTCTTTCCATATTCAAATCAAATAGATTCTTATTATTATTATTATTAAACCCTTGTTCAGATCTCTTAACTTCTTTCATTACATAAAGTTTACAAATTTAATAAAAATGCAGACATAATTTGATTCAAGAGACCTAAACTGGTATAAATTTTGGGGAATTTTTTTATAGATATGGGTTTTAATATTTTATATAATTGAAAGGGTTTTATTTTATACCTGGGATGGGATTTGATCGATTTGAAGAATTGTTGATCGGAGGATATTTTTTGGGTTGGTTTGTATCGAGAGACTTTAGATGAGTTTATGTTTGTGTGTGTTTTTCTGAGAAATCTGTAGGAAACAGATATACAGTCATACATTACACCCCACCCAGGCACCCACCCCCCAGCTGCTAATTTAATTCTTTACTTGCTTTCTATCTTTCTTTCTTTATTTTTTTATTTTATTTAGGTAAATTACGCCGTAAGTCCCTAAAGTCTGAGCGGATTGCAGATATAGTCCTCATATGGTCCCCAACATCACGTTTTTCACGGGTAAATTACAAAAAATGTCCCTGTGGGGTTAGTCATTTTTGCACCGTAGGCACCTCAAAACATAAAATAGCAAATAATGTCCCTGTGTTCTCACTTTGGTGCAAATTGTGTCGTTTTCACTGACGACCGTTAAAAAACCCCGTTAGTAAGTCCTCACGTGCGTTTCACGTGAGGGTAATTTCGTCATTTCACTTTTCCCGCCATTTTTACACCACCTGTTCCTGACAACCCACCCAACAAACCCTTTTTTTCATGGACAAAATTTACAACAAAAACAGTTGCAATTATATTTTGCAACATAACATGATTTCCTGCTAGTCACTTTGCTTTTGACTTCCTTAAACTTTGCAAATCACCTAATTAAAACACTAGATTACATGGTTTGACCTACTGGCTGGCAAATTAGAGCTCACAGCTCACCGATTTAGGATATAGGGGGTACTATACGGTAAGATTTTTTTGTTATAATTTGTTTCGAATGAGAATTTATGAACATGCAATGTATCTATGAAAATTAAAGCAGGTTAGGTTGATTCATGAAAATGTTGTGGTTGTTTTTTGATTTTAGGTTTTTTGATTCTTTGTTTTATCTTCTCAGATTTGTATGAAAAGCTCTTCACTCTTCAAATCCACCACACTGGTGAGTTTTCTAATCCACCTGATAGAACATATAAGTTGGTTGTGGTTGCTCATGTAGACCTAATTGATTATGAGTTATTCTCCATTCACGAGTTGGCTCAAATGTTTAGTGAACTAGGTTTGGGTGATAATAAGATCATGTTTACCCATTTTAGGGTCCCAGGATAGTCTTTAGATGATGGTGTGGAAAACTAGAAGGGGGGTTGAATAGTTTTACCAATTTTAATTTAAGTTTCAAAGATTTAGATTTGATCTTATGTGAATTCTTATGGATGGATAAAAAGTATGAAGCAATAATCAAAGTAAGTAAAGAAAGCAAGTAAAGTAAAAGATGAAAGTAGCGACACAAGTGATTTATAGTGGTTCGGCTACAAGGACACCTTCCTTGCCTACTCCACTCCCAAGTACCCGCTCGAGAGTTCAAGCACTATGTCAACAAGCTCCTTCAACTTGGCGGAGAATCCTCACAACGTCGCTTACACTTTTTAGGTCAAAGCTAAATACCGAGTTCTTCCCGAGGTAGAACTAAACCTTTACACAACTATTACACAACAACTATGTGAAATATGAATTACAAGATATGCTACAGAAATCTTGTGGATGGATAAATCAATCAAGGACCCTTTGCTTGGATGACTTGTAGAATAGCGTGATCTCGCCTTTGTGAAGGACCTATATGAGAATCACAACAAAAGATAGAAGAACTACTAGAATGATCAAATGATCAGAGGTTAAGAAAGTGAGATAATATACGAGAGAGTTGTAAGAAGAAGGGTGAGAAACAATGAAGAAATGACTCACTATTTATAGGCAAAAAAGCCTTTTGTCCCACGGTTCCGGCGGATCCCTCAACCAAGGGATCCGGCTAGTGCATTTCCAGGGATCTGGCAGTCTAGGTCAGAATAGTTCGGATTTTGGGTTGCAAACCGGGTTATGGGTTATGAGCCATGGGTCATGGACTTTGGGTCATGGGTACCCAACAAGATACAATGTATTTAGACAATGGGTCATGGATCATGGACATTGGGTCATGGGTCATGGGTCATGGATAATACCCAACATGATTTCATTCATGATGCCATGCAATGGGTCATGGGTTATGGATTAGCTCCATAGGTATGGGTCATGGGTCTTGGATATTACCCAACCATTACATATTATATTACAACATATTTATTATTACAACATTTATGTAAATGACCAAATGTATATACTTTGCAAAACAACATGTATTCTTATAATTTTACTTATGATAACTTTATATTTGTTGTCAACAAAGCATAACGAGATCGCAAAATATAAACAAACGTTTTTTACGGTTTATTTGTATTAACAATCTCTCCATTTTTGTTGATGACAAAACATAAAGTTATGGTGAGTAAAACTTAAGATTAGATGTACGTTTTGAAAGTGTATAAGTGAGTTTTACTCTCTTCTCCCCCTTTTTGTCGAAACAAAAAGTGAGTCGAGTAAAGAAATAAATGGTGGAAAAAAAATGATCCATAAAGCACTAACTCCCCTCGACGGTAGCTTCCCTAGAATAGGGTCAGTGAGAAAAAATAATACCTACAAAAAAATGTTAGTGATAACATGTAATATAATCTTGTGAAGGCGAGAAACAAGAGAGAAAGCCGAATGCGTAAACAAATCCTTTTAATAAAACATCAAAATATAGTGGTATATATGCCACATAAAATTGTAAAAATAAAAACAAGGGTTTGTTCTTTAGAAGATGCAAAAGAAAAAATAGAGAAAATATTATTATCATTCCTTCCATGCTTGCATAGGGTCTAATGATGGAAGTTTTGGTGAGTGATAATGTTGATGCGATCAAGGATATGGTTGAGAATGAACCGCATTTTGTCCTTTATTCCCATTGCGAGATCCCTATTAGATTGGCAATGTTCACAAAAGAGATAGTGAGGGAGGTGTGGGTGGATGGTCTTCGGCCAAGTTTGATTTTTGGAGTGCGGATTAGGTGGTGGAAATGTTGGTAAGTATGGATCAAAGTCCATGATGTTGGTGTTTGGTGGTGGGAAAGAACCTAAATGTTCTTGTAAGGTGATGAGAGGTAGAGGTGGTGAGTTTTCAAGCTCTTTGAATAAGGTATTTGGAGATGCTGGAGGTGTTAAAAACACTAGCTCTTTTGGGTTTATATTTGAGGCTAGTTGGGTAGATTTTGATGGTTGGGATGCAGCGGGTGGTGGACTAGACAAGGGTAGCGGAATGGTTTTTGGTGTCTTAAGGATTTCCGCTAAAGTGATTTGAGTGTCAAGTTGAGACTCGTTTGGGGAATGTGGTGGTGAGTTTTTAGGAGATGATGGAAGTGCTATATTGTAGTTATTTGATGGAGAATGAGTAGTTGGTGATGAGCTGTTTGACAAAGGTTTAGCTAAGCAACAAGGCCAGATGCTAATCCGGGCGGTTTTCCTAGTTTTGGGTGGTGGTGGTATTACGGAAGGTGGTAGGATAAAGTTTCGGATTTCTTAAAAAGGGTTGTTTTCACTAGATATTTCATCATTGTTTGAGGATCTTTTGGGAGACATGATGAGGGTTGTTTGTGAGGTTGAAAGTGATGGATATGCAAGCATTTTGGAACCTTACTTATAGAACAAATAATGCATTGTAATGAATACTAAAACCAAAAATGTGGACTATAATCTAATGATTAGATATGAATTTAAAGCAAGTGATCATAAGAGCACAAGAATTAAGGAAAATATTCATTATTGATAAAGGTAAAATGTTAAAATTTTGAAAATTTCAAGCCAAAATCAGAAAAAAGATTTGATAAAAGAATCTACTGTGACACGGTTCCCACGGATCCGATCCTTGAGGATCCGTCCGGTAATCTTTGGGATCCGAGGCGGTGTTCTCGAGCAAGAAAAATATTGTTTTGGAAACTATAGTGCCTAGTGTGTGCCTATATGGAAACCATATGGAGTTGCGGTTATCTCGACTATTTAAAGAAAGAAAAATAAACATAGAAGTGAAAAAAAATATGTATATATATATATATATATATATATATATATATATATATATATATATATATATATATATATACGTGAGATAACCCAAAGACTCCTTAATGCATTTTTACCTGATTGAATGTACCCGAAAATTCATATTAGTTATGTATTCCCTTTAGCATTCAAAAGACGTATGTGATGCAATGAAAAAGGTTTTTACTTTGTATTAACGACGAGTAAAAGAATATTTGTCCTAGACGTGAGAGTGATTTTAAAAATGATACAGGGAGAAATATCTTTTGGAAAATATTTTGAAGAGTTTCTTGTAGAGAGAATATCTTTAGTTTTTAAAATAAATCCCCATAATGTTTGTGAGTCGTGTGAAATATAGATCCTAGACTCAGAAGAGGAGGTAAAGTAGAAGTTTACGCACCTTGTAGAGAAAAAGTATTTTAATACGATTGTTCCATAAGACCAAGACCTAGACGAAGTAAGTTGAATTGCTCCCGCTTCAACGGTTTGGTGAGGACGTCGACTATTGATAAGGATTTAAAACGTACGCTTTTAGGGGGTCAATTAAGCCCTAATTCGACACATTTTATATCCGTTACCGCTTAAAATCGTTCCTTTTCACTGTTTAGGTCTTTTGGAAGCAAAATGTTGGAATGAAACATATTTGGACGAAAATGAGCAAAAACATGAAGAAAATGGTAAAGTCGAGATCGAAGACACTCAAAGTCGCTCAGCGAACTGACGGCGTCCCATCCAAAGGCGCCGTCCTATGAACTTGCTCAAAAAGTGCACTGACGGCTCGGTGGAATTTCGGTCCTAAAGCGGCGTCACGCCTAATATATGGGCGTCACTCACACTTTTCATTCTAGGCGACCCGGATCCAAGATTCGAGGACGTCGCAACTAAAGACCGGCGAGTGTCACAACTCTCAGTAGCGCGTCCCATCGATGACTTGGCAAAACAAAACCCAATAGCGGTGACGGCGGCGACGGCGTCGCTAAAAGCGATGCCATCGCAATTGTAAATCTATATATAAATTCGATTTTTGTATTTAAGAGGTAAAATTTTGGAGAGCAAACCCTAACTCGGTTGTAGTCCGACTTGGGCGGTATTCTAGGGACCTATTTTACATCAAGATAAGTTTGTTATTCAATTTATCATCATGTCTACCCATGTTCAATTGATTGTGTGTATGTTTGCTTGTCTAACATGTCTAGCTAAATTACTTGTGTGTTTGCTTAGATCTATGAAACCTAGTTATTGATTGTTGTTAGGTTGTTTCTTGTCTTAATTGATATAGGCTTAGGAGTGCAACTAGGCTTTCGTTGTATTTATTGCATGAGTATGCTTGAAGACGATAGGGTGCTCGGAGGAAATAGTCTTGTGCTTGTCGATCCCGTGAATCCTATAGGAGAGATAACCTTATAGAACTAGGGAATATGTACCCCCTATGACTAATAGGAATACAACGCGTTAAGATAAAGGACGTGACAATTCAACCGACCAATAAAAGATAACTAGGGAGTAATATTATCTAAGTGAACACATCTTTAATCACCATACGAGCACACTTCAATTAAACATAGCTATCCGTAGTAACTAGATAATTAGATAATTAGATAATTAGTAGAAGTAGAGAAATCGGTAGAAGTACCACCCCTTAATCATTTTACCTGAGATTTTACCCCTGCTTTCTAAAAAACATAAAAAAGATAAAAAATAATCATCCTCAACCCCACCTTCTCATCATAAAATTCTTTCTAGCATTCCTATTCCCGTAGAGAACGATATCAATCCTTGAGGCTTACCCCATACTACACTACAACGATTATGTTCACTTCCTAGAGTAGGGGTGAGCAATTCCGACCGGCACCTGACTCCCATCCCGATCCCGACACCCGACTCCCTTCCTAATACCGATCCGACTGTAATCGGGTCGGGAGTCGGTTTGCTTTTTCCTGGTAATCGGAATTCGGGACGGGTCGGGAGTCGGGACGGTCCCGAGAAAACGCAGCCAAAATCAAGATTCGGGACGATTCGAGACCATTATCGAGATTCGGGCGATTCGGGACCATTATCGGCTCGGAGTCGGTTTGGGTTTTCCCGTTGTCGGTGTCGGGATTAGTCGAGCGGGTGGGATTCGTCCGATGCTCACCCCCAGCCTGGGGTTGAAAAGCTTGCTCGTGAAAAGGAGCTTTTCTCGACCCGAACCAGCAACAAGTTTTTGGCGCTTGCTTGCGGGAATAGAATAGCTAGTTATACTTCTATCTCGTTTAGGTTCCTTGCTTGATTCATGTCAAGTAATATTTTTTAGCTTCCTCGTTGTCTATCCCTCTTCTTCGTGTTTTTGTTCCTAACCTTGTCACTTATCACCATGGGTGACAATCTACCACCAAACGACAATCCATCACCACATCAACCACTTCCACTCAACCAACCCCACTTGACCCGCCAAGAGGCCGTACTCTTGGTGAATACTCTAGACCGAGCCATCAAGGCTATAGGAACACCATTGAGCTCCCCATTCAAGCTCAAACTACGGCCCTACGATCCGACACCATCCGGTTGGTGCAAAATGGATGTGCATTCCATGGACTTCGTTCCGAAGATCCTAATCGACATCTCAAGGACTTCCTTAAATTGTTTACTCTATCTACCTTGATGCTACCACGGGGAGACCACGCTTGCATCTCTTCCAATCTCTCTACGGGACCAAGCTAGTAATTGGCTTGAGCCACTTCCCTCGGATCCATCTCAAGTTGGGATGATCTCACCACTCGTTTTCGCCCGATTTTCCTACGGGAGAACTACCAAACTAAGGAATGACATCTTGATGTTCCAACAACGTCAAGGCGAAACTCTACGAGGCATGGACTCGATTCAAGGTGCTCCATAAAGTCCTCATCACGGCATCGATCTTTAGCTTCAAGTCCAAATCTTTTACAATCATGTCAATCTCTCGACTAGCGAACCATCGACCAAGCGGCGGTGGCAAACTTAGTGAACTCACCGCGGAAGAGTCGGGGGTACAATAGAGGACCTTGCCCTCTATGACAACGAATGTTAGAATGACCCCGTGAGTTGCCCAAAACCGTCAAGGCAATCTCCTTGCCTCCTATTGACTCACAACCTTCCAATCGTAGAATGCTCGAACTTGAAGATCAAGTCAAATTCCTAATGAGCTCCTACGAAACTCCTAAGCCCTCACGCCAAGTGAACAAGGTCTCTTCCTTGTGTGAGTTATGTAGTGCTTCCCATGACACTCGTAATTGCACGAGACTCCTCGAACAAGCTTCCATGGACTACGCATCCTCGCGTACCAATGGAATGGGAGGAAGATTCCCCACAACACCCGGACCTAGGACTTTCAACGAAGCCCGAGAAGCATGGAGGGGCAAACCCGACTATAATTGGGGTCAAACCAAATAATTCACCTTTAACGACACCCTACGGCCCAAACAACATAATCAAAGCTCTTATGGCCCTAGTCAACGAAACCTCGAAGGGATGATGCAACACTAGTTACATCCCGAAAGCCCAAATAGCCAAACTTTGGACCGTTTTAACCAACAACAAATCGAGATGGATAGGAAGATATAGATAACCTTTTGAAAGCGATAACCAATAATGATAGGACGACCACCGAAAAGGTTAATGCCATCTCGACTCACTCTCCCGAAGCTTCCGTTGTTAAGATTAAGGACCCGAGCAAGTACTTCGAAACTAGGGACCCGTCTTCATCAAAGCGTGTTCACTTCGTCAATGCCATCACCCTAGTTAAACCAAATAGGAATAGTGATGAAGCGAACCACAAGACGGTACTTGAGGTTAGTGAGACTCCTAAGGATGAATCAACCGATGAAATAAACGAAGAAGGTGATGAATACTTCAATTAGTTTCCTACGGATGAGGAACTTTCACACCACCTACACCTAGTGCAGGACCTTCGTCCCATTTACACTAGGAGATGCCCACGAATCACCTTTGGAAATCCTAGAAATCTCAACATACCATGTTGCATAGGACATCTTTTCGTGGCAAAGGCCTACATTGATCGCAAGTCCCAATAAACATCATGACTAGCACGTACTATAATTGGGTGATGAAAAACCTATCCCAAATAGGCAAGACCCCAATGATCCTAGAGTTAGATGTAATTTCCTTGGTAGAGTTAAAGGGATTTCCGTCTATGTAGGTAGCTTCACGTACCTTCGACTTTTGTGATCGTGGAGGATATTAGTGCGGCTATAGATCTAGCTTGTCCCATGTATTTCTAAGAAAGCCATTCATAGATAGCACCGTGATGACTTATGATCCGTCGTTAGGGATAGTTAGATTCACGGATGAGACCGATGACGTTGCCTACCAAATGCCATTTAATATTGAGCTATTGGTCTACTATAGTAATGAGGAGGATAAGAAGAGAGGAGTAGACTATGTGATGAATAAGATATTTGGGTTCTATAAAGAATGTGTGAAACTAGGACCGGAATATAGAACCAATTGGGTGCAAGATGACTTCTTAGAAAGATGCACGATAGGACATACCTATGTTATGGAAAACAACAATAGAGTTCGTCATGAGGAAGAAGATGATGGTAAGGAAGTAACGTAGGAGCACGATAATAAGGATTTAAAACTTACGCTTTTAGGGGGTCATTTAAGCCCTATTTTGACACATTTATATCCGATTCTTGCTTAATTTCGTTCCTTTTCACTTTTGGGTCTTTTGGAAGCAAGATCTTGGAATGAAGCACATTTGAATGAAAAGGAGCAAAAACATGAAGAAAATGGCAAAGTCAAGATCGAAGCCACTCGAGGCGATCGTGAGAACACAGAGGCGTCCCATCAAAGGCGACACCGTCCCTATGAAGACTTAATCAAAACATGCGCGACTACTTAGTGAAATTCCGGGTTGTAAAGCTGGCGTCTCGATTCAAGGAATGACATGGACTAAGGAATGACATCTTGATGTTCCAACAATGTCAAGGAGAAACTCTCTACGAGGCATGGAATCGATTCAAGGACTTGCTCCATAAAGTCCCTCATCACGGCATCGATCTTTAGCTTCAAGTCCAAATCTTTTACAATCATGTCAATATCTCAACTAGGCAAACCATCGACCAAGCGGCCGGTGGCAAACTTAGTGAACTCACCGCGGAGGAGTCGTGGGGTACAATAGAGGACCTTGCCCTCTATGACAACGAATGTTAGAATGACCCGTGAGTTCCCCAAACCGTCAAGGCAATCTCCTTGACTCTATTGACTCACAACCTTCCAATCGTAGAATGCTCGAACTTGAAGATCAAGTCAAATTCCTAATGAGCTCTACGAAACTCCTAAGCCCTCGCGCCCAGTGAACAAGGTCTCTTCCTTGTGAGTTATGTAGTGCTTCCCATGACACTCGTATTGCACAAGACTCCTCGAACAAGCTTCCATGGACTCGCGTCCTCGGCGTACCAATGGAATGGGAGGAAGATTCCCACAACACCGGACCTAGGACTTTCAATGGCCGAGAAGCATGGAGGGGCAAACCCGACTATAATTGGGGTCAAACCAAAGAATTCACCTTTAACGACACCCTACGGCCCAAACAACATAATCAAAGCTCTTATGGCCCTAGTCAACGAAACCTCGAAGGGATGATGCAACACCTAGTTACATCCCAAGAAGCCCAAATAGCCAAACTTTCGGACCGTTTTAACCAACAACAAATCGAGATGGATAGGAAGATATAGATAACCTTTTGAAAGCCATAACCAATAATGATAGGACGACCGCCAAAAAGGTTAATGCCATCTCGACTCATTCTTTCGAAGCTTCCGGTGTTAAGATTAAGGACCCGAGCAAGTACTTAGAAACTAGGGACCCGTCTCCATCAAAGCATGTTCACTTCGTCAATGCCATCACCCTAGTGAGACCCAATAGGAATAGTGATGAAGCGAACCATGAGACGGTACTTGAGGTTAGTGAGACTCCTAAGGATGAATCAACCAATTAAATAGACGAAGTAGGTGATGAATACTTCAATAATTTTCCTATGGAAGAGGAACTTTCATGCCACCCACACCTAATGCGCGACCTTCGTCACATGTATATTAGGAAATGCCCACGAATCACCTTTGGATATCCTAGAAATCTCAACATACCATGTTGCATAGGACATCTTTTTGTGGCAAAGGCCTACATTGATCGCAAGTCCCCAATAAACATCATGACTAACACATACTATAATTAGGTGATGAAAAAACCTATCCCAAATAGGCAAGACCCCAATGATCCTAGAGTTAGATGTAATTTCTTTGGTAGAGTCAAGGGATTGCCCGTCTATGTAGGTAGCTGTTAGGTTCCCATATTAGTAACACAAGCATCAATATAAAGAAATAATATAAGAGAGTGATCGGTTGAACACAAGACACAAACACACGAATGAAATAGAAAGGTTATGCGTAGGATTTGAGAGCAAGTGAACAACCAACCATCTAAGCATGGTTTACATGGGTATTTATAGGAAGGAAATAGGGCAACATACAAGTTCCCTTCCTTTCCCTTATTGGGCTTTGGCATAGGCTCATGGGTTTCTACATGAGCCTAGCCTTGATTACTAACATAAAAGCCATAATTAAGCTAACTATTACATATTAATTACTAACACTTGAATTCTAGTTTAGGAGTGATTCCAAAAATCTCCCCCTAAGTGTTAGTGATTGATGATTTGATCTTTAAACTTTGAAGGTGCTGATGTAATAGTAGCTTTGACGTCTTCTGACATTCTTCTTTCTTGTGAGAAGAAGTGCCTTGATTCGAACAATCTCCCCAGTGTAGGGAAATTGTTTCCTATGAAGTTTTTCAGCTTTGAAGTCTTCATTATCTTTGTTCTTTGATCTTTGTTCTTTGTGATGGAAGTGATAGTATGTTGTGGTTGTTTGCATCAGGTCCGCTTCGTTGCTCCAGTGTCTTTTCGTCTTTCTTCAACATGCTCACCCGCTCTTTAACGTTGGATCTCAGTACTGATGTAGTTCTCTTAGTCTTTGAACTTTGTAGATTCTTTGACTTTGGTGAAGAATCATTCTGACTTTGTGTTGCCTTTTGAGATAACTTCAATTAGTGTTGTTGTGGGTATGAGCATGTGGAGAATCTGCACGATCTTTTCCACCATGACATCCATAAGAAGAAAATATGAAACATGGGTTAGAAATAATCCAACTCTTACAAGTTTGAACTTGAGAGTGTTAACGACATAGTGTGAAAACACAACTCTAATTCTCACTAAGGTTGTTCTGACCGGATTCCCACAAGTGAGATAACGCGATATCACAAGTACATCTGATTCGGGTGAGTCATTTGAGGTACACCAAGCATCACCCATGTTATGAGACCGTTTGAGACACTAAGCGTAACCCACGAGGAGTTACCAAAGTGACTCTTTGTCGAGTACGTTTGATGTTAACCATGGCGGAGTTTCCATTCAATCGCGAGGATCACGGTTGTGAACCCCTCATAAATATTCTCGACAGTTGCTAAGATCAGTGAAGGACACGATAATATATCACTTGTGTTCTCATTGTTGAGCGACAAGCAATAAATTGTCAAGTGTACCTAAGAGATCTTTTGATGAATCTCGTGGCTCTAGACTCAATAGTGCGCTTTGGTTTCCTCGGTGGAGACTAGGAGAGGGTCTCCTTCTTCAATACCATATCTCTAAGAGAAGGCGATAGTTTTGTAGGGTTCCACTGTGAGAATGAAACAAGCACATTGAGTGAAACTTGAGTGGCTAAGAAGGTTTAGTGCATGCGTCCTTTGGGTCCATGACGACTTTGTTCTTCAATACCGGTGTCATCAAGTGACAACCGGTAGCATATGAATTGAGCCAGTGTCGCCTAAGTTGAATAATGGAGGCTATTTATTTTCACCCTTTTCTTTACTTTTCTTTTAATTCTTTAACTCTTTCTTTCTCGATTCTCATGTTCTCTTTTTTATAATCATACATAAGGACTTCTAATTCTAACTATTGGTGGTGTCCTTGGGTAGATCCTCGGCTCTGGCGGATCATAGGACGATTATTCTAACCTTAGTCACCTTATAACTCCATGACTAACCTATGTTGCCATAAAACCATTTTATGAAAATATCTCAAAGTGGTTATGAGTAAAGCATTTAATACCTTGTTGAGAGTTTAAGACTTCTTGAAATACTCCCCTCACACGTGCTTAAGTAATTTCTGAATCGCACGGTGAGAGAAAGCGCACTTTGAATTGATCAACTCAAGATAGACAATCCCCATGAGACACGATTACGTTGCATAGTTAAAGAGTTACATTGTCGACTTTTAGGTGACAACTAGCTCTAATAACTACCTTGATGGTGTGGACAAACCTCGAAGGTTGTCAAACCCGTCAAGGTTCATGTCTACAAAGAGTTTCTCGAATGGTACATTCTACTCTGACAAGTCCTTTCGAGACACATTTACATTACTAGCAAACTAGCTTGAAATTATTACCCGTCCCGGACAAATCTTTTCGAGTTACTAACATTTAAGATCTTGTCAATTCATTGGTTAAGTCTTTTTGCACAATGATTCATTTGTAATTTCACAACATATTTCTTATCACATAATTTTTCTCCCCCTCAAAAATGGCATATAAATGTTATTTTTGACGAAATTTGATATCGAATATGTCCATTTCGAGTTTTGTGGGAAGATTACCACGAAGAAAAATTTTGTGAACATAGTTTTTAAGCAAATACTCCCCCTCAACAAGTGATATTTACTTTTGAGGTTTTGAAAAATCATAAGGGGAAGTTCGTGTTCTTTTGAGCAAAACTTTGAAAAGTGAAAGTTTTGATAAGTTTTACTAAAAAATAAGAAGCTTTCGCTCCTTTTATAGGATTGTGGCACTGATGCGTACCACATGGTCCTTTCAATACAAGTACGGGTTGTACACTGTTATGTGTGCACAAGCCATAGTTAGTTAAAAATCACACATCCAAAATATAATAAGAGAAACAGATTAAGGGTTACCAGGAGTCTCAGGTAATCCATCAATAACTCTAGTAATGCGTTCTGAGCGATGATAGCTTGTGAGAGATATCTTGAGGCGACCTCTACGAAACTCTCCAAAGTTACAGGCGATCCTTCCGAACAACCTTTCATCAATCCGAGTGATGATCTTCTTCACATCCCTTCTCTCCTCGAATTCCATCTCTTGGGTGACCCGATTCCTTCTTGTATCGCCTTTAACCGATAAGCTAAACCATCCCTAACTTTCTTCAGTGTATGATCACCAAATTTATGAAGCTCTTTGCACGCCATTAAGCAATTTCGGTGTAGTTCACTATGGTAGACTAATCCAAATGGTTTGCTGATGAGGGTGTACTGAGGAAGTTGGTTTATGTCGGGAAGGTCTAGTTGTGGTTTAGTGAGGTTAACACACGTCTAATACCATTCCATGGCAAGCTGTATGTCCTCTACACGTTCTTGGATCACTATGCTTCTGATGTAGATGAGTAATGACTTGATGTATTCGCGTTGGACTGTTGTGGAGAAATGTCACATTCGTCCTTGCACCTTAGCGAGATACATGTCTTCAATGTCATTTAGCGACAGTCTCGAAAAATCCGATTCACAGAAGTCATAGTCCTCTTCGTCTTGTCATTTGACCACAATGTTCTTGAGGAATGTGTAGTCCCACTTTGACGAAAGAGTGACATGCTTAATAGCAATGATCCGTTTATCACTAAACACTTCTGTGGAAAACTAGAAGGTGGGGGGGTTGAATAGTTTTACCAATTAAAACTTCCTTTTAAACTATTTAGATCGACTTATGTTAATCTATTTGGTTGTGTGTGTTGGATGTTGATAAACAAGCATATAAAGATATGTAATGAAAAGATCAGAGTAAGAAGCACAAAACCACAACGCGAGTATTTATAGTGGTTCGGCTACAAGGACACCTTCCTTGCTCTACTCCACTCCCCGAGTCACCTACTCGAGAGATCGTAAACACTACACCAATCTCCTTATGGCGGAGAAGCCTTCACAATGTCGCTTAACCTTTTTCCGGTACAAAGCTAAATACCGAGTTCTTTCACACCAAGGCGAACCACACCTACACAACGTCGCCTACCTTTATACGGTGCTAGGCTAACCACCGAGTTCTTTCACACCTTAGGTGAACTACACCTTCACAACGTTGCCTACCCTTTATTAGGTACTAGGCTAAACACCTAGTTCCATTGCAATGGAGGAACTACTACCACACTACACCAACGACTAATCCCAAAGGAGATCTACTCCTTTACAACATCATCAAGGACATCAATATCCTTGGATCTAATGCTAGTCTATCTAGTACATGAAACACACTATATCGAATGTACATCTAAGGCACCTTTCACTAATGCCTTTGACTAGATCTACAAGACACCTTCACCAATGTCTTGTGTCTTCACTGAAGCACCTTTCACTAATGCTTTCAAGTCTTGGCTTCTAAGCACCTTTCACTAATTCTTCTTGTCTTGACTTCTAAGCACCTTTCACAAGTGCTTATCCTATGAGCGATAGATACCCTTCACTAATATCTTCGTCTTGACACTTGAGACATATTTCACTAATGTCTTCAACACTACACTTCTTTGAAGAAAGAAAGAGATCATCAACAAGAGGACTTCAATAGCCTTGATGATGAGGAAGCATGGCAACTCATGGACTTGAGTTTGCTCGACTTCAAAGGTGGTGATCTTGCCTTTAAGAGAAACCTAAAAGATCACACAAAGACAAACTACAAACATAGATCTCTTGGATCTAAGGTTAGTGAGATTTAACTCGGGAAGAAGTATGTTAGAGTGGTGAGATATAATGAAGAAATGGCTCACTATTTATAAAGGAAAAATCCTCTGTTTCCCGGATCCCACGGATCCTACCACGAGGATCCGGCTAGCACAAAGCTAGGGATCCGTGGTCCGCTCCTCTTTGCCCATGGGTATTTTTAGTTATGGGTCATGGGTCATGGGTTATGGGTTGATCCATGGTTTTTATTCTAGATACAATGTATCTTAAGGATACAATGTACTTGGTTAAGTGGTATGTATAAAACCATGGGTTATGGGTCAAAACCATTTGCTAGTTTTTATCTATTTAGTATATACTTGTTTTACCCATTTTAGTATATACTTGTTTTTACCCATTTTAGTATATACTTAGTTAAGTATATGTTAGCCCAATATGTAAACACTAGTTGTTGTACATATGTATATCTAAATCATAAATTCACTTATACTTGTTTTAGTGTTTTATGTGAAAGCGTAAGTTGTTAGAAAACTATTAGTTCAAACCATTTACGTATTTTATTATTTTCGTTAAAATGATTTTCGTTTGTTATCGACAAAACATTAGAAGATCGTAAAATATAAATAAACGTTTTACTGACTTATTTGTATTAACAATCTCCCTTTTGTTGATGACAAACATAAGATTATTTTAAGGAAAAGCTAAAATCGTAAAGGTTTGAATTGTAAGTTTTTACTTTCTTCTCCCTTTTGTCGAAACAAAAAGTGTTTGAAAAAAGCAACACATCGTTTTAAGAAAAACATGTGAAAGGAAAAAATAAAAATAGAGAGCAAGTAACGGGAAAGGATCTCGTCGTTACTCCCCTTGACGAGTCCATCCCTAAGTAAGGCGTCAAGAAATTAATACTAATCTAGTTCATTTGCAACTAACTTATGCAAAGATTACGTCTATGTGACGGGTGTGCTCCCCTAGATGATTGCAATATTTGCAGCGGAAGTCATGAAATTTAAAACAAAGGTTGCAAGTAATTTTGCAGCGTATTGTTTTGACACCAAGCTCCCAGCTTTAGGATGTCAAATTCTTTATGTGTTAATTGAATAAGCGCAAACAAGGGTTAGAAAACAAGTATAATTCACAATTTTACGCAAATGTGATTTAAGTTAGAAAACAAAAACTTTCGACTTCACGGATCCCACGGTTCCTCTAGTAGGGATCCGTCTAGGCAATCTTGAGGGATCCTTACGGTGATGACTAAAATTAGCAAAGGTGATATAACACGTAATATTATAACATAAATGAGATATGAATACATATTCTCAGAAAAATAACAAATAGTATGTAATTCCATTTAATAAAACAAGAGTTATGATATACATGACTCTAAAAATAAGAAAATAGACAATACATGACTAGGAATTTCTAGACTATCTAACGCTTGATGCTAGGACACCACTAAAATCTTCTAGCTCAAGTTTTGTTTAGGTTTGATCTCGTCAAAACGTTCGAGGAGATGATAGAACATGAAACGTTGGTCTTCTCGCACTTCATGTACCAAACTTTCAACATGTTGACAATGATAGCAATCTTTGTCATGGCTAGGTAGTGGTGGTGGAGGAAATAAAATGGCTTGATCGAAGGATCAATTGAAGCGGCTGCGGGGCTTCAAACGATGGAGGATTGGTGGAAGTGCATTTGAGAATGCCTCGACCAAGAATGATGGTGGTGGTAAGGAAGCGTCAACTTCCATATGGTCGGTGGTTGACTTTGATGATTTCTCATGTGAGTTGGAATGAGTAGGAAAGATCAACCTATCTTGATAAAGTCTTAATCTACCTTAAGACACTATGTTTAGCTTAGTGTGAGGTGTTCTAAGGATGTGTTTGACATCTGATGCTTGCTATTGCATTTACATTTTGCGGATCCACGGTTCCCCAGATGTAGGGATCCGTTTAGTACAACATTTGGGATCCGTCTATCGCTAGACAAAACCTTTACTAAAGGTATGCAATGATCTTGACAATGCATTATATTCTAAGTTTTGTTTAAAGGAGTTCTAAAACAAGGATATCAAATGTAAGATGTTTTATTTCATGAAAGAAATAGGATTACATTGATAAATAATGAGTAGAGTAGAATTGATCCTATTTGACTATTCTAGGTTCCTTGAATGTCTTCGCTAGGAGGATCATTATGTGATTGATGGGTATTGGTGGAATCAAGAATGAAGAATGTCTTCATGAGAGATATGTTTAGCGGTTCCATCATCTTGTTCACAAGTACGTACAACGGACTTTGAAATTGAGGATGGAAGTGCATAACATTGTGATAGAGGCGTGTCAAGAACATTCCATAAGGGATGAGTTTATTCTTGGAGCCTTGAAGATTTGCAATTCGCCTTGCGAAGAAGTAGGCGAGATTGTATGGTTGTTGTGTTAGCAAACGATTACAACATGTGAGCACAACAAGCGGGAAGAATATCTCGATTTCCCTAAGACTCCAAACATTTTCACGTAGAATGAGAGCAAGAGGCTTGTACTCTTCTCGGATATCCGTGTATGGATAATGTATGGATTGGAGTAATATGGTCGAGGTTTGCATATTATGCGCGTTAAATCTTAGGAGAGGGTATGTGTGAACAATATGGACTATTTTCTTCACGAAGTTGAAGAGAGAATCAAGAGACCAATCTTGGTGAAGGCACTTTGTCCATGATTTGGAATCAGGAGAATGTGAGCAAAATGCCCAAGGGTTAGAGTGAACTTTTGTTTTTGATGTAAAACCAAAGAGATGAGAGTGATCCTCGTTACGAGCGAGTTCGACTTGACGGAAGAATTCCATTATGAACCTTGGACATATCTTCTCGTTGATTTCAAGAAGACATTCTAGTCCTATGGCTCGGAAGGAGGTATTGATACCTTCTTGAATTGTAGAGAGGTGTACAATACGTCCTTCATGGAAGTAGCGGTTTCGAGATTATTGAACCCACGGACATGATTGCGGTGTGTTGGGCTTAAGGGAGATGTTCGGGGTGTAGACGCTAGTGTGTGAAAAATCAAACTCGTATTCATGCATCATAGTTGAACCTATAGAAGTGATGGGTTAATAGAAGGTGATGTTTATGGTAAACCTATAATAATCTAACGTTTTACTAGATTTTATTAACAATGGTATTTAACACTTAATTAACTCATGGTTTTGAAATTCTAGTGGATTATTACTTTTAGAAAGATAGTGGTTTTAATCTTTCATGAAAAACTGCTATTTTCGATGGGGACGGATCCCACGGTTCCTTTACAAAAAGGATCCGCTAGTATATCTTCCGGGATCCGTGGATGCGTAATATGAACGATTTGATAAAAGGTTTTACGCTTTTTATACCACAAGATATGTTTTATCCTATATTTTCTTTTAGCAAGCATACATGATCTCTAATGTATCACAAAAATATAAAACATATAAATCAAAAGGAATGATAAACACATAATAGTAACCTAGATAAACTAGATTAATAATATTGCATTTCAATACTAAGGATGATACAAAGGATTGGGTATATGACCCCAATATAGATTAACAACACAAAGTAAATGTCTCCGTATGTGAACTTCATCATAGGGAACACAAGTGCGATGTAAACCATGTTGATGACGGATCTTCTTGGTTTCGGATGAGATGGAGTGAGGAGGAAGATGAAGTTTTTTTTAAATGAGAGGAAATTTTTGAAATTGGAAAATTTTAAAAAGTGAGGATTGAATAAAGTGGGTGTCGAGTGGGATTATTAATAGGGAAGGAGGAATATTGAAATTCGTGTTTTTGTTTTATTATAGGATTAAAAGAAATAAAACAAATACTATGACTATAGACGAAAAATGTAACACGTATGAGAGAAAAAGGCTTCCTAACGAAGCTTCATGTAGATCATGTGTAAACACAAAAATTTACTCAAATAAATACCTAACACATAACACTTATTTACTAAACTAATATCATTCAGATATAAGTGGAAAGTCATACCTCGAGTGCACTTAGGAATGTCTTTACAAATGACATATGTCACTTAGACGATTCCCGCTCCTTTGCGTTTAAGATACCTTCTTAAGGAAGGTATTCTTGTTACCAAGCGTCTCCTAAGGCTTGGTGGGTATGAGCTTTGACTAATCAACATCACAAAGAAGATTAGTGCAATTAAATGAAAAGATATATATATATATATATATATATATATATATATATATATATATATATATATATATATATATGTAAATGTTGTTATCAACTCAACATCCAAACATATAGTTTTGAAAAACATGGTGTTTGTTTTATGAAAACCTTCTTTGTAGTTTTCAATTAACTATGGATCGTATCAAGTTTTTAAAGTACAATATACTTCAAGAAACTTGGTAACGAAGCTCTTATGCCAATTGTGGAAAACTAGAAGAGGGGGTTGAATAGTTTTCCAATTAAAACTTCCTTTTAAACTATTTAGATCGACTTATGTCAATCTATTTGGTTGTGTATGTTGGATGTTGATAAACAAGCATATAAAGATATGTAATGAAAAGATATGAGTAAGAAGCACAAAACCACAACGCAGTATTTATAGTGGTTCGACTAAGGACACCTTCCTTGCCTACTCCACTCCCGAGTCACCTACTGAGAGTTCGTAAACACTACACCAATCTCCTTATGGCGGAGAAGCCTTCACAACGTCGCAACCTTTTTCGGTACAAAGCTAAATACCGAGTTCTTTCACACCAGGCGAACCACACCTACACAACGTCGCCTACCCTTTATACGGTGCTAGGCTAACCACCGAAGTTCTTTCACACCTTAGGTGAACTACACCTTCACAACGTTGCCTACCCTTTATTATGTACTAGGCTAAGCACCTGGTTCCATTGCAATGGAGGAACTACTACCACACTACTGAAAGAACGACTAATCCCAAAGGAGATCTACTCCTTTACAACATCATCAAGGACATTAATATCCTTGGATCTAATGCTAGTCTATCTAGTACATCGAAACACACTATATCGAATGTACATCTAAGGCACCTTTCACTAATGCCTTTGACTAGATCTACAAGACACCTTTCACCAATGTCTTGTGTCTTCACTTTGAAGCACCTTTCACTAATGCTTTCAAGTCTTAACTTCTAAGCACCTTTCACTAATGCTTCTTGTCTTGACTTCTAAGCACCTTTCACAAGTGCTTATCCTATAGACGATAGATACCCTTCACTAATATCTTCGTCTTGACACTTGAGACATCTTTCACTAATGTCTTCAACACTACACTTCTTTGAAGAAAGAAAGAGATCATCAACAAGAGGACTTCAATAGCCTTGATGATGAGGAAGCATGGCAACTCATGGACTTGAGTTTGCTCGACTTCAAAGGTGGTGATCTTGCCTTTAAGAGAAACCTAAAAGATTACACAAAGACAAAACTACAAACATAGATCTCTTGGATCTAAGGTTAGTGAGATTTAACTCAGGGGAGAAGTATGTTAGAGAGTGGTGAGATATAATGAAGAAATGGCTCACTATTTATAGAGGAAAAATCCTACTGTTTCCCCGGATCCCACGGATCCCTACCACAAGGGATCCGGCTAGCACAAAGCTAGGGATCCGTGGTCCGCTCCTCTTTGCCCATGGTTATTTTTAGTTATGGGTCATGGGTTATGGGTTGATCCATGGTTTTTTATTCTAGATACAATGTATCTTAAGGATACAATGTACTTGGTTAAGTGGTATGTATAAAACCATGGGTTATGGGTCAAAACCATTTGCTAGTTTTTATCTATTTAGTATATACTTGTTTTTACCCATTTTAGTATATACTTGTTTTTACCCATTTTAGTATATACTTAGTTAAGTATATGTTAGCCCAATATGTAAACACTAGTTGTTGTACATATGTATATCTAAATCATAAATTCACTTATACTTGTTTTAGTGTTTTATGTGAAAGCGTAAGTTGTTAGAAAACTATTAGTTCAAACCATTTACGTATTTCATTAGTTTCGTTAAAATAATTTTACGTTTGTTATTGACAAAACATTAGAAGATCGTAAAATATAAATAAACGTTTTTACGGCTTATTTGTATTAACAACTTCCTTCTTCGATTTTTGAACCTGGCAGCTTTTGTAGAAGATTCTTCGGCGTTCAGGCCAATGATGAATCCCATACATCGCATCAAGGTCATATTTTTCCACTTTGGCGGCAAACATATGCGAGGCTTCTTCCTCGATGGCTGGATTGTTGGAATAGATTGCTGCTGGAAAAGGAAATGTGAGTGACGTAGCGTAGTTCCTTGTAACATTGCTACCGTGTAGAAGAAACTCGAGGTCATTGTTGAAGAAGTAACGGTATGGAATTTGAGGTTGATCCGGTCGGCCAATTGTTGGTAGTGGTCTGGTCCAGTCTGTGTAGTATGGAGCTTTGTCTTGTCTTGTGAAGTCGATGTTAACTTCGGGATTGAGCTAATCAATATTGTTCGACATGGCTCATGCAATGTTTTCGAGGTGGTATTCAACTTCAATTGCACTTTCTGAGCTGTCTTTAAGCAGTTGGAAGGCTTCATTCTTAATTCGCTTTAGCTCAGCCTTAGTCATCTTCTTCACTCTAAACCATTCTTGAATCGACTTCACATGCTCCATAGTACGCCATCTACCATTTCTTGACCTTACGGTAGTGATGGAGAAGCGTCAACAAGTGTAGAAAACCGATCATATTCTCGGTGTCATCTTCGTCTAGCCATGAGACAACATTGGTCTTTGTCTTCTTCTTCTTTGGCTTTAAGGAGGATGCTGGTTTCTTTGTTGTGGCAGGAGAGGTGGGTTGTTGTTGGAGCTCTGGGATCTCTTCATTGTCACCACTAGTGTATTCGAAATGATCATCGGTTTTCTCTGTGGATGGTGGTAACTCAGAGTCATGAGGTTTATCAGCAGCAGAACGTGGAGGAGATCGTCTCTCGGTTGGAGTCCTTTGGGGTGGTGGAGTTATAGAAGATGATTCACCAGTTTTCTTTGGGCGTTTAGGCTCTTTGTCTTTATCCGGATCCTTATCGTATCTAGGAAGCTTAGCCGTTTCAGCTGCCGCTCTGCATCCCATTTTAAGTTGGTATTCCAGCAATGCTTCAAACAGTTTACCTTCGTCAGAAGTAAACTTTGCAGATCGTTTAGAAATTTGAAGTACAAGCTTGGAGACCAATTTCGCATCGAGAGAAAGTCAGAGGCTCGATTGGGTTGATGGTAATAGTTAAGGCGTTGATATGATTATTTGTTTGCCAACCGCATGAGATTCGGATAGAGTTGTCGGTGAACATCTCTTTTGTCACTCCCGGACGACGTCGAGAAGAAACTTGTAAGTATGTTCTCTAGCCGTCTTCTCCATTTCCCTTTAGAAATCTCCTTTGTGAAGCTTCTGGATATGCTCCCTTTCACTCAACATCTCGTTTATCCCGTTTTGAAGAAAGTTGATTCTGTCAGCTAGTTGATTCAGCTTTTGTTGGTCACGTCTTTCTTCCTGACTTGCTTGACAGCTTTGACAATCTTTTTTTTAGCTCGGGATATCCAAGAGTCGGTTGGTTTCTTTATTGACTTGGATGCGGATCTAGTTGTGCCTTTGGATGATGGAGGAGATGAATGAGAGGATGAGTCTGATGAAGATGAGACATGAGGAGGCTCAGGGTCCTTTGGTGGCTCAGAAGTTAATTCCTTGGGCGTCTTGGACTATCTAGAAGGAAATCATCATAATCAACTTGGTCATCTTTTCAGATTTAGCCATTTCTTGACCTTAATCACGGCTTCTTCATCCGCTTGAGCTTGAACTTCCTTTTCTCGCTTTATCTTTAGTCTGCACCTCGGCATCTTCATCAAAATTTTCTCGGACTTCTCCATTTCGGTTCCTCAAAGTCATATTTGATGGAATCCTCAAGTTGCCTTTGTTGTTGTTCGTGGGTGGCGGTGCAGGTTCCTTATCGGGTTGATTAACCGCGCCGGCGGTGTAGATAGTGCACCACCACTGACCTCCGGGCCACGAGTTTGTTCATGGGTAAATTCACGAGCAACATGTTGGAGTCTTAGATTTTTCGACTTTTTCCTATAGTCTCGTCCGGTGGTTCTTCATCCGAGCTCTCCTCTTCCTCGGCTCGGCAATTGGGTTTTACCTTATCGCCTTTTGGACTTAGAGGTTTTGCAACGGTTAGTGGGTCATCAATGGGAGTTTCTGAGTAGGTAACCTCTTCATCGGTGTCAGTATCCTCTGAGTCCTCGTCTTTCGATTGTGGTTCGTGTTTGGGAATAGGGATAGCATCCTTTGACGAATTTTCCTTTTGAGAACATGAGTCCTCTTAGGATACTTTTCGTACTCGCTGCTTGTAATACTTCCTGACCGCCTCTCACGGTTTTCCTAGTAGGTTTACCAGAGGACTTTTCATCAAGGAAACCTACTTTGTTTGCTTCAACTGCTACCGGATATCGCTTGTACGAATAAAGTCCTTTGATATCATCGAAGAAGATGATCCGCAACACCGCACCTTGTTTCTTCGTTGTTGAGTCCTTAAACCGGCGGTGAGTGTGGGCTCATACAACCAGTGTTGGTTGGGGTCATCAAGTCTCAAGGAATATCGTGATTATACCCACAGAGCTTTTGGATTAACAGTTTGGTGTATCTCGATATACGGGATATTGGTGCGTGCTTTTAAGGTAAGACATCATGTCATCCCATATCGAGCTTGAACTTCTATGTGTTTCATGTTGACCATAGCCCAAAATATTTGTAGTTCCATGAGCTTGGGATGCTCATGACCACTATCACGTCCGGAACGGATTTGGCAATCATTATGTAGAGGGTTCTCCAAAGTCGGGATTGTTCTTAAGATCCATGATGAGTGCTTTATGATTACCCGGTAGCTTCATCATAGGCGATGTCGGCCATGAACTGGAGAACGACCTCTTCCGTTGGATTAGCATTGTATTCGATGAGGCTCGATGGCGGGAATAAGAAGAATAGCCTCAAGTCATTGGCGTGATGGTGACTTGTTTGTTGTTAAGAGTTACTGATCGCACTTTGACCTTTGACCTTTCGTATAGTGTGCGGAATTGGTGAATGTAGATCTCGTGCTGATGAGCGAGTTTGTAAGCATGTTCGATAAGGGTGAGTCTTGAATATCCACCTGCAATCGACACGAGGACTCGAACAATTGAAGTTATCAAAATCAACTCGAGGTTGTTCTTTCCGATCTTCATTGGGTAACCATTAGGAAGATATCTTCAACAAATGAGAACATTTGGTGCATCCATATTTTGCATTTAAGCGTCCATATCGTGATCCGAAAGATATTTAGCCAAAAGAACCAACATATCGAAAGACATTACGTTAGTCACGTTGATTTTATTGTCTATTTATTAAATGTGATATGTCAATTATTGTTACGCGTCAATGTCACTTGTTAGTCCAATAGACCAAAGGCGTCGTGATAAGTTTCGTGAGTAGATTAACTTTGAGTTTTAAAGTCCAAGTTTTCACTTATTTTCACAACTTATTAAACATTTAAGCTTATTAGTGACATTTTGGTTTCGTGACGTTATGATTTATTTATTTACAAGTTTGCACGCGTAACAATTCATAATTTTGGTTGATCTAAGGCTTAGGCGTAAATTCCAAGCTTATGCGTGGCGGGAGTGGTTATCTGGCGTGAGGCATAAGCTTATGCGTGGGATCTTGACTTACGCGTAAGAAATGTTACTGCGTGAGGAAAAGATGGCCTTAAGCATAGCGCTTACGCCAGGCGTATATGGAACACCACGCGTAAGGCTTACTCGTAAGAGAGAACCTTATGAGTAAAGGTTAATGTTTACGCATATCCTTCACAGGATACGCGTAGTCCCCTTTGTAGAACCTTACGCGTAAAGGTTACGCGTAAGATTTCTCTTACGCATAACATTCTACGCGTAAGGTAATCCTTATGCGTAGAAGCACAATTAACCTTGATTCTGAATTTTCACGCTTAACAATCCTGAAATAAATACATCATAACGCTATCATTAACACATACATTCAATCTCTTTCAGTCTAATCATGAAGTCTCAATCAAAACAGTTACGCGTAAAATACTCTTACGCGTAAGACTTAAACCCTAGGATTCAATTTTTACGAACAAGAGATTTAGCCATAGGAAATGCACCAAGTCATTTCTGGGATATCTAAGAGGGCATATGAGTTGTCTTAAACAAGTTTTAACATTAAACCTAGGCGAATAAAAAATACCCAAATACTACGATCATAAACCCTAATTTTCAATTTTCACAAAATTGGTGATTCTGGGTAAGATTCAAGCACGGTTTTGGTCAATTAAACATGTTAAGAACATAACACACCCATCTTTTTAACCAGAAACACTCTCATTTGAAAACACCCAATTCACGCGTATAAACCCTAATTATGAAAATGGCAATTCGTGTTTCTGGGTGGATTTATTTGATAGAAATGGTATTAGAGTGATCATATTAGCATTTTAACATGAACATTTTATCAAGAAACACCCATATGATGATTTTGTGTTCATAGCATACGCGTAGAACACAAAGATCAATCAAACAAAAAATTCATCCGTTGGATGTTTATGATTTTAAAAACCTATGTTTGTAAACACCTTAGGATCGTATAAACACTTACAGATCAAGAATTTAAAGCACGGATTAATGGTTTGAATCTTAAGCGTAGATATTGGTAGTTGGAGAAGTAAATGTGTGAAGTTAATGTTTTTGAAAGATTAGGAGAGATATTTTGTTAAAAATACTTTGAGCTTTTGACAATTTCAGTCCCTCCACCTTAACCATTTTCATCCAACGCCCATAACTTCCATTTTGGTTACCAAAAGAATGATATTTGGAAAGAAACATCACGACACCCCCCCTCGACTTAAGAAATAATGAAATTTTAAAAATTTAAGCCCGGGAGTGTAAGTAAACCAGAAATGTGACCATCATTATAAAAAAAACAACCGAAATGAGGTAACATGCAAGTACAAGGTTTTATGAAATCGAAAAATATTTACTTTCTCCCTCAACACTTGACCGAGAAAATCTCGAATTTTGAAAGAGTAAAGTGTTGATGGAAGAATTGTACTTGCCATGTTAAAAAATATAGATAGAAGAATATTTTGTTGTTTTAACAGATTTTATATTTTTGTATTTTGTTTTGAAAATATTTACAAAAGGTGTTTTGGTGTTTGATTTGGTTTTAGAATGTTTTAAAAGTTCATCCAGTTCCTCGAGTCATACACCGTGATACCAATCCGGTGGACCAACTCATTAAACCTAGCAGAGCTAAGGCTTTGGTGAGAAGGTCGCGATTGGTATTCAAGACCAAAGTATAATTCAACGGTACCCTTTTTCACGTGCTCCTTGATGAAATGATATCGAAGATTGATGTGCTTTAATTTTGAATGTTGAACGAGTTGCACGAGATCGTAATAGCACTCCGATTGTCGCAGACATCGGGATTACATCAAATATGTAACCATAGTCTTTGAGTTGTGTTCTCATCCAAATGACTCGAGCACAACATGCGGACATGGCTACATATTCGCTTCGATTGAGGACATCGATGTACACCGCTTCTTCGATTGCCATGACACCAGTTTATCACCAAGAAATTGTAATGCTCTCAAGTACTTTTCCGTGAATCTAAGCATCCTGCGTGATCGGTATCGAAAAAAGCTATTAGTTCAAAGCCGTAATCCTTTGGATACCGGATCCCCAAGTTAATGGTTCCTTGATGTATCGGAGATTCTTTTAGCCTCGAGAGGTGAGTTTCAGTTGGTCTCGACCGATAACGGGAGCAAAGATATACGGCAAACACAATATCAGGTCTACTGGATGTTAGATACATGAGAGACCCAATGATACTTCGGTATTTGGTAGGGTCAACCAATTCCCATGCAAATCAGCGTCCAGTTTCTTGGTGTGTGCCATTGGGGTGGCATAGGTATCACAACTTGTCATTCCATGTTTATTTAAAATTTCAAGTGCATATTTGGACTGACTTAGAAAAATACCACGGGGTGATTGATGAACTTGTAGTCCTAGAAAGAACGTAAGTTCACCCATCATGGAAATTTCAAAATGTTTTTTCATGAGTTTTGAAAAAGCGTTTGAGTACTTTAGATGTGTTGACCCAAAAATGATGTCATCCACATAAATTTGAACAATTAAAATGTGTGCCCTATAATACTCTATGAAAAGTGTAGGGTCGACCGAACCCTTGACGAAATTATTAGCGATCAGAAAGGAGGATAACTTATCATACCACGCCCGAGGGGCTTGTTTGAGACCGTAAAGAGCCTTCTTCAGTTTGTAGACATGATTAGGGAACTCGATCAACGAATCCTACGGCTGGCTAACATAGACCGCTTTTTTCGGTTGTCCATTGAGAAAAGCAGTTTTGACATCCATCCGAAGACCGTGATGTTCATGTGAGCCATAAACGCTTTAAAAATCATGCGACCTCAAGACGAGCAACCAAGTGAATGATTCTTCAAAGTTAATACCTCTTCCCGTTTATAACCCTTAGCCACTAGACGTGACTTATTTCGATTACGGTTCCTTCAACATCCAATTTGTTTTTCCAAATCCATTTGAGACCAATAGCGAAGACCCTTGTTGGTCTTTCAACCAATTCCATACTTCAAGACGTTTAAACCGATTGAGTTCTTCTGCATGGATTCAATCCGGTTGTATTTTGTCATTGCTTCTTTAATGTTTTTAGGTTCAGATTGGCGGACCGTGAGTGCATAAATGCAATGTTCACCGTCGTGTGAAGACGTTGTCTCGTTCTGTTGGTTGATTCGGGTTACCAATAATGTTCTCAAGAGGATGGTCTTTCATCCAACGATGTGTGGAGGGTTGATGTTGATAAACATTCTGCAGATTAGGAGGATTCAAATGACTTGTAGATGATTCCGCAACATCAGAAGTAGCAAAATCATTTGCAAAAGGGTTGAAGAACACATTTGGATCATAATCTGCAGGTGGGGGTACATCATTGTTCAGAAGATCATCACCGGTTCAAAGATCGTTGGATGCGGTTTGTTCAACTGTTGTTGTAGAATCAAGCGGTGGTACTTCCTCACATGATAGTTGTTGTAGCGGTACATCGATATTGGATTTTGATCGGGTTGAGCAATGAAACATTGGATACACAGTGCACGCTCATCAATATCATCATTAAGCAGAGGAGCAAATACTGCTCCATTTGACGTCGTGTTAGTTGTAAACTAGGTTCAACCGATGATGGGGTTTGAGGAAGTTTAAACGGTTATGACCGGGTTCCAAGTCATTATGCTCGAAGCCATATCTGTAAGCTCATCGAAATTGGCATGAATTGTTTCCATAATCTCCCTTGTACGACGATTCCAGATCCGATAACCCTTGTAGTTTTCACAATATCCTATAAATACTCCAATGTCAGCTTTGTATTTGAGCTTACCAAAGTCATCACGATCATTATTCGGATAGCAAAGGGATCCAAATACATGAAAGTGTTTTAGATTTGGTTTACGGTTGTGGATAAGATCATAAGGTGTTTTGTTGTGGTGTTTGGTAATCATTGAGCGATTCTAAGTGTAGCATGCAGTTGGCACGGCTTCAGCCCACAAGTAATCTGGAAGTTTAGCATTAATTAACATTGTTCTTGCAACTTCCACTAATGTACGGTTTCGTCTTTGAACAACTCCGTTTTGTTCTGGTGTACGTGCAATAGATGTTTGATGCTCAATTCCCACTTTCTCATAAAATGCACGAAGAGTTTGATTCAAAAATTCAGTTCCTTTGTCTGTTTTGATTTGTCTGACTGTGTTCCAGAGCTGAACTTGAATTTTTGTGAGAAAGGTGATGATCATCTGTGGAGCTTGATCTTTACTTTGAAGAAAATAAACCCAAGTCCATCTTGAATAGCCATCTACAATTACCAAGATGTAGCGTTTGCCATTAATCGTTTGCACGCACATTAGGCCACACAAATCCATGTGAAGAAGGTGAAGCACATGCTGTGAGCTGTGTTCCACCTTTGAAGGAAAGTGAGCACGAGTGCTTTTCCCTTGTTCACAAGCTGAGCAGAGGTGATCTTTAGAATATCGGAATCTTGGACCTTCAACAAGTTTGTATCGAGCAAGGTTGGTTGTGGTTTGAAAGTTTAAATGTGAGAGACGACGGTGCCATAGCCAAGATTTAGTAGATGTTGCCTTTGAAAGTAGAAAAATGGGAGATGAAGCAATCATGTCTTGCATTGAGATTGTGTAGAGACTTGATGTGCGTTGACCAGAAATAAGATCGCTTCCTTGTAGATCACGAATGAAACAATTTTTCCTTAAAAGCAACTTCCAAATCTCCATCATGTAATTGATCGACCGAAAAGAGATTGTGACCGAGACCTTCCACATAGTAAACTCGCTAATTTCGATGTTACCATTGATGTAATATCCAGAGCCTATAATAGCTGCAAGTGATCATTCCGAACCGGTGCCAATGAACTTTGAAATAAAGTTTGATAACAGTTTGAGATTACTGTCATGTGCGGGAACATCTGCTATCAACAACCGGAGGATGATCATCAGACACCGCATTACACGGATTTGACACGGATGGAATAGAAGTAGATGTGGAACCGAAGAGTTAGAAGGTTCCGATGCAGATATAGATGAAACACACATGTTCATGATTTTAGGTATCCATGTAAAGCCAAGTGTATTATATAACCATTTCTTCCATCTCCAACTAGTCTTAGCTTTGGTCTTAGTGAATGCACTAGGTAATAAGTTCTTCCTAGGAGGTGAAGTGGGTTCTAAGAGTACATCAATGATTAAAGCATGAGCGCTAGAAGGCGGTTTACCTAGCACAGACTTAGAAGCAGTAGTGGGCCTAGAGGTATTCCGTTTTCTATTGTTCCGCTTACGAGATAAGATAGTCGTAGCAACACATTTATCATGACAACCGTAAAACATACCTTTCGACATCCAACACAAGAAGCTTCAAACTTAACATTTAAATTACTTAACGTTCAAAGATTCATTACAACACTTTTTCCATTACATTTGTCGACGCAATATCTAAAGTGGGTGCAACTTGAGTTTTATTCAAAGTCCTAGGTGTTCTTCTACTTCAACATTCTTTATTGTTCTTTTCACGCCACAACTTCCTATTCTTCCTTGTATTGCTCCTAGGTTGTGAAGTGCGTTGGGAAAAGAGGCAACTATTCCTGCTTCAAGAGAGGAAGCACATTAGATTCTTGTGAGTTGTCATGAGATGTTCTAGAGTCCGTTTGAATCATTTAGGTGTAGTTACTACGGTTGTTACTATCCCTATCTTGCTTAAGTATCACCAACTCGCCTTTAGATCATGGATTTTGTGTAACAAATCTAGATTTTCGAACGAGTGAGTCCGTCTCGTCGTAAAACATCTTTGGTATATGCCGATGATTATCAACATCTTTTGACGCTTTAGTACGAGTCTTTTTGAGTAAATCAAATATGACACTATATTTCTTTTCACTTTGAAATTTCTTGTTCATATTTTGAGATTTGACACTTCAAAGACACATTTTGGTCATCCAGTTGCTCAAGTTTAGGACAAAGAGTTTTGGTATGCAACCTGGTTGATTTTGTTTTGCAAAGCGAGTTCATGATTAGGACAATCTTTTGACACCATTGAAGACGACGCTTGCATTTGAAAGTTCGTTTAACAAACGTTGATTTTCAACTTTTAAAGACTTGATTTGTGACACAAGACGATTCTCAACATTTTCAATGTAATCGCCAGATAAAATCAAATGCATATGCAAAAGAATGTAATAACACAAAATTATGGATATCAAGCAGAGATAACATCTTCCAAGAGTCGATCAACATCTTTTCGTAACATTTTCTTTTTACGTGATGTAATTTTTCGAAAAATGCGTGAGACCACTTCTGTCAAGACAACTTGATGGCGTGAGATTAAAGCCCGACGACGTTAGGCTATGTAGAAACATTACTCGCTTTTTCATTTTCGTGTATTATAATTTTTGAAATTCCCAGTCTTAATATTCCGTAAAACCGCAAACATCCATTCCATAAGCATTATATCTTACTTGCTATATAGTGTAATTTTGTGTCATATATAGTTTTCTGCCGATTTTACTAAGGTTTTGTTTGTTTTCTTATAAGTGTGTTAGTTATATTGGGCAAGAAGAAGAAACACAAATTGGATGAAGCTTATTACTTATGCATCTTCTTGAAAAAGGATTTAAACGCAACTTCACACATATCCTACCGAGTTAATCGTGGGAGTACAAGTTTCTTTTCCTTACTTACCTTCCTTTATCATAACTTTGATGCTTGGGAACATTGGGGACAATGTTCGCTTTAAGTGTAGGGAGGGAAAATAAACGGAACTTAGAAACTATTCACCACTTGATCATGTGTCTTGTCCTTGGTAATTTGTGTAATAAACTATGAGAAATATTCGTTAGAGCAATTTTAGCATCAAATTTAAAATATTTTATGACATTTACGAGCTAAAATTTAGTCTTAATAAAACGCCTCATGGATAGGAATTATATGACTAGCACAAAACCGTTTACTCACTAAAATTCCACCCCAAAATGTGAGGTTCGCTTCTAGATCTTTAGGAATGAAAGCATTCACCTTTAATGCTTAGTGAGTGTATCGGTAGTATAATAGATCTGGAACTTGTTTTGTGATGCATTCCGAGATCGCCATGAGACTACACTTGTGTAGTTAGGAGTAACTAAATGATAATGAGCATTAGGATAACCCTTGTTTGAAACTCGTATTATAATTACATCTTCCACATCGGTTGAGTAATTACCCACACCCTTGCGATGTACTCACCTTTAATACACGATACCCCTAGTTAACACCCTTGCGATCGTAAAATATAAATAAACGTTTTTACGCTTTGTTATCGCTTTTAAGTTTTCTTTGCTTTTTAGCCCCAATTGTTTCGATTATTATTTAGATTCTTATTAAGTTTTTTATCTTATGTTTATCAATTTTAGTGTAAAACCCAAAATACCCACTTTTCACTATTCAAATTCACGAACGCGACTCGATTCAATAACGCCATTCATCCTTCGTTGGGAAACGATCCGAGGATACAAACTTAACCATTTGTATTTCTTTTGGACAAATCAAATACCATTAGCATCACAAAAGTTCTTCATTATCAAATTCCCGACCTTGATCCGCTCATTGACAACAATAGGACTTCCTAGTTGTCTTTGGATTTTCTTACTTAAGATTTCAAAGTAATCAAACGCTTCAATTTTATTCTTTAAAATTTAGTCCATGTGTACCTAGAGTAATCATCCACTATAACCAAGGTATAGAACTTACCTCGTAACTTTGGATAGAGGATGGACCAAATAATCCACATGTAGTAATTCTAGACACTAATCGTTGTAGTATAGTATTAGGGTGCCACGGGTATTGATATCATTCTCTAGGGAATAGGATTGCTAGTGAGAAGTTACTACGCTAAGGTTAGGGTTGAGGAAGATTATTTTTATCTTTTTATGTTTTTAGGAATTAGAAAGGTACGAATCTCGGGGTTTGATTTGAGGTTGGTATTTCACCGATTGCTCTACTTATCTAATTATCTAGTCTAAGGTGTATGTAGTCTATGTCTAATTATTGTGTGCTCAGATGATGGTTTAAAGATGTGTTCACTTAGGTTTTATTACTCCTTAATTATCTCCTATTGATGGTTGAATTGTCACGCTCTTATTCTTAATCGCGCTGTGTGTCTAAAGTCGTAGGGTATGCGTTTTCCCTAACTCTTTGAAACTACCAAAGGGTCTCGCCTACAAAATCTCTAGGAATTATAAACCTAACTCTAAGGTACTCTTTGGATGGTTTAGCCTACAACTACTCTAGGTGTCATAGTCTAAGGTTCACAAAGATTAATCAAGCATTAACAACACAACGAATGACCTATCGCATTACTAGATCATTAACAATTATAATAAGAGACAACCAATCAATATTCAATAATTAAGTTTCATATTCCCTAAGCAAACACACAAGTAAATTAGCCGGACATGAAGAACATGCAAGCATACACACAAATAATTGAAGACATAATTGAATTAATGAAGTAAAACACTTATCTTGTAGTAAGATAGGGTTTGAACCCTAAAATCTTGTATAAGACAAAGCCTTGGTTCGGTTTAGTTTTTACTCCAAAAGACTACACACTAAAACCGAAAATTTGGATTTTATATATAAGATTACAATCGCTTGGCCACCTTATGATTTGTGACGCCGGGTAGCCGCCATTAGGGTTTCGCCTTGGCCACGTTAGTCTTGCGACGGCGTCACCTTATGTGTGGACGCTGCCCCTTCAGCCTCGACGCCGCCGGATCAAATCTAGGCCGTCCGAGTTGCGACGGCCTACTCTTTTAAAGCCCCGACACCGTAACTTGAAAATAAGCAATTTGGCTACCGAGCCACAAGAAGTGCTCCGACGGTGTCGCGATTAACACCGACGCCGTCCCTTGTATTTCAAAGCAGCTTGAGTGTCTCGATTCTTGACTTTGGCCATTTTCTTCAGATATCCGTGCCTTTTCGTCCAAATAAGTGCCATTCCAGCAATTTGCCTTCAAGAGACCTAAAAGTGAAAAGGAACGATATTAAGTAATAACGGATACAAAAGTGATCAAATAAGGGCTTAAACGACCCTCAAAAAGGTACATTTAAAACCTTATCAAATATCCCTACACTTGGTATTTGCTTGTCCTCAAGCAAATGTGCTTTTAGCCAATTAATTTATAAGTTGGGGTCATGAAGCATTGGTTTAGAACACTCCACAACACATATAAGCCCACAAAAGTCATAACAAGCACGGAAATTACATACTAGCACCTCACATGGGGTGTTTGGATACTCACATCTCTCTCGGGTTTATATGAAATATAACAAATTGGAAATGGAAGATAAACACTCATTAACCGTCCTAGTACATAGATTACCATAGGCTTGAGAATAGATCAAACCTCCATCGCTTGGCGTGAAGCACCTAGGAAAGACTATCAAGAGGTCTTTAAAGGGTTGTAACGTTAGGCTTACTGTAGGAAACAAGGGTTTGGTGGGATAGGCTATTTAGTGGTGGCAGTCAAAAATCTCTTATGTTGCAAGTATACGAAGAATGTTGCTAAGCCGAGACTCGACACTCTAAACTCTAGCAAACTGAAACAAACAAACATAAATTTAAAGGATAGATGCAGGATGGTAGCCCGTATTTTTTTAACACTCTATTTTTTTCTTTTTCTCTTTTTCTATTTTTTTCGATTTATTTATTTATTTATTTATTTTTTTCATTCATACACTTTTACTCTACCATCATCTACGGTAACATCAAAATGATAGGGATTTATAGGCACATCCCTACACTTGAGTTTTTATTACTTTAACACTAATTTGACCCGAATTGAAAAGATCAAAACACTTGGAGTACATTATTACGCAAATAAGGGAATTTGAATTAACGTTCCCTTCTAGTAATTTCATAAACTTTAACTTTTCCCATGAGTCCCAATCGTCCCAAAACTGTGTACAAAGGATATGACTCGACTTAGCAACTCATGCAAGCAACTAGATAATTGAACTAAGGGTTTGGGGTGATAACAATAATGCACTAAAAGTGAGTGCATACAAGGTAGGCTAAGGCGATTTGGGTGTACATTTGGGGTGGGGAGTTGATAACGCTACACGCGTCGTCGGGGTCAAGGAAACTTCCTTTTCTTGAGCAAGTTTTATAACACCCAGGCGATGAACCTAATCGTTGTAGTGTAGTAATTAGGTAAGCCACGGGTATTGATATCGTTCTCTGGGGAATAGGAATGCTAGTAGGGAGTTACTACGCTAAGGTTAAGGTTGAGGAAGATTATTTTTTTATCTTTTATATTTTATGAAAAATGGAAAGTACGAATCTCGGTATTGGATTTGGGGGTTGGTATTTCTACCGATTACTCTACTATTATCTAATTATCTAAACTAAGGTTGTGGGAGTCTATGTCTAATTAATGTGTGCTCGTATGATAGTTTAAAGATGTGTTTACTTAGTTTGTATTACTCCTTAATTATCTCCTATTGATGGTTGAGTGTCACGCCTTATTCCTAGTTGCGTTGTGTGTCTAAAGTTGTAGGGTATGCGTTTCTCCCTAACTCTTTGAACTTACCAAAGGGTCTTGTCTACAAATCCACTTAGAGATTATAGACTCCTACCTAAGGCGCTCTTCGGATGGTTTAGCCTACAATCACTCGGTAATCATACTCTAAGGTTCACAAAGATGAATCAAGCATTAAGTACACAACGAATGACCTATCGCATTACTAGATCATTAATCAACTAAGATAAGAAACAACCAATCAATATTTAATAATTAAGTTTCATACTTCCTAAGCAAACACACAAATAAATTAGGGACATGGAGAACATGCAAGCATACACAAATAATCAAAGACATAATTGAATTAATGAAGTAAAGACTTATCTTGGTGTAAGATAGGGTTTAAAACCCTAAAATCTTGTACAAGACACCTTAGGTTCGGTTTTAGGTTTTTACCCAAAGACTCTCCACACAAAGACCGAAAAATTCGGATTCTATATAAGATTACAATTCGCGACGGTCACCTTATGTTTAGTGACGCCGTGTCGCCGCTCGTGTGGTTTCGTCTTGGCCACGTTAACTGCGGCGGCGTCACCTTATGTCCGTGACGCCGTCCTCTTGACTTCGACGTCGTCGGATTGCATCTAGGGCGTGCGAGTAGCGACGGCCTACTCTTTCACAACTAGACGCCGCCTCTTGAAAACACGAGTTTTGGGTTCTATCCGTCACAATAATTTGGGACGGCGAATAGCACTTTTGGCCGTCGCTTTATACTTTCGAAGCTGTGAGTGTCTCGATTTGACTTTGGCCATTTTCTTCATATATTCGCGCCTTTTGTCCAAATAAGTGCCATTCCAGACATTTGCCTTCACGAGACCTAAAAGTGAAAAGGAACGATATTAAGCAATAACGGATACAAAAGTGATCAAATAAGGACTTAAACGACCCCTCAAATGGTACCTTTTAAACCTTATCAAATATCCCTACACTTGTTATTTGCTTGTCCTCAAGCAAATGTGCTTTTAGCCAATTAATTTATAAGTTAGGGGTCATGAAGCATTAATTCAAAGCGGTCCACAACACATATAAGCCCATAAAAGTCATAACAAGCACGGAAATTACATACTAGCACCTCACATGGGGTGTTTGGATACCACATCTCTCTCGGTGTATATGGAATATAACAAATTGGAAATGGAAGATAAACACTCATTAACCGGTCCTAGTACATAGATTAACATAGGCTTGAGAATAGATCAAACCTCCATCTCTTTGGCGTAAGCACCTAGGAAAGACTATCAAAGAGGTCTTTAAAGGGTTGTAATGTTAGGCTTACGGTAGGAAATAAGGGTTTGGTGGGATAGGCTATTTAGTGGTGGCAAGTCAAAAATCTCCATGTTATCGATATGAAGAATGGCGTTGCTAAGCCAAGACTCGACACTCTAAAACTCTATGTAATGAAATAAACAAACATAAATTTAAAGATAGATGTGTGGATGATAGCCCGTATGTTTTTTTTTTTTTTTTTTTTTTTTACTCTCTTTTTTTCGATTTTTTTTTTCATACATTTTACTCTACCATCCTCTATGACAACATCAAAATACTAGGATTTAGGGGCATATCCCTACACTTGAGTTTTTATTACTCTAACACTAATTTGACCCGAATTGAAAAGATCAAAACACTTGGGGTACATTATTACTAAGCAGAGGAATTTGAATTTTAACGTTCCCTTCCCGTCATTTCATAAACTTTAACTTTTCCCATGAATCCCAATCATCCCAAAGCTGTATACAAAGGATATGACTCGACTTAGCAACTTATGCAAGCAACTAGATAATTGAACTAAGGGTTTAGGGTGATAACAAACATTTGCACTAAAAGTGAGTGCATAAGGGGTAAGCTAAAGCGATTTGGGTGTATATTTGGGGTGTGGTGTAAACAATGTCTTCATTGATATTCGGAAAAACCGAAACATCACGAGAACCGCGAAAAGGATAGGCTCGAGGGGTTAACTAGGGTATCGTGTACTAAAGATGAGTACAACGCAAAGGGTGTGGGGAATTACTCAACCGAAGTGGAAGAAGTAATTATATTACGGTGTATCGAACAAGGGTTATCCTAATGCCTCTTATCATTTAGTTAATCCTAACTACACAAGTGTAGCCTCACTTGCGATCTCGGAATGCATCACAAAACAAGTTCTAGAATCTAATATACTACCGGTTCACACTCTAAGCATTAAAGATGAATGCTTTAATTCCTACTAATCTAAGGGCGATCCTCGCATTTTGGGTGGAATTTGGGTGGTAAGGGTTTTGTGCTAGTCATGCAACTTCCTATCCATGAGGCGCTTTTTGTTAAGACTAATGGCCCACTCCTATATGTCATGAAAATTTTAAATTTGGTGCCAAAATTACCCTAACGATATTTTCTCATGGTTTATTACACAAATACAATTGGACAAAGCAAATAATCAAGGATAAGTATAGTTTCAAAGTTCCGTTTTATTTTCCCTCCCTACACTTAAACCGAACATTGTCCCCAATGTTCCCGAAAGTATCAAAGTTATGATAAAAGAAGGTAATTAAAAGCGAAAGAAACTAATACCCACGATTAGCTCGGTAGGATTAGTGTAAAGTGGTGGTTAAATCTTTTCAAGAAGAATTTATGCGTGAAAAGCTCCTTCCAATCTTATGTAACTTCTTCTTGACAAACTAAAGTGCACACTTGAAGAAAACAAGCGAAACCTTCGGCGTAAAATCGGTGGTAATAATATATATAAGACTCGATTTAACTAGGATATAATGCTTGTGGAATGGATGTTTACATAATTTCTAAGAAAATTAAGACACGGAAAATTCCAAAAATTTATAAGTAGCTCGTAAAACGAGAAAAAGTAATCGATGTTTTACTCCTTCCGACGCCGTCAGTTGCAATCTGACGCCGTCAAGTTATCTGAAAAAAATTGGTCCGCGATTTTGGAAAAATTCGGAAAATTTACATCTTTAGAATGGAAAAATTTACGCAAAACATTCATTATGACTCGATACAAGCATTTGACTCGAACAAACAAACATAAATATCTTTTAATTAATTGTTATTCTCATGTTTACGTTTCTTTTGAAAGCGTGTAATCCTCCCTACACTTATCCCTTATGTAAAATACCTTTATATGCAATTAAGGCGAAGTTAAAAACAAAATAAAGCATTTTACAAATTCAAACATGAGAATAAACAATCAATAAAAGATATATGACACTAACAAGCAAACAATTAAGCATGGGTTGCCTCCCACGAAGCGCTTTTCTTTATTAAAGAGTCTTGTAGCTAGACTCGTAGTGGTGCTCCACGTTTTCTCACCACCGCCCTCTTGACGGCCTCTAATGAGGATTCCATGTTGTAGAAGTGCCTAAAATGCGCTTCTCTAAGAGTTCATCTTCTCCCCAATCGGTTACGATTCGGTCCTAGGCTCAAGCAATCCTTGTAAAATCCAAAATCTTAGCCATAACATAATCAACACCTTTTCCTTATCCTCATCATTCCTATAATAGACCGACGGTTTAAGTTCCTTTTCATCATTAGAGAGTGATGAAAACTTCTCAATCTTAAGCGGCATTTGGTAAGCTATGTCATCGGTCTTATTCTTAATCCACTTCTCCTAATGAGGGTCATAGGTCATCCCGGTGTTTTCTATGAAAGGTTTTCCTAGAATAACATGGGATAAGCTAGGGTCTATGGCGTGCTAATATCATCCACAATTATGAAGTCCGTAGGAAACGTGAAACTACCTACATAAACGGGCAATCCCTTAACTCTACCAAGAAAATTGCAACTAACATTGGGATCATCGGGTCTTGCCTAGTTGGAATAGGCTTCTTCAATATCAATTGTAGTAGGTGCTAGTCATTATGTTGATCGGGACTTGCGATCAATGTAAGCTTTGCCACAAAAAGGTGTCCTATGACACATGGTATGTTAAGATTCCAAGAGTTCCCAAACTTAATTCGAGGACTTTTCCTAACATACATGTGACGGAGGTCACGCACTAAGTGAGGGTGGCGAGATAGTTCTTCTTCCGTAGGAAATTTGTTGAAATAGTCAATGTCTACTTCATCTACTTCCTCGGGTATTTCCTCATCCACAAGTGTATAGTCCTCTTCGTCATTGGTTTCATCAGGTTCAACTAAGGCGATGGTATTGACGAATTGGACATACTTTAGCTTGCTTGGATCCTTAATCTCTATGCCTGAAGGCTCGGGAGTTGAGATAGCACTAACCTTCTTATCACTAGCTATGGCTTTCAAAAGGTTGTCTATTTTCCTATCTATCTCGGCTTGTTGATTATTAAAGCGGTCCGAGAGCTTAGCCAATTGGGTTTCTTGGGATGCCACTAGGTTTTGCAACATCCCTTCGATGTTTTGTTGGTTAGGACCGTTAGGTGGGGGCCATGAGAAATCATTAGAAGTGAATTCTTTGGTTTGTCCCCAATAAAAGTCGGGCTTGTTTTTCCATGCTTCACGGGTTTCATTGAAATTCCTAGGTTCGGGTGTTGTAGGAATCTTCCTCCCACTCCATTAATACTGCGAGGATCGTAGTCAACTCAAGCGTGTTCGGGATCGGTGCTAGTCTTGGCGTGTTATGAGGATCACAAAACGGCTCGCACGAGGAAGAAGCTTTGTTCGCATGGTGTGAAGATTTAGGATTTTCGTAGGAACTCATGAGGAATTTAACTTGATCTTCAAGTTCGATCATCCCACGATCGGGAGGAGGCAAGGAGATTGCCTTGACGGTTTTGGGCAGCTCACGGGGTCATCCCAACTTCGTTGTCATAGAGGCGAGGTCCTCTATTATTTCCCATGATTCTTCTGCGGTGAAATCACTAAGTTTTCCACCGCCACTTGGTCGATGGATCGCTTAGTGGGAAAGTTGACATGATCATAAAAATTTGGACTTGGAGCCAAAGATCAATGCCGTGATGAGGGACTTTATGAAGTAAGTCCTTGAATCGGGTCCATGCTCGTAGAGAGATTCACCTTGACGTTGTTGAAACATCAAGACGTCATTCCTAAGCTTAGTGGTACTCCCGGTGGGAAAATTGAGCAAGGAAGCGAAGTAAGATCATCCCAACTTGAGATGGAGCCGGCGGAAGTCGCTCAAGCCAATTACTAGCTTGGTCCCAGAGAGAATTGGAAGAGACGCAGCGTGGTCTCCCTAGTAGTAGCATCAAGGTCGATGGAATCGACGATTTTGAGGAAATCCCTCGATGTCGATTTGGATCTTGAACGAAGTCCATGGAATGCACATCCGCTTTGCACCAACCGGATGGTGTCGGATCGCAGGCCGTAGTTTGGGCTTGGTCGGGAAGCTCAATGGTGTTCCTATAGCCTAGGTGGCTTGGTCTCGAGTATTCACCAAGAGTACGGGCTCTTGGCGGGTCATTTGGTGGTGGGTTGATGAATGGTAGTGGGTTATCACCTTCCATGATGAAAAGTGATGGGGTTACGAACAAAGGTTACGAAGAAGGAGATAGACTAAGAGAAATCTAAAAATGAGAAAAATTTACTTGATAGGAATCAAGCAAAGAACCTAAACGAGGTGGACTACTAACTAGCTATTCTATTCCCGCGCCGCGCCAAAACTTGATAACGCTACACGCGTCGTTCGGGGTCAAGGAAACTTCCTTTTCTTGAGCAAGTTTTATAACACCCTAGGCAAGTGAACCTAATCGTTGTAGTGTAGTAATTAGGGTAAGCCACGGTATTGATATCGTTCTCTAGGGGAATAGGAATGCTAGTAGGGAGTTACTACGCTAAGGTTAAGGTTGAGGAAGATTATTTTTTATCTTTTTATATTTTATGAAAAATGGAAAGGTACGAATCTCGGGTATTGGATTTGGGGGGTTGGTATTTCTACCGATTACTCTACTATTATCTAATTATCTAAACTAAGGTTGTGGGAGTCTATGTCTAATTAATGTGTGCTCGTATGATAGTTTAAAGATGTGTTTACTTAGTTTGTATTACTCCTTAATTATCTCCTATTGATGGTTGAGTGTCACGTCTTATTCTAGTTGCGTTGTGTGTCTAAAGTTGTAGGTGTCGTTTCTCCCTAACTCTTTGAACTTACCAAAGGGTCTTGTCTACAAATCCACTTAGAGATTATAGACTCCTACTCTAAGGCGCTCTTCGGATGGTTTAGCCTACAATCACTCGGGTAATCATACTCTAAGGTTCACAAAGATGAATCAAGCATTAAGTACACAACGAATGACCTATCGCATTACTAGATCATTAATCAACTAAGATAAGAAACAACCAATCAATATTTAATAATTAAGTTTCATACTTCCTAAGCAAACACACAAATAAATTAGCGGACATGGAGAACATGCAAGCATACACACAAATAATCAAAGACATAATTGAATTAATGAAGTAAAGACTTATCTTGGGGTAAGATAGGGTTTAAAACCCTAAAATCTTGTACAAGACACCTTAGGTTCGGTTTTAGGTTTTACTCCAAAGACTCTCCACACAAAGACCGAAAAATTCGGATTATATATAAGATTACAATTGCGACGGCGTCACCTTATGTTTAGTGACGCCCGCCGTGTCGCCGCTCATTGGGGTTTCGTCTTGGCCACGTTAACTGCGATGGCGTCACCTTATGTCGTGTGCCCGTCTCTTGACTCGGCGTCGTCGGATTGCATCTAGGCCGTGCGAGTAGCGACGCCTACTCTTTCACAACTAGGCGCCGCCTCTTGAAAACACGAGTTTTGGGTTCGTCCGTCACAATAATTTTGGGACGGCGTCAATAGCACTTTTGACGCCGTCGCGCTTTATACTTTCAAAGAAGCTGTGAGTGTCTCGATTTCGACTTTGGCCATTTTCTTCATATATTCGCGCCTTTATGTCCAAATAAGTGCCATTCCGGATTTTGCCTTCACGAGACCTAAAAGTGAAAAGGAACGATATTAAGCAATAACGGATACAAAAGTGATCAAATAAGGACTTAAACGACCCTCAAATGGTACCTTTTAAAACCTTATCAAATATCCCTACACTTGTTATTTGCTTGTCCTCAAGCAAATGTGCTTTTAGCCAATTAATTTATAAGTTGGGGTCATGAAGCATTAATTCAAAACGGTCCACAACACATATAAGCCCCTTGAAAGTCATAACAAGCACGGAAATTACATACTAGCACCTCACATGGGGTGTTTGGATACTCGCATCTCTCTCGGTGTATATGGAATATAACAAATTGGAAATGGAAGATAAACACTCATTAACGGTCCTAGTACATAGATTACCATAGGCTTGAGAATAGATCAAACCTCCATCGCTTTGGCGTAAGCACCTAGGAAAGACTATCAAAGAGGTCTTTTAAAGGGTTGTAATGTTAGGCTTACGGTAGGGAAATAAGGGTTTGGTGGGATAGGCTATTTAGTGGTGGCAAGTCAAAAATCTCCATGTTACTGCATATGAAGAATGGCGTTGCTAAGCCAAGACTCGACACTCTAAAACTCTATGTAACGGAAATAAACAAACATAAATTTAAAGATAGATGTAGGATGATAGCCCTTATGTTTTTTTTTTTTTTTTTTTTTTTCATACATTTTACTCTACCATCCTCTATGACAACATCAAAATACTAGGGATTTACTGGCATATCCCTACACTTGAGTTTTATTACTCAACACTAATTTGACCCGAATTGAAAAGATCAAAACACTTGGGGTACATTATTACAAATGTAGGGAATTTGAATTTTAACGTTCCCTTCCGTCATTTCATAAACTTTAACTTTTCCCATGAATCCCAATCATCCCAAAGCTGTATACAAAGGATATGACTCGACTTAGCAACTTATGCAAGCAACTAGATAATTGAACTAAGGGTTTAGGGTGATAACAAACATTTGCACTAAAGTGAGTGCATAAGGGGTAGGCTAAGGCGATTTGGGTGTATATTTGGGGTGGGGTGTAAACAATGCTCTTCATTGATATTCGGAAAAACCGAAACATCACGAGAACCGCGAAAAGGATAGGCTCGAGGGGTTAACTAGGGGTATCGTGTACTAAAGATGAGTACAACGCAAAGGGTGTGGGGAATTACTCAACCGAAGTGGAAGAAGTAATTATATTACGGTGTCAAACAAGGGTTATCCTAATGCCTCTTATCATTTAGTTAATCCTAACTACACAAGTGTAGCCTCACTTGCGATCTCGGAATGCATCACAAAACAAGTTCTAGAATCTAATATACTACGGTTCACACTCTAAGCATTAAAGATGAATGCTTTAATTCCTACTAATCTAAGGCGATCCTCGCATTTTGGGTGGAATTTGGGTGGTAAGGGTTTTGTGCTAGTCATGCAACTTCCTATCCATGAGGCGCTTTTGTTAAGACTAATGGCCCACTCCTATATGTCATGAAAAATTTTAAATTTGGTGCCAAAATTACCCTAACCGATATTTTCTCATGGTTTATTACACAAATACAATTGGACAAAGCAAATAATCAAGGATAAGTATAGTTTCAAAGTTCCGTTTATTTTCCCTCCTACACTTAAACCGAACATTGTCCCCAATGTTCCCCGAAAGTATCAAAGTTATGATAAAGAAGGTAATTAAAACGAAGAAACTAATACTCCACGATTAGCTCGGTAGGATCGATGTAAAGTGGTGGTTAAATCTTTTCAAGAAGAATTTATGCGTGAAAAGCTCCTTCCAATCTTATGTAACTTCTTCTTGACAAACTAAACTCGCACACTTGAAGAAAACAAACGAAACCTTCGCGTAAAATCGGTGGTAATAATATATATAAGACTCGATTTAAACTAGGATATAATGCTTGTGGAATGGATGTTTACGAATTTCTAAGAAAATTAAGACACGGAAAATTCCAAAAATTTATAAGTAGCTCGAAAACGAGAAAAAGTAATCGATGTTTTACTCCTTCACGACGCCGTCGGTTGCAATCTGACGCCGTCAGTTATCTGAAAAAAATTGGTGCGATTTTCGGAAAAATTACGGAAAATTTACATCTTTAGAATCGGAAAAATTTACGCAAAACATTCATTATGACTCGATACAAGCATTTGACTCGAACAAACAAACATAAATATCTTTTAATTAATTGTTATTCTCATGTTTACGTTTCTTTTGAAAACGTGTAATCCTCCCTACACTTATCCCTTATGTAAAATACCTTTATATGCAATTAAGGCGAAGTTAAAACAAAATAAAGCATTTTACAAATTCAAACATGAGAATAAACAATCAATAAAAGATATATGACACTAACAAGCAAACAATTAAGCATGGGTTGCCTCCCACGGCGCTTTTCTTTATTAAAGAGTCTTGTAGCTAGACTCGTAGTCGGTGCTCTACGTTTTCACCACCGCCCTCTCGACGGCCTCTAATGGGATTCCATGTTGTAGAAGTGCCTAAAATGCGCTTCTCTAAGAGTTCATCTTCTCCCTAATCGGTTCTGTATTCCGGTCCTAGGCTCAAGCAATCCTTGTAAAATCCGAAAATCTTAGCCATAACATAATCAACACCTTTTTCCTTATCCTCATCATTCCTATAATAGACCGACAGTTTAAGTTCCTTTTCATCATTAGAGAGTGATGAAAACTTCTCAATCTTAAACGGCATTTGGTAAGCTATGTCATCGGTCTTATTCTTAAATCGCACTACTCTAATTTTGAGCAAGGAAGCGAGGTGAGATCATCCCAACTTGAGATGGGCCGTGGAAGTCGCTCAAGCCAATTACTATCTTGGTCCCGAGAGAGAATTGGAAGAGATGCGGTAGCGTGGTCTCCCGAGTAGTAGCATCAAGGTCGATGGAATCGACAATTTTAAGAAAACCGTAAGATCTTGATTAGGATCTTGAACGAAGTCCATGGAATGCACATCCGTTTGCACCAACCGGATGGTGTCGGATCAGGCCGTAGTTTGGGCTTGGTCGGGAAGCTCAATGGTGTTTCTATAGCCTAGGTGGCTTGGTCTTGAGTATTCACCAAGAGTACGGGCTCTTGGCGGGTCATTTGGTGGTAGGTTGATGAATGGTGGTTGGTTATCACCTTCCATCTTGAAAAGTGATGGGATTACGAACAAAGGTCACGAAGAAGGGGATAGACTATGAAAGCTAAAAATAAGAAAAATTTACTTGATAGGAATCAAGCAAAGAAACCTAAGCGAGGTGGACTACAAACTAGCTATTCTATTTGATGAGTGTGTAAATACTCATCATTTTGAGCTAAATCTGAGCTAAAGCGTTTAAAATGCTCGAAATGCATCAAAATCTGAAAATATCTCAAAATTGCATTTTATATGTTTCAGATGCAAAATGTTTAAAATCAGATGAAAAATGAGCTAAGTTTGCATAATTGGCAGTTTCAGTCCTCCAAGTTTCAAAAAGTTGTCAGAAATAGTCCCTGAGCACTTAATCTAAAAGAAAAATCACCAAAGGTCCTTTTAAAATCATAACTTGTCAAAATTAGTCCTTTGGTGAAAAATATCAAAAGTTTTGAGAAATTACAAGTTTGGTCCTCCAAGTTTCAAAATTGTCAAAAATAGTCCTTGGAAATTTGAAAATGTCTATTATGGTCCTTGTACTATTGGAACTTGTCATTTTTGGTCCCTTGGAACAACTTTGTGAAATTGGCAGCCTTGGTCCTCCAACTTTCAGAAATTACAAAAAGGTCCTTGTTTATCAAACCCTTTATACCCCTTGGCCCTTGTCAAAACTGCATTTGGACCCCTGCCATATCCATTTGACCCCTCCCTTTATAATATTAAACCCGGTCAGCTCTTGGTCAAACAAACACACTCCCGCCAATCCTTTTTCTTCTTCCTCACCAAATCCACCTGCAAACACTCAATCTTCCCATCCCTCCAGCTCAATTCCCACTCCCCTTATCCTTCCACCTCACAAAACTCCAAAATACATTTAATGCTTCTTCAACCTTTGCACTCAACCCCCACTGGCTAAAACCATTTAGGCGCCATAATTGATCCAATGGCCAATATGCACTCAAGTCATCCAATGGCCAAGATGAAAGGTGGGACTTGCTCAGAGATGTGAGAGAAGACATTTGGTGTATAAATAAAGGAAAGAGAAGCAAGAGGGAGGAGAGTACTTAGTTTAAAAATTTCCTTTATGTCGTTTTATATACAAATGTTTTAGTTTAAGTGTAAAACTGTAATCTTTTGTTTCAATGTACTAAACTCAAGTCACTTTATCAGTGTAATCTACTTTCTAGTATTTATTGAAGGTTTTAATATCATTTCATGTTTTTATGTTCACTGTTGCAAAAGTCAGTTTCAAACTCTTATGTTCAAGCTTCAAATAGCTTATTTTTAAGTTCAAATAAGCTTATTAAAGCTGCTTATAGCTTTTGGTAAGCTTACAATTAAGTTTCAAGCAACTTTGGTTTTTGGTCAACAAAAGTCAAACTGAGAAGGAATTTTGGTTAAGCTGTCTTGGAAGTGGATATGGGTGATGCAGAGTTGGATATGGGGTGAAATTGAGTTAGGTTATGGTTTAGAATAGGTTAGTGATCCTTTGATTCTTTGGCAAGCCATAGTGGCTAGGACCAAATGTAAGTTAAATTCCAAATTCATTGCATAATCTGTATCTGTAGTCATCAATAGTCTAGACTTGTTTATTTAGTGGTAATTAGGATAACTTAACTCAGTTTAATCAATAATACAAGCTAGTTCAGTAGTTGGCTTAATTTAAGTTATAAAACAGTGATTTAAGAAGTGTTTGGATCTGCTGCATAAACTGTGTTTGAGGTTTGTTCAGTGGTTGATACCTGTTGTTTTAGGCTTGTTAAGCTCCATTGTACTCATTGCAGTCATCCAATTGCATCTGCATTAGCTCATAGTCAAAATCATCTTTAATCTGTCTTAATTTGTTTAACTGTTGGAATTTTGTAAAAGCAAACACTCATTTGTGTTTAGAATTCATAGAACTAGCTTGCATTAGTTTCATTTCATCATAATACATCAATTTCAGTCCACAAATTGGTTTCCAAGTTCACAAAAGTCAACATATCATTTCTGTTTTCAAAAGTCAAAAACCATAAAACCAGTTTTTCACCAACCTAGGTGGATTTTTAATGAACTCATTTCTGGTTCATAGTGGTTGAAACTTTGGGCTTTAAAACTTAAGTTGGTCTAGTCTCTCAATATGATTTTTATAGATTTTTAGAAATTTTCTACAAGCTCCAAATCAGCTTGTCAAAAAGATCAAAAATGCCCTGTGACAGGGCATAAGTCACCAAGTCTATTTTCTCAGTTTGTGCAGAGCTTGTCAAAAGCTCATAAGAGCTTGTCCAGGGCTCACATTTGGTTTATAGGTAGCTAGCCAGGTCTAGTTTAGGTTCCAACATCTGGTTTTCAGTTTCATCTTATTGAGTAGCTTATTTTCTAGCCACAAAGTAGCACCCCAACATCTGTTTTTACACTTAAGCTCAAATCATCAAATCAAGTTAATCAGTACAATAGAGGTTAACAGCAGTTGTGTTTGGTTGCTTTTGAGTATTTATAGCTTATTATAGCTTCTGTGTTCAGTTGGTGCTCATTTGTAGCCTTTGGCTCATTTCAAGTGCTTATTCATAAGCACTTGTCACTGCAGTTTCATAATCCTACACATAAGCTACTGTTTTTATATTTTTCTTAGATTCATAATATTATTTTAGACTTTTCCTGAATTTTTCAGATTTTTCTAGTTCAGTTTGCTATTTTTCTTCATTTAAATCAGTTTTTAAGCCATTTTAATTAGCTTTTACTTCAATTAAATCAGAAAAACTTCAAAAAAATAAGTTTTCATTTTTCCTAGGTTAAGATAAATATAAAAGTCAAAAAATATTTTTCCGAATTTTCATAGTTTAATTTGTAATTTTTAGCAATTTAATTAGTTTTAAATAGTTTTTAATTCATAAAAATGCAAAATAATCGAGAAAAATATAAAATTAGTTTTAAAAATTCTCTTTAGTTATTTTAGATTTTCTAAGTCATAATTTCATTTTCTAGCTTTATTTCATATTTTCTTGTATTTTAGGCTATTATTAAATAAGTAAAAATAGTTTTTAATTAATAATAATTAGATAAATAGTTGTAGAAATAATTTTCTTTTTCTAAAAATTTTCTCTTATCATTAGGTTTGTAAAAATGTCATTTTCATATTTTTAGGATTAATATTGTTTCAGTTTTATTTTCTTTTGTACGTCACGTAGTTTTTAATTTAAGTTTGCAAATAGTAATAGCGTTTATTTAATATAGTTTATCTTTTTAATTTTCTTTAATTAGCATTTAAGCCCCTGTAGTTTATATACTTTTTCTTTAGTTATAATCATTCAAAACCCTTTTTCCGTTCAAATTCTCTCGATCACTATTCGTTTGGTGATTCATCGCACAGCTCGTTGGGACATAACGACCTGGGGAAACACTATACTCTCCTGATCTTCATTGCAATTGGTTCCAGACTGTTTGAAGTTTGTTACGGTTAGCCATTCACAAGTGGCTAGCTTGTGTGACAAAACTTGACCGTTTGGGAGCGAATCAAATTTTTAGGCGCCATGCTTGGGGTGTGCTAATTATCTTCCGTTTAGCAGATTAGGGATTTGAATATTCACTCTTTGTTCATACCATCCATCTATCTATATCTATATATATTTTATAAAAATCCAAAACCCAAAAACATCCAAAAACGTATAAAACACAAAAATATTTTCCTTTTGTTTCTATATATATATAAAGATAAAAATACAAAAAGATTTGTCGTTTTCATTGTTTAATAATAACAACATAAAAATTACCACATAAACCAAGGCGGTGTACTACCTAACAGGGGTACGACCATAATAAGTTCCCGAACCAAAGATTAAAACTTGCCTTTGTGTCCTTGTGGTGGTGTACCTTTTCAAAGAAGCCATTCATCTTGTGATTATTGGTTTAAGTTCACCGTTGTTTTGCCTCGATTTTGTTTTAATTGGATTTGTTGTTATATCTACTTTTCAAAACCGAAAACTCAAAAGATTCCTCTTTCCCATTCTCATCGAAATATTTTCATAATTCCATTCCTTTCCTTAACTCGAGGTCTCTTAGAGTTAACTCTAGTATGTATCGCATCGCTCTTCTAGATCCGTAAGCCCATTTCGTGAGCTTGTCAAGATTCCAAGAAGGCGTGTCCGTGAGACTTTCGCCCCATCGGTCGGATCGAGATCCGGATCGCTCACACTACTTCCGTTATCATGGCGGAAGAACGTCCTATGTGTGAGCTTCTCCGGTACCCATCGGCGGGTATGGAGATGCTATTGTTATCCCAACCATTGTGGTGAAAATTTTGAACTCAAAACCGGGTTATCGAACCTTGTAACCTCAAGTCAATTCTATGGTTTTGGCGGGATGATCCGATGCTCATATTCGATGGTTTAACAAGATTGCATCTACCATCAAATACAAGAATGTCCCTACAGATCTTTGTTAAGCTTCTTACATTCCCATTTTCTCTTGAGGACAAGCCGGTTTGGCTTGAAAAACAACCCCTCAATCAATTGAAACATGGGAAGACACGGTGAAGAAATTTGTGAATGAATTCTATCCACCTTCCAAAACCACGAGTCTTAAAAACGAAATCATCAAGTTCACAAAAGTTTGATGAATCCTTGGTGAATCGTGGGATCGTTTTAAGGAGTTGCTCCGCAAATGTCCTCACCACGGTTTCTCCGAGTTGATGCAACTCGATACTTTTATAATGGAGAGTCAATCGATCAAGATTCTCTCAATTCCTCCATTGGAGGAAATTTCCTAAACAAAACTGTCAAAGAAGCTTTAGCGATCATTGAAAACAAGTCTAAAGTCCGCTTGCACGAAGCAAACCGGTTGTTTCCCAAGTCGGTGTTGGTCCTTCTACTTCATCGCTCGTGAGTCAATCTAGCACCGATGCTAAGATTGACAAACTCATGGAAGCAATTCAAGCTTTGGTTCTCTCCAATCAAAAGAAAGTGTCTTTCCACAAACTTCACCTCCTGTGAAGTCAAGAAAGTGGAAGTCGTGTTACTGCGGTGGCCCCTATGCCTACTACATTTGTATGGCCACCGATGGTAACCCTTACGAAGCAAGCGCTGTGGGCGGGATTTCTAATCAAGGAGGCAACCAATACCGTGCTCCTATAGACCGAACCACCGTCCTAACCACTACCTGGACCTCCGGTTTCAACCAAAACCAAAACCGTAATCAAAATCGAAAAGAACAAACCAAGGTTTTAAAACCAAGGTAATTTTAGTCCAAACAACGGTTTTCAAAATCAAAGTCAAAACTTCCAACACCAAGGAAATTTTAATAGAAACCCGGTCGGAAATTTCAACCTGGGGTATTTTCATGGCAATAATCAAGGAAATTTTCAAAATCAAGGCCCTAATCCTAACAATAGAGGCGAATTTTCTGTGCAAAATCAAGCCATTGTTCCAACCGGACCATCATCGATGAGTTGTTGAAGCAATTCATGAAATCCCAAGAGGAAATGAGCAGGTTGTTGGTTAGCGATTTCGACATTAAGAAGTTTTAAATGATCGACCCTCGGGCTCGGGTACTTTACCTAGCAACACGATCGCTAATCCGAGGGGCGATGCAAAGGCGATCACAACCAAGTGGTGCTTCTTATGATGGACCCGCTATTCCTACTACTCTTCTTCTTCTCTCCGAAGGTAGTGGAAAGTGAACTGATGCGACAAAGGACAAGGAACTTCCTACTAATAACGGAGGTACCAAAGAATGTCCATCCTTAGGTTGTCCGAAACCCAAAACCATGGAGTTGTTTTGAACCTCAGGTTGACAACCCCAAATCCAAAACTTCTATTCCTTACCCTCACGTTTAAATGAGCAAAAGCTCATGAAAAAGCCGGTCATCAAATGGAAAAATTCTTTCAAATTTTCCAAGAACTACATTTTGACATAAGCTTTTCGGATGCTATCATCTTGATGCCCAAGTTTGCATCAACTCTCAAACACATGTTAAGCAACAAGGAAAAACTGTTTGAAATGGCTAAGACTCCTTTGAGCGAGAACCTCGGCCAGTTCTATTAAAAAGCTTCGAGAAGCTTGGAGATCTGGAAAATTTCTTCTTCCTTGTGTTTTACAAGGATGATTGAATGCTTTGCCCTTGCCGATCTTGGTGCAAGTATCAATCGATGCCTTATTCGGTATGGAAGAAACTTTCTCTTCCGAACTTATTCCTACCGCATGACTCTCGAGCTTGCAGATCGTTCTATATCGCGTCCTCTTGGCATCGCCGAGGATGTATTCGTGAAAGTAGGAAAGTTCCATTTTCCGGTGACTTTGTGGTTGTTGATTTCGATGCGATCCTCGGGTTCCCTCATTGTTGGACGAGGATTCTTGAGAGCGGGCGTGCTCTTATTGATGTATTTGAGCAAGAAATCACGTTACGTGTGGGTAATGAAGTCAGTACCTTTAACCTTGATCAAACTTGAGGTACTCCTCAAATTATGATCTTGAATCAATTAATCGAGTCGATTTAATTGATATTGCTTCGAGGAGTACTCTCAAGAGTTTCTTGGTTATCTTCATAATTACGTGAGTGGGGATTCCACCCATCTTCTCAACCAATCATTGCCGACTCTTCCCCTCTCTCTCCGTTTGAGGGAGGTGATTTCTTCTGGAAGAGATCGATGAGTTTCTTGTTAGTGATGAATCAATTCCCTGGAATTGATGGTGTTTATGATTCGGAGGGATATCCTTTATCTGGAGCAATTTCTAAATGAAGATCCATTACCTTCACTCCTCCGAAAGAAATCACAATTGAGGAAATCAAATCAAGACAAACATCTATCAAGAATTTCCGAGGTTGAACTTAAGGACCTACCTCCTCATCTCGAGTATGCATTCTTGGAGGGTGATGATAAATTACCGTCATAATTGCTAAAGACTTAACCGAGGAGGAGAAATCGCTCTCATAAAGGTCTTGAAGTCACACAAGCAAGCAATTGCTTGGAAACTCTCCGACATTAAGGGTATCAACCACGAGTTTTGTACTCACAAAATCTTAATGGAGGATGACTTCAAACCGCGATTCAACATCGAGAAGGGTGAATCCTAAGATTCATGAGGTTATCAAACAAGAGGTTCTCAAACTTCTTGATGCCGGTCTAATTTACCCGATCTCGATAGTCCTTGGTCGATCCCATTCACTGCGCTCCAAAAAGGGTGGCATCATTGTTGTCACAAATGAAGAAAAGCGAGTTAATTCCAACTCGATTGGTTACGGGATGGCGTGTGTATTGACTATCGCAAGTTAAGCGAAGCCACCCGTAAAGACCATTTTCCTCACCCTTCATGGACCGGATGCTTGAGAGATTAGCGAGGAACAGTACTATTGTTTCTTTGATGGTTTCTCGGGGTATTTTCAGATCCCCATTGATCCATTTGGATCAAGAAAAGACCACATTCACCGCCCATACGGACGTTTGCCTGCACGTATGCCTTTTGGCCTATGTAGCGCTCCCCGCACGTTCCAACGATGTATGATGGCAATTTTCCACGACATGATCGGGGAAACAATGGAGGTGTTTATGGATGACTTCTCGGTCATTGGGGACTCATTTCAAACATGCCTCTCCCATTTAGATAAAATGCTCAAAAGGTGCGAAGACACCAATCTTTGTCTAAATTGGGAGAAGAGCCACTTTATGGTCAAAGAAGGCATAGTCCTTGGCCATAAGATTTCAAAAACGGGATTGAGGTAGATAGAGCAAAAGTTGATGTTATTGATAAATTGCCTCATCCTACTACCGTCAAAGGTATTAGGAGTTTTCTAGGTCATGCCGGGTTTTATCGCAGATTCATACAAGATTTTTCTAAAATCGCTCGGCCTATGACCCATCTTCTTGAAAAGATGCTCCTTTATCTTCTCACCGAGTGCATCGAGCTTTTGAAACATTAAAGAAAAACTTACGAAGCACCCATTCTAGTTGCCCCGATTGGGATTTACCCTTTGAACTCATGTGCGATGCAAGTGATTTTGCTATCGGCAGTCTTGGGCAACGTAAAACCAAGCATTTTCAGCCTATCCACTACGCGAGTAAGACTATGATCAAGCTCAAACCCATTACACCACTACGAAAAGAATTATTAGGCATGGTGTATGCGTTTGAGAAGTTTCGACCATACCTTATCTTGACCAAATGCGTGGTGTATCACGGACCACTCGGCTCTCAAATATCTCTTTGCAAAACAAGATGCAAAGCCGAGATTGCTCCGTTGGGTTCTCCTCCTACAAGAATTTGATATCATTATACGTGATAAAAAGGAGCTAAGAACACGTTGCGATCATCGTCCGTCTAGAAAATCCTCACCGAATGTGTTCGAGAAAAGGAAATAAACGAAACATTTCCTCTCGAAACACTCAATGCGGTTTCTTTTCGTGGAGACTCTTCTACCCCATGGTTTCTTGACTTTGCAAATTACCATGCGAGTAACTTTGTATTGAAAGGGATGTCGTCCCAACGAAAAACAAATTCTTTAAAGATGTAAAACATTATTTCGGGACGACCCTACTTATTCAAAATTTGCGTGGATCAAGTCATCAGCGATGTGTGTATGGTCGGGAAGCCAATGACATTCTCAAGGCTTGCCATTCGGACCTCTTGGGGACATCATAGCCCCAACTACACCGCCAAGAAGGTATTTGATTCCGGATTCTATTGGCCCACAATTTACAAGGATGCCCATGAATTTGTCAAAACACCGTGGCGCTTGTCAGCGTCACGGGAATATCTCACAAAGAAGCGAAATGCGCAAAGCGCCATTCAAGTGTGTGAGATTTTGACATCCGGGGCATTGACTTTATGGGGCCATTTCCTTCATCTCGCGGTAATAAATACATACTCGTGGCCGTTGACTATTTGTCAAAATGGGTTGAAGCGAAAGCTTTGCCTACCAACGATGCCCGAGTTGTTGTGAAATTCTTAAAATCTCTTTTGCTAGGTTTGGAACTCCACGAGCTATAATCGGTGATCGTAGTGCGCATTCTGCAATGACCGGTTTGATAGAGTCATGCAAAAGTATGGTGTAACTCACCGTCTCTCTGCGTACCACCCCAAACAAGTGGGCAAGTGGAAGTTTCCAACCGAGGATTAAAAGAATTCGGAAAGGACGAGTGGCGAAAACCGTGCCTCTTGGTCGGATAAGTTAGATGGCGACTCACGGGCCTTCCGTGATTTTATAAAACACCCATCGGTGTACTCCATACAAGCTAGTGTGCGGGAAGGCATGTCATCTCGCCGGTTGAGCTTGAGCACAAGGCATCTTGGGCCTTGAAACATGCCAATTCGATATTCAGACGGTGGTGATCACCGGAAAGTTCAAATGAATGAATTAAATGAACTCCGTGATCAAGCATACAAGAACTCTTTGATCTACAAAGAAAAGACAAAGAAGATTCATGACTCGAAAATCAAAAACCGCGTTTTCAGCGTCGGTGATCGAGTCCTTCTTTTCAACTCAAGATTGAAGATTTTCTCGGGAAAAATAAAATCACTGGTGCGGACCATTTACCATCACTAAAGTATTTCCATATGGAACCATTGAGTTATCTCAACCCGATGGTCCAAACTTTAAAGTGAATGGTCATCGGTTGAAGCATTATTTTGGAGAGGACATTCCTCCTGTGGTTGTCCCGGATCTACAAACTTTCCCATGAACCAATGAATGCGGGATCGAGTCAAGCTAGCGACTCGGGAATCAAAAACGATAACATGCCATATGGGTTTTCACCCATATTTACGAATTCTTTCTACTTTCTACCACCCTAGTGGGGGAGTTGCCCACATGTTGTGTATATATATAATATCAAAAAAAAAAAAAAAAAAAAAAAAAATCTTTCTTTCAAAATAATGGTCGTAGTATTTCCCTTTTCGTTCTTTGTTTCGGCATAACATAGGTACTTTGAATATTGAGGGCAATATTCATTTCTAGTGTGAGGGAATTCTCGAATTTTATCATGTAATTATACCACCCATTCCCGTTTTTGGCCATTTTTTTTGAGTAAGCGTTTTGCACTTACTCGACTACGGTTATCGATCCGTCTTGTCTAATAAACAAAAGGATTGGCTAATCCAGAGCAAACGGCTCTTGGTAAAGATATCTCAAATCCGTTGACGGCTTGCAATTTGCCCAAAATTGTATGGTATTCGTCAGTCACCGTATCTTTAATTAGTGAAGAGTTGGCTAGCCCGCAAGTTTATGACTTGTGGTAAAGGCGATGGAAAAACCATAATTGGTAATCACTCACCAAAGATAATATTGATAATTTATCTAAGAGTTGGCTAGTCCGAAGCAAACGGCTTACGGTAAAGACAAATAAAATCCGTTGAAGTCGGTGGTTTGCTCAAAATCACATGGTTATCGGTGTACCATAGTTCTTACTTGAACTGAAACATTTGGCTACTCGAAGTAATGGCTTTTGGTAAAAGATTCAAATCCATTAAGTTTTCTCAAAAGATTGCTAGGGACTAGCAATAGTTTAGTGTGGGGATTGATGAGTGTGTAAATACTCATCGTTTTTCAAGTTAAATCTGAGCGCAAAAGCGTTTAAAATGCTCGAAATGCATCAAAATCTTGAAAATATCTCAAAATTGCATTTATATGTTTCGGATGCAAAATGTTTAAAATCGGATGAAAAATGAGCTAAGTTTGCATAATTGGCGCTTCGGTCCCCAAGTTTCAAAAGTTGTCGAAATAGTCCCCGAGCACTTAATTTAAAGAAAAATCACCAAAGGTCCTTTTAAAATCATAACTTGTCAAAATTAGTCCTTTGGTGAAAAATATCAAAAGTTTTGAGAAATTACAAGTTTGGTCCTCAAGTTTCAAAATTGTCAAAAATAGTCCTTGGAAATTTGAAAATGTCTATTATGGTCCTTGTACTATTGGAACTTGTCATTTTTGGTCCCTTGGAACAACTTTGTGAAATTGGCAGCCTTGGTCCTCCAACTTTCAGAAATTACAAAAAGGTCCTTGTTTATCAAACCCTTTATACCCCTTGGCCCTTGTCAAAACTGCATTTGGACCCCTGCCATATCCATTTGACCCCTCCCTTTATAATATTAAACCCGGTCAGCTCTTGGTCAAACAAACACACTCCCGCCAATCCTTTTTCTTCTTCCTCACCAAATCCACCTGCAAACACTCAATCTTCCCATCCCTCCAGCTCAATTCCCACTCCCCTTATCCTTCCACCTCACAAAACTCCAAAATACATTTAATGCTTCTTCAACCTTTGCACTCAACCCCCACTGGCTAAAACCATTTTGGCGCCAAAATTGATCCAATGGCCAATATGCACTCAAGTCATCCAATGGCCAAGATGAAAGGTGGGACTTGCTCAGAGATGTGAGAGAAGACATTTGGTGTATAAATAAAGAAAAGAAGCAAGAGGGAGGAGAGTACTTAGTTTAAAATTTCCTTTATGTCGTTTATATACAAATGTTTTAGTTTAAGTGTAAAGCGTAATCTTTTGTTTCAATGTACTAAACTCAAGTCACTTTATCAGTGTAATCTACTTTCTAGTATCAATTCAAGGTTTTAATATCATTTCATGTTTTTATGTTCACTGTTGCAAAATTCAGTTTCAAACTTTTATGTTCAAGCTTCAAATAGCTTATTTTTAAGTTCAAATAAGCTTATTAAAGCTGCTTATAGCTTTTGGTAAGCTTACAATTAAGTTTCAAGCAACTTATGTTTTTGGTCAACAAAAGTCAAACTGAGAAGGAATTTTTGTTAAGCTGTCTTGGAAGTGGATATGGGTGATGAAGAGTTGGATATGGGGTGAAATTGAGTTAGGTTATGGTTTAGAATAGGTTAGTGATCCTTTGATTCTTTGGCAAGCCATAGTGGCTAGGACCAAATGTAAGTTAAATTCCAAATTCATTGCATAATCTGTATCTGTAGTCATCAATAGTCTAGACTTGTTTATTTAGTGGTAATTAGGATAACTTAACTCGGTTTAATCAATAATACAAGCTAGTTCGGTGGTTGGCTTAATTTAAGTTATAAAGCGATGATTTAAAGTGTTTGGATCTGTTGCATAAGCTGTGTTTGAGGTTTGTTCGATGGTTGATACACATTGTTTTAGGCTTGTTAAGCTCCATTGTACTCATTGCAGTCATCAAATTGCATCTGAATTAGCTCATAGTCAAAATCATCTTTAATCTGTCTTAATTTGTTTAACTGTTGGAATTTTGTAAAAGCAAAAACTCATTTGTGTTTAGAATTCATAGAACTAGCTTGCATTAGTTTCATTTCATCATAATACATCAATTTCAGTCCACAAATTGGTTTCAAAGTTCACAAAAGTCAACATATCATTTCTGTTTTCAAAAGTCAAAAACCATAAAACCAGTTTTTCACCAACCTAGGTGGATTTTTAATGAACTCATTTCGGTTCATAGTGGTTGAAACTTTGGGCTTTAAAACTTAAGTTGGTCTAGTCTCTCAATATGATTTTTATAGATTTTAGAAATTTTCTACAAGCTCCAAATCGACTTGTCAAAGATCAAAATGCCAGCAATGACAGGCATAAGTCACCAAGTCTATTTTCTCGGTTTGTGCGAGCTTGTCAAAAGCTCATAAGAGCTTGTCAGGGCTCACATTTGGTTTATAGGTAGCTAGCGTGTCTAGTTTAGGTTCCAACATCCGGTTTTCGGTTTCATCTTATTGAGTAGCTTATTTTCTAGCCAAAGTAGCACCTGACATCTGTTTTTGCACTTAAGCTCAAATCATCAAATCAAGTTAATCAGTACAATAGAGGTTAAGAGCAGTTGTGTTTGGTTGCTTTTAGTATTATAGCTTATTATAGCTTCACGTGTTCGATTGGTGCTCATTTGTAGCCTTTGGCTCATTTCAAGTCTTATTCATAAGCACTTGTCACATCAGCTTCATAATCCTACACATAAGCTACTGTTTTATATTTTCTTAGATTGAATATTATTTTAGACTTTCCTGAATTTCTCAGTTTTTCTAGTTCGGTTTGCTATTTTCTTCATTTAAATCGGTTTTAAGCCATTTTAATTAGCTTTTACTTCAATTAAATCGGAAAAACTTCAAAAATAAGTTTTCATTTTCCTAGGTTAAGATAAATATAAAAAGTCAAAAAATATTTTTCCGAATTTTCATAGTTTAATTTGTAATTTTAGCAATTTAATTAGTTTTAAATAGTTTTTAATTCATAGAAAATGCAAAATAATCCAGAAAAATATAAAATTAGTTTTAAAAATTCTCTTTAGTTATTTTAGATTTTTCTAAGTCATAATTTCATTTTTCTAGCTTTATTTCATATTTTCTTGTATTTTAGGCTATTATTAAATAAGTAAAAATAGTTTTTAATTAATAATAATTAGATAAATAGTTGTAGAAATAATTTTCTTTTTCTAAAAATTTTCTCTTATCATTAGGTTTATAAAAATGTCATTTTCATATTTTTAGGATTAATATTGTTTCAGTTTTATTTTCTTTTGTACGTCACGTAGTTTTTAATTTAAGTTTTATAAAAGAAAAATCAAAAACATCATTTTGCAAATAGTGATAGCGTTTATTTAATATAGTTTATCTTTTTAATTTTCTTTAATCTACATTTAAGCCCCTGTAGTTTATATACTTTTTCTTTAGTTATAATCATTCAAAACCCTTTTTCCGTTCAAATTCTCTCGATCACTATTCGTTTGGTGATTCATCGCATGTACTCGTTGGGACATAACGACACGGGAAACACTATACTCTCGATCTTCATTGAAATTGGTTCCGCATCGTTTGAAGTTTGTTACGGTTAGCCATTCACAGTGGCTAGCTTGTGTGACAAAACTGACCGTATGCGGGGCGAATCACTATTCCGGCAGTGGCGCCAAAAACTTAGTAACGCTACGCGTCGTTCGGGGTCAAAGGAACTTCCTTTTCTTCGAGCAAGTTTTATAACACCCTAAGCGATAAACCTAATCATTTGTAGTGTAGTATTAGGGTAAGCCACGGTATTGATATCGTTCTCTGGGGAATAGGAATGCTAGTGAGAAGTTACTACGCTAAGGTTGGGGTTGAGGAAGATTATTTTTATCTTTTATGTTTTTAGGAATTAGAAAGGTACGAATCTCGTGGTTTGGATTTGAGGTTGGTATTTCACCGATTACTCTACTTATATAATTATCTAGTCTAAGGTGTATGTAGTCTATGTCTAATTATTTTGTGCTTGTATGATGGTTTAAAGATGTGTTCACTTAGGTTTTATTACTCCTTAATTATCTCCTATTGATGGTTGAATTATTCGTCCTTTGTAACACCCCAAAATATCGCGCGGAAGATTGTGTCGTTGGGGTGCTACTTCATAATACAAAGTACAAGTTATAGAAAACGACCTCTAAATGAGGCGTTTGAAAAGTTACCATTCGATTAATGAAATCGAGTTACAAACAATGAGGTCCCAAAGTATAATATATAAATGTTTACAAAATGTTTGAATGGTAAATGATAAAAGCGTAAGTCTTCAAAGATGTCGTATGCGACTCTATGTTTCATGCAACAACTATCGTCTTATTGACCGAGATAAACATGCTAAAGTGTCAACACAATGGTTGGTGAGTTCATAGAGTTTGTTTTGAATAAGTTGAAAAGCCTTTAAAGAATGTTCACACAAACAAAGGCATTGTAAATCCACTCGGTTCAAGTTCCGCCCATACAAAACTTGCAACACGTGTGTTTACAACCCTTGCTAAAATATAGCACGTCAATCATGTATGCATGTATCATAGTAGTTAAAAGTATAAATGTTTTAAGTATGTAACTAGTATATTGATCACGTACACGTGCATCAAAACCTATGCAATTAGCCATGAGTCTCCACTTCATCTCCAGAAACCTCATGTGGGTATGTTGCTCCCAAGGAGTGTAATAGCATTGGTTCTACTTCATCTCCGAAACCCAATGCGTGTGTTATCCAAGGAGACTTTGTGTTGCTCATAAGGAAAGTAATAGCATTGGTTCTACTTCATCTCCAAAACCCAATGCATGTTTTATCCAAGGAGACTTATCATGCGAACGAGGGGACTGCTCAGTGTATGTTGGGAGACTTTCAAGTTTAGTATAATCAAGTATAACGCAATCAAGTGTAATGCAATCAAGTATAAATGCTATCAAGTATAAATGCTATCAAGTATAAATGCTATCAAGTATTATGCAATCAAGTATAAAAAATATAGCGTAGCATAAAAGTGTAAATGTTTTGAGTATTTGTATTTGTAAAAGTGAAAGCAAGTAGTTGAGCATGTATCTCCCCCAAAGAGTTTATAAAGTAATTAAATGAGTAAAAGTGGGGCTACGAACTCACCTTAATAAATGTGATATCCAATGTATAACGAACCGATGTATAAGCCGATAAACCTCTACGCACAACCTAGAATATGTGTTGAGTCTTAGGTTCTAAAACAACAAAGTGAATGTATAAACATGCCTTATATAGTTATTACATCAATTATGCTTGGATACTTAACATTTGTGAAGTTTTTTAAGTGTTTACGTTTCTTATATTTAAGTTTTCCCCGTCTAAATCTACCCGTTACTTCTAAACCGTAAATGATCACGACTCAATTCTTATGTCTTCGGAAAGGTAATTAAATGTACTAAACATATTAGTGTGTCCTACTGCCCCATAAATTATTTAACTAATGTGAAATTACCAATTTACCCTTAGATGTACTAGTTATTTCAATCAGCAGCAAACTGTCTCACGGTTTTGGTCATAAGTCGAGTTATACAACTCCATTTAACGCACGGCTAGCGGCCACGTTCAAGTTAGGGTGTTAGCTACAACTTTTATTCTTTGACCAGCAGTTGGTTATATGCAAGTTTTATGAGCTTTACTCGTTTGAAATCTGTTACTCAGATTTGGACACGTTTAGCCGTTTTGGCTCTAGTTTATTCATCGGGATGAGTTACGGCATGAGCCACCCGGAAAAATGATCACAAGACATAGATCTATAATCCTATGTTATAACCTAAGTTTCTAAGTCCACGAATTTTACCCAGTAATTACGTTTACAGCCCTTGTTCAGTTTATGTTTTGCAAAACTAGTCCTTTTGACAATTTCTAGTGGTTTAGTCCATTTATCCAAGCATAATCAACCATAATAAGCATACAAAACATATTATATACATGAAATACTAGTATTTACAGTAATCAAATAACAATATAAGAGTTTGCTTACAATCCTTGTGATGAAACAAATCAAGAACCAAAAACTAGGACACTAAAACCTAAACCCTTTCAACCAAAGTCCCTAGCTTCCAACCTTTAATACACCTTGCTAACCCTTGATATAACCCTTGTAAAAATATATGAATTCAGCCCTAGTACCCTTGTGTAGCTCCTAATTCAACCATGGAATCACCAAATAAACACTAGTTTCATGTAGAGATTAACTAAGCCTTGAACTTTGGTATGTAATTTGTAACTTGAAGATCAAAGGATCATGGTTTTGTGAATTAAGGTTGGCTCGTTTAAATGGAGAAGAAAGGAAGATATGAGGCTTGTATTTATAGTGTAATGAGGAGGTGTAAGGAAGGTGCTAGGAAGGTGTGATGAGGAGGTGCAAAAGTTGGATTCTAAGACTTAAGTCTTAAAGGCTAAGTAAACTTACACATGTTAAAGCTTCTTACCTAAGCTTCACATCTTTACTTGGTTACTACTTATAAAACGCCCCATGTGGCCTAAATTTCGTTCAAGGCTTATCTAGGATGACTAGATATGAGTTGCTTGGTATTATCTTGTTTACGGAGTGAGTTTTGGTCCCGTTAATCGCTAACTGTAAGTCGTAAAGTCACGAAACTTAAAACCGGGTATCTTACAAATACTAAACTTATAAAAATGCTAAAACTTATTAACATAACCTATCTTAGCATATTAAATTAGTGATAATTTTGACGGAGCACGTAAACGCTATTAAAACCTAGAATGTTAAGATATTTAAGAAGAGAATTTCAATTTGACTTCTCTTAGTGAGATATTTGTAAGACATTTAACTAGATATTAACTAAATAATATCTAGTTGATGACTAGGTATATGACTTGGCAAGGTAATTTAAAATGTATTAGTCAAAAGGTGGTGCGGGTATCGGGAGTGAATAGAAAAAAAATGAATAGTAAATTCCCGAGATGAATAGTAAAAACCCGAAAATGCGAATTGTTACATCCTTATTCTTAATCGCGTTGTGTGTCTAAAGTCGTTGGGTATGAGTTTGTCCCTAACTCTTTGAAACTACCAAAGGGTCTCGTCTACAAAATCTCTAAGAATTATAAACTCTAACTCTAAGGTACTCTTTGGATGGTTTAGCCTACAACTACTCTAGGTGTCATAGTCTAAGGTTCACAAAGATTAATCAAACATTAACTACACAACGAATGACCTATCGCATTACTAGATCATTAACAATTAATATAAGAGACAACCAATCAATATTCAATAATTAAGTTTCATATTCCCTAAGCAAACACACAAGTAAATTAGCCGGACATGGAGAACATGCAAGCATACACACAAATAATTGAAGACATAATTGAATTAATGAAGTAAAACACTTATCTTGTGGTAAGATAGGGTTTGGAACCCTAAAATAATGTACAAGACGCCTTGGTTCGGTTTAGGTTTTACTCCAAAAGACTACACACTAAAAGCGAAAAATTCGGATTTTATATATAAGATTACAATCGCGACGCGTCACCTTATGATTTGTGGCGCCGTCGGGTAGCATCATTAGGGTTTCGTCTTGGCCACGTTAGTCTTATGACGGCGTCACCTTATGCTTGTGACGTCGTCCCTTTAGTCTCGGCGCCGTCGGATCAAATCTAGGTCGCCCGAGTTGCGACGGCCTACTCTTTTAAAGCGACACCGTCACTTGAAAATAAGCAATTTGGCTCTTGGTCATCACAGAAGTGCTCGACGGCATCGCAATTAACACCGACGCCGTCCCTTGTATTTCAAAGACTTGAGTGTCTCGATTCTTGAATTTGGCCATTTTCTTCGTATATCCACGCCTTTTCGTCCAAATAAGTGCCATTCCAGCAATTTTCCTTCGAGAGACCTAAAAAGTGAAAAGGAACGATATTAAGTAATAACGGATACAAAAGTGATCAAATAAGGGCTTAAACGGCCCCTCAAAAAGGTACATTTTAAAACCTTATCAACAAGCATCACAAAAATGATGTTCGTATTTTAGTTTAGGTAGGTTTCTTACAAGTTCTTTGGATGATAGCGATTGAAGAATTCGCATATTGGCGTGACCCAATATTCGATGCCATAAGGTCGAAGTATCATCCATAGAGCTAAGACAAAGTTTGTCTTTTGGTTCATTTCCAATTTTAATAACGTAGACTCCATGTTTTCTAATGCCTCTTCCTATAGTAATAACATTTTTCAAGATTTTACTACCGGTTTCGCTATAGAGTACGTTGCACTTTTTATCACATATTTGACCTATACTTAGTAGATTAAAGTTTAGGTTTTCTACGTGACATACGTCGTTAATGGTCAAATATTTATGAGAGATTCTACCTTTTCTAATGATTTTGCTTTTACTGTGGCCGAACACTACATTTCCTCCATTGAAGGATTCGTATGTGAAGAACAATGCTTTATTACCGGTCATATGCCTTGTGCACCCGCTATCCTTGATCCATTCGTCAGGATCCAAGTCAATCTTTAGGCACACCTAAGAAAACAATTAACTCAAAAGTTTGGTCCCCATTTGTTCATGGGTCCATTGGTGTTATACATTTCATTCATATGAGGCATATACGAAAATGGTGAAAAAGCATTCCAAGGTACATAGTTTTGAAATGGAAAACCATTTTGTGTGTTAGGATTCCATCCTATTTGATGGTGGTTACTTCTAGGATAAACATTGTTCGGCCTTCTTATAGTTTTGTTCGGTTTAGAAAATGATGGGGTTTTGTTTTTCATAAAACCTTGACCTTGTTTTAGGGAGGGTGGTTGTTTGACATTTCTAACAGTAACATGGGTTGGTTTCTTTTTATTAACGATAACAAATTCGGTTCTAGAATAGATGGTTGCGTTATTCTTACTATTTACTGATGCAGGTGCCCGGATCCCTACATTTACACTAGCCAGATCCCTTTTCAAGGGATCCGTCGGATCCGACACTAAAGTGGTTGTTTTTTCAATTGCTTTAACGAATTGTGTTTCCTTAACTTCGCTAGTTGACGCAATATGTTCCTGAATACCTAGACCCTTTTGATTATTACCCGTTTTAACACTATCAAGTATTTTATCAAGGTAATTAGTACTTAGTCTAGCAATCTTTAAATCAAGGTGATCAACTAGAGTTTGAAGTTCTACACAAAGCTTGCATTCACTACTTACTTCTTTTCCCTTTTCTAGTCTCTTTAATTTATCTTTTAGTTCAAGAACTTCCATTTCTAAATGTTCGTTTTTATTTATCAAAAGCTTGTTTTTGTTATACCTTGAGACTAATTTTGCAAAGCTTGTTATATTCAAGATGTAAGGATTCATCATCTACAGATGAACTACAATAATATAGAGAGTCAAAACATACCTTGTTGGAGTCTTTTGCCATGAGACAAATTTCTTCCTTCTTTTCCTCACTCATTCCCCATGAACCACTTACGAACGCCTTTTGTTTGTCGCGTTTGGGACACTCACTAATGAAGTGATTTGGATCCTCGCATCTAAAACATTTGCGTTCATCCTTCACTTTCTTGTCGTTTTTGCTTTTCCGCAACCCTTTCTTGTCGTCATATGGTTTCTTGACATATATTCCTTTTCTCTGAAAGAACTTCTTGAAGTCTCGTGCCGCCATTGCATACTCTTCGTCTTCACTTTTCGAAGATGAGGTTTCTTCATCACTTGAGACTTTCTTGGCCTTTAAAGAGAGATTTATGTTTCTCTTTCTTTTCCTTCGAGACCTCGGAGTCTTTATAGTCTGAGCTCATAGACTTTAGGTTGCCTATGAGTTCATCGAGTGAGGATTGACAAGTCTTTGGATTCTTTAATGGCCGTCACCTTGGTCTCTACTTTGATGGAAGCGCCCTTAGAAATCTCCTGACATGATTACGACTAGAAAAAGACTCATCAAGTGCTTCTAATGAAGTAATAATAGTATTAAAGCTAGCAAATAAATCAATTTTTTTGTTTTTAACTTGTTGATTTCCTCGGTATGTTACAACCAAAGAGTTCCAATTTTCTTTAGCGGTTTTATGCATAGATATTCTTTCAAATTCCTTTTTGGGTAAGGCATTATATAAAACCATTTTTACCTCACTATTTTTGGAAAGCTTTTTCTTTTGGTCGTCAGTGAGACAATCATGAGAAATGTTTTCTTCATTGCCCGTTTTATCATCCTTTATAGTTGCTTGAAAATCACCTTCAACAATAATATACCAAAGATCAATCTCTTTAGATTGCACATAAGTTTTAAATCTGTTTTTCCAATAAATAGATCTATTAGTTGCAAGTAGTTGAGGTCGTTGCATAGATTGCTCTTCTCTATAGTTTTCAAAACTCATTTTGATCGAAAAGTTTTTAAAATACAATTTACTTTAATTTTTTTTGAAAACCTTGCTCTTGATGCCAATTGTAGAAAACTAGAAGGGGGGGTTGAATAGTTTTAGCGATTTTAATTTAAGTTTCAAAGATTTAGATTCGATCTTATTTGAATTCTTATGGATGGATAAAAAGTATGAAGCAATAACTAAAGTAAGTAAAGAAAGCAAGTAAAGTAAAAGGATATAAAGTAGCGACACAAGTAATTTATATTGGTTCGGCTACAAGGACACCTTCCTTGCCCTACTCCACTCCCCGAGTACCCCACTCGAGATTTCAAGAAATATGTCAACAAGCTCCTTCAACTTGGAGGAGAAGCCTCACAACGTCGCTTACACTTTTTCTGGTACAAAGCTAAATATCGAGTTATTCAATGAGGTAGAATTAAACCTTTACACAGCTATTACACAACAACTATGTGAAATATGAATTACAAGATATGCTACAGAAATCTTGTGGATGGACAAATCAATTAAGGACTCTTTGCTTGGATGACTTGTAGAATAGAGTGATCTCGCCTTTGTGAAGGACCTATATGAGAATCTGTCACAATTCTCAATTTCCGGTCATTCCTCATACTCCATATTCATCATTTCATAACGGTTCGTGCATGGTTTTGCATTTTTCATTAAACGTTTATTTTCTTATTAAATAAACGCTATCGCGTAATTAATTATTTTGAACAATTGATGCAATACTTCCAAAATTATTCCAATATATTTTAATACTCATATTAAGATTATAAAAATAATATAATGAGTTTACCAGTGTTTTAAATTTATTTGGTATATAAATTGTTAAATTTATATTATTCGACGGTTTTCTTAAAAAACTACACGATAATTATTATTTCACTTAAATTTTACAAGAAATGTATTTTTATAATCTTTATGACCTCAATATATTTTACTTTGACTCGTTAAAATTTATTTTTATCTAACGCTACCTTAAATACTCAAATGTGTATAGAAGTTATCATCTATCCCTAAATAACTATACATTACTAAACTACTTATACATTATATTATAGTTAGCAAATGCTACATTTTCTTTTCTTTCTTTCATACATGTCTACCCACATGGGTTAGTCACCCAAAACTTTGTACATAATATCTACATAATATCTCAAGTCAATTATTATACCAAGACTTTTCATTTCATTCTTTCAATAATGCAAAACTAGATCAAAAATTTCTTCTTTCTCTCTCAAAATTTTGACCATGGATCATAAGGAAGAATCATTCCAAGTTTCCAAGACAAATTTAATTACACACTAGTATCATTTTTTGCAAAGGTTTTGTGATACAAACCTCAAGTGATTAGGAAAATCCTTTGTTCTTATAAACCTCATCAAGCAACTTGTCGCGGATAGTTTCCGAGCCTCACTTTCGTGCACTTCATTTTGTTAGCATATCAATCATACCAGGTGAGTTCATACCCCGCTTTTACTCGTTTAAATTCCTATAAACTATTTGGGGCGAGATACGTGCTTATTTATCCAAACATTTAAACTCTTTTACCAAACAACATTACTTATACTTTAGATTTGGTGCGTGTCGTGACTAGACTTAAACAAACATCCCGGCATTTATATGTTGGAAGGCCAATTATTTGGATCTGACCCAACGTGAGTTGTTGGAGGAACATCCGGCATTTATATGTTGGAAGGCCATTTTATGGATACATCCCAACGCGTGGCGTTGGAGGAACATCCCAACACGAGTTGTTGGAAGACCCTTGTGGTGACATTTATACCTTTAACTACCTTAATGCGCATATTCATGATTGTCATTCTATTTTAGGCAATGGGTTGTGAACACACAGGTTGCAAGTTTTGTATGGGCGGAACTTGGAACTGAGTGGATTTACAATGCCTTTGTTGTGTGAACATTTCTCAAAGTATTTCAAATCATTTTATTACAAACTTATGAACTCACCAACCTTTGTGTTGACACTTTCTAGCATGTTTATCTCAGGTCATAAGGTGATAGCATTTCATGGAGCTTTTGGGTCACATGGCATACTTTGGAGTCTTGTGCTTTTAACAATTATCATTCGACATGTTTTGTAAACTCTTTATGTATTATCAAACTTTGTGATTTCTTGTTGTGTAAACTTTAACATACGTAATCGAATGGTAAACTTTTCAAAACGTCTCATTATAGAGGTCGTTTTAGTATCCATACTTTGTGCTATGACGCCATACCCCAATGACACTATCATTCCATTGCGATTTTTTGGGGTGTGACAGATTGGTATCGAGACTTGGTTATAGAGAACTAGGTTGCATTTTAGTTCCTAGACTATAACCTCTTTCACGCCGATCCTTTCATTTCCTATCGCCTACTCACTTTTCGTATGCATATGTTTTCTTAAGTATTTCTTCTAGAACCACCTCATTGGATAACGTAGTTTCCTTGTACCAATAGGGAGTCCCAAAATCTAGTTGGGTCATCAAAGCTATGGAGCTCGAGAATGAGCACTTATCTAACTTGATCTCGTGACAGTTCTTGTTTGATGAGATGCGAGATCGAGCTAAATAAGTGTTACTATAAAGTTGGATAGATTTGATGATTTTGCCCGAGGATGGGAGTTCTCTTGAGGATACTTTGGGCTGGCGGCGACCAAACCTCGTAGTGACTTTAGCACCTAATGAATTTCCTACCCACCAAGTGCGACTCTCCTAGATACCTACCCTAAATTCCTCCTCCACTTGTTTAGAATCGGATGATAGAATGGCTATCAATTTCAAAGAACAACAATCGCCGAGACATGTATGCTTGGTGGTATGCACACGTGTGAAATGAAGCAATTATAATTATGGTGGCCAACATAATTATAAATGCGCCACAACCCGCTGGACATATGCGACACACGATACGTAGATCGGTGTGGGTACACCTTAGGAACCAATTGTGGCGTGGTATTATGTTTGAGGACGTTAAGCATAGACATTGGGAATTCAACGGTTCTTTCCTTGCGAGATCATGGCACCAAAAAGGGTAACACGCAGATCTTGGCGAGGTGGTGCAAGCACTGCAGGGTGGAAGGACGGTGGGCGTGGAGGTAGAGAAGGCGGTAGCGACATGGGTAACAATGACAACAACGTGGCGGAAACCCCGATTTTGCCGCCATCATCGCTCAACAACTTCAAATCTTGCTTCCCACTATTGTCACACAAGTTGGAAATCATACGAATAACTCGGAAACCACGGGAACGGAATGGCGACACCAACAATGTAGTGGCAAGAATAACAACAACAACACCAACAACAACAACAACGTAATTGGATGCACATATAAGGAATTTTCGGCATGCAAACACGTGGAGTTTGATGGTATAGGAGGTGCTGGCGTATACTCGATGGGTAGAGAAGGCAGTCGGTGATCGACATCGCAATTGTGCCACACATCGAGGGTGAAGTATCTTTGCTTGCTTGCTATCGTGAAAGGCATTGACATGGTGGAACACACGACTACAAAGCTAGGGGAGAGAAGCGCCTATGGTGTATGACATGGGACAATTTAAGGCATTATTGAAAGAGGAGTCTTGCCGGACAATGAAATCTAAACCGGAGGATGAATTTTATCACCACTCCATGATAGGGGTGGTCACGCACCTACACCGACCGATTTCATGAGTTAGCGGACTAGTTCCTCATCTAGTTACCCCAGGTCCAAGAGAATCTCGAGGTACATATATGGTCTTGTCCCCAAATCGTGGAACCGTGAAAACAATCGAGCCGTCTACAATACAAAGTGCGATCACGAGGCGGGAACCCGGATGGGCGAGATGGTTAGAAATGGCACTTTGAAGAGCGTTGATAAGAGGAAGGAAGCAAGTGGGTCGAATAAGCAAATAGGCGTGGTAGCAGACAACAAAAGGGCAAGAGTTTTTTGGGCAACCGGTATCGAGCAAAGAGAGTATCGGTACACATCCCAAATGTGCTAAATGTGCTTATCATCACCAAGTCCAAGCCACCGCTTATGTACAATATGCAATCGGTCGAGTCATTTTCAAGCGATGTAGAGTGTGCAAGACCAATAACAACGGTTAACACGGCAACACGAGGAATAACCAAAGGACTTGCTACGAGTGCAATAGCCGAATCACTACGGAACAATTGTCCTCGATTGAATAAGCCACCGATGCAAGCCCTCTAGCGTGGCAATTGAAGGAAATAACCCAAACCACAGACTCAATATCGGTCCACCCCGAGGTCGAGCATTCTATATAGGGACCGAGGCGCCCGCAATGCATAATCGTACGTTTTCCTAGACCATTAAGTGATCCACCGTATTATTGATTCGGTGAGTCTCATTAGATAAGAAACCTAGACGCGTAATTTTTGGCATAAGCACTTTGACCATACATCCGATTTCGCGAAACCTAAGGGTAGAACTTTAAGTATCATCGATTGAATCGCGAGGACGCGATTCCTCTAACTGGGGAAGAATGTCACAATTCTCAATTTCCGGTCATTCCTCATACTCCATATTCATCATTTCATAACGGTTCGTGCATGGTTTTGCATTTTTCATTAAACGTTTATTTTCTTATTAAATAAACGCTATCGCGTAATTAATTATTTTGAACAATTGATGCAATACTTCCAAAAATTATTCCAATATATTTTAATACTCATATTAAGATTATAAAAATAATATAATGAGTTTACCCAGTGTTTTAAATTTATTTGGTATATAAATTGTTAAATTTATATTATTACGACGGTTTTCTTAAAAAAACTACACGATAATTATTATTTCACTTAAATTTTACAAGAAATGTATTTTTATAATCTTTATGACCTCAATATATTTTACTTTGACTCGTTAAAATTTATTTTATCTAACGCTACCTTAAATACTCAAATGTGTATAGAAGTTATCATCTATCCTAAATAACTATACATTACTAAACTACTTATACATTATATTATAGTTAGCAAATGCTACATTTTCTTTTCTTTCTTTCATACATGTCTACCCACCTGGGTTAGTCACCCAAAACTTTGTACATAATATCTACATAATATCTCAAGTCAATTATTATACCAAGACTTTTCCATTTCATTCTTTCAATAATGCAAAACTAGATCAAAATTTCTTCTTCTTTCTCTCAAAATTTCGTGACCATGGATCATAAGGAAGAATCATTCCAAGTTTCAAGACAAATTTAATTACACACTAGTATCATTTGTTGCAAAGGTTTTGTGATACAAACCTCAAGTGATTAGGAAAATCCTTTGTTCTTATAAACCTCATCAAGCAACTTGTCGCGGATAGTTTCCGAGCCTCACTTCGTGCACTTCGTTTTGTTAGCATATCAATCATACCGGTGAGTTCATACCCCGCTTTTACTCGTTTAAATTCCTATAAACTATTTGGGGCGAGATACGTGCTTATTTATCCAAACATTTAAACTCTTTTACCAAACAACATTACTTATACTTTAGATTTGGTGCGTGTCGTGACTAGACTTAAACAAACATCCCGGCATTTATATGTTGGAAGGCCAATTATTTGGATACAGCCCAACGTGAGTTGTTGGAGGAACATCCCGGCATTTATATGTTGGAAGGCCATTTTTATGGATACATCCCAACGTGAGCGTTGGAGGAACATCCCAACACGAGTTGTTGGAAGACCCTTGTGGTGACATTTATACCTTTAACTACCTTAATGCGCATATTCATGATTGTCATTCTATTTTAGGCAATGGGTTGTGAACACACAGGTTGCAAGTTTTGTATGGGCGGAACTTGGAACTGAGTGGATTTACAATGCCTTTCTTTGTGTGAACATTCTCAAAGTATTTCAAATCATTTTATTACAAACTTATGAACTCACCAACCTTTGTGTTGACACTTTCTAGCATGTTTATCTTAGGTCATAAGGTGATAGCATTTCATGGAGCTTTTGGGTCACATGGCATACTTTGGAGTCTTGTGCTTTTAACAATTATCATTCGACATGTTTTGTAAACTCTTTATGTATTATCAAACTTTGTGATTTCTTGTTGTGTAAACTTTAACATACGTAATCGAATGGTAAACTTTTCAAAACGTCTCATTATAGAGGTCGTTTTCTGTATCCATACTTTGTGCTATGACGTCATACCCCAATGACACTATCGTTCCGCTGCGATTTTTTTGGGGGTGTGACAGAATCACAACAAAAGATAGAAGAATTACTAGAATGATCAAATGATCAGAGGTTAGGAGAGTGAGATAATATATGAGAGAGTTGTAAGAAGAAGGGTGAGAAACAATGAAGAAATGACTAACTATTTATAGGCAAAAAGGCTTTCTGTCTCACGATTTTAGTGGATCCCTCACCCATGGGATCCGGCTAGTGCATTTCCAGGGATCCGACAGTCTCGGTCAGAATATACCGGATTTTGGGTTGCAAACCGGGTTATGGGTTATGGGTTATGAGCCATGGGTTATGGACTTTTGGTCATGGGTACCCAACAAGATACAATGTATCTAGATAATGGGTCATGGGTCTTGGGTCATGGACATTGGGTCATGGGTCTTGGATAATACCTAACATGATTTCATGCATGATGTCATGCAATTGGTCATGAGTTATGGATTAGCTCCATGGGTATGAGTCATGGGTCTTGGATATTACCCAACCTATTACATATTATATTACAACAATTTAATATTACAACTTATATGTAAATGACCAAATGTAAATACTTTCCAAAACAACATGTATTCTTATAATTTTACTTATGAAAACTTTATATTTGTTATGGACAAAACATAACGACATCACTAAATATAAACAAACGTTTTTACGGTTTGTTTGTATTAACAGATGGGTTAGTTCCCTTAATTTCAGACGAGGATGTGTTGACTTTGTTAAAATATGTGTCAAAGTTTAAGGAAATAGATGTTTATGTAGACGCTGATGTATCTTTGGTAGAAAAACATATGATGGAGGTTAGAGGTATTCAGTCAAAGGGTTTAGTGATCGAAGAAAATTGTTGAGGAAAATGTAGTCATTGAACCTGTTAAGAAAGAAAAATTGTTGTTGTTAGAGTGGAATGGTTCAACCAATGTAACTAGGAAGGAGTATTATCATGAAATGGCATCAACTCAAGCGTTAACTAGTAATGTTTGTCCATTGGTTGAAAGTGATAATGTAGGATTCCTACATTGTGAAAATGAGGTACCACCATCCTCATCCAATGCATTCATGATGCGTGGGTTCGGGGTCGAGAAGACTTCCTTTTCTACGAGCAAGTTTTTCAACCCTCTAGGCAATGAGCATAATCGTTGTAGTGTAGTATGTGATAAGCCCAGGGGATTGATTTCGTTCTTTAGGGGAATAGGAATGCTAGAAAGAGATATACGACGATAAGGTGGGGTTGAGGGAGATTCTTTTTAGTCTTTTTTTATGTTTTTTTAGAAAGCAAGGTAAATATTTCGGGGTATAAGAGTGGGGGGTGGTACTTCTACTGATCTCAACTACTTTTACTAATTACTAACTAATTTGCTAATTAACTAAGGATAGATTATGTTTAATGTAGGTGTGCTCGTATGATGATTAAATATGTGTTTACTTAGATGTTCTTACTCCTTAGTTATCTCTTATTTGTCGGTTGAATTGTCACTTCCTTTATCTTAAGTGGTGCGTTGTATTCCGTTTGGTCGTATGGTGGTTGATAACGCTACACGCGTCGTTCGGGGTCAAGGAAACTTCCTTTTCTTCGAGCAAGTTTTATAACACCCTAGGCAGTGAACCTAATCGTTGTAGTGTAGTAATTAGGGTAAGCCACGGGTATTGATATCGTTCTCTGGGGAATAGGAATGCTAGTGAGAAGTTACTACGCTAAGGTTGAGGTTGAGGAAGATTATTTTTTATCTTTTATGTTTTTAGAAATTGAAAAGGTACGAATCTCGGTATTGGATTTGGGGGTTGGTATTGCTACCGATTACTCTACTATTATCTAATTATCTAAGCTAAGGTTGTGATAGTCTATGTCTAATTGATATGTACTCGTATGATAAGTTAAAGATGTGTTTACTTAGGTTTTACTACTCCTTAATTATCTTCTATTGATGGTTGATTTGTCACGTCCTTATTCCTAGTTGCGTTGTGATTCTAAGGCTATAGGGCGTGCTTGTTTCCCTAACTCTTTGAAATTACCAAAGGGTCTTGTTTACAAATCCTCTAGTGATTTATAGACGCCTACTCTACGGTTGTCCTTGAATACTTTATCCTATAATTACCTAGATAATTATATTCTAAAGTTCACAAAGAAAAGTCAAGCATTAAGTACACAACGAATAATCTAGCGCACTCTAGATCATTAGTCAACTAAGATAAGTATCAACCAATCAATATTCAATAATTAAGTTTCATATTCCTAAGCAAACACACAAATAAATTAGCGGGACATGGAGAACATGCAAGCATACACACAAATAATCAAAGACATAATTAAATTAATGAAGTAAATACTTATCTTGATGTATAATAGGGTTTAGAACCTAAAATATCGCACAAGAAAGCCTTGGTTCGGTTTTAGGTTTTACTCCAAAAGACTACACACTAAAAGCGAAAAATTCGGATTCTATATATAAGATTACATCTGCGACGGCGTCACCTTATGTTTCGTGGCGCCGCGTGTCGCCATCATTAGGGTTTCGTCTTGGCCAGTAAACCTTGCGGCGTCACCTTATGATTTGTGACGCCGTCCCTTGACTCGCCGTCTTGGTCGCATCTAGGCCGTCTCGAGTAGCGACGGCCTATTCCTTTAGAACCCGACGTCGTCCTTGAAAACATGCAATTTCGCTCGAGCCGTCGCAAAATGCCTTCCGACGGCGTCGCAGATATCTTGATGACGCCGTCGCCTTATGTTTCAAAGACTTTGAGTGTCTCGATTCGACTTTGGCCATTTTCTTCAGATATTCGCGCCTTTTCGTCCAAATAAGCATCATTCCAGCATTTTGCCTTCAAGAGACCTAAAAGTGAAAAGGAGCGATATTAAGCAATAACGGATACAAAAGTGATCGAATAAGGGCTTAAATGACCCTCAAAAGGTACCTTTTAAAACCTTATCAAATATCCCTACACTTGGTATTTGCTTGTCCTCAAGCAAATGTGCTTTAGCCAATTAATTTATAAGTTGGGGTCATGAAGCATCCATTCAAAAGCGGTCCACAACACATATAAGCCCATAAAAGTCATAACAAGCACGGAATTACATACTAGCACCTCACATGGGGTGTTTGGATACTCACATCTCTCTCGGTGTATATATGAAATATAACAAATCGAAATGGAAAATAAACACTCATTAACCGGTCCTAGTACATAGATTACCATAGGCTTGAGAATAGATCAAACCTCCGTCGCTTTGGCGTAAGCACCTAGGAAATACTATCAAAGAGGTCTTTTAAAGGGTTGTAATGTTAGGCTTACGGTAGGAAATGAAGGGTTTGGTGGGATAGGCTATTTAGTGGTGGATAGTCAAAATCTCTATGTTGCAAGTATACGAAGAATGGCGTTGCTAAGCCAAGACTCGACACTCTAAAACTCGGGCAACGAAAATAAACAAACATAATTTAAAAGATAGATGTAGGATGGTAGCCGTTTTTTTTTTTTTTTTTTTTTTTTTTTTTAATCATACACTTTTACTCTACCATCCTCTACGGTACATCAAAATGATAGGATTTATAGACACATCCCTACACTTGAGTTTTATTACTCTAACACTAATTTGACCCGAATTGAAAAGATCAAAACACTTGGAGTACATTATTATGCAAACAAATGGAATTTGAGTTTAACGTTCTCTTCCCTATATTTCATAAACTTTAACTTTTCCCATGAATCCCAATCATCCCAAAGCGTATACAAAGGATATGACTCGACTTAGCAACTCATGCAAGCAACGAGATAATTGAACTAAGGGTTTTGGGTGATAACATAAATTGCACTAAAAGTGAGTGCAATAAAGGGTAGGCTAAGGCGATTTGGGTGTATATTTGGGGTGGGGTGTAAACAATGCTCTTCATTGATATTCCGGAAAACCGAAACATCACGAGAACCGCGAAAAGGATAGGCTACGAGGGGTTAACTAGGGTATCGTGTACTAAAGATGAGTACAACGCAAAGGGTGTGGGGAATTACTCAACCGAGGTGGAAGAAGTAATTATATTACAGTGTATCAAACAAGGGTTTATCCTAATGCCTCTTATCATTTAGTTATTCCTAACTACACAAGTGTAGTCTCACTAGCGATCTCGGAATGCATCACAAAACAAGTTCTAGAATCTAATATACTACCGGTTCACACTCTAAGCATTAAAGATGAATGCTTTAATTCCTACTAATCTAAAGGCGATCCTCACATTTTGGGTGGAATTTAGGTGATAAAGGTTTTTGTGCTAGTCATGCAACTTCCTATCCATGAGGCGCTTTTGTTAAGACTAATGGCCCACTCCTATATGTCATGAAAAAATTTTAAATTTGGCTAAAATTACCCTAACCTACATTTTCTCATGGTTTATTACACAAATACACTTGGACAAAGCAACAGTCAAGGATAAGCATAGTTTCAAAGTTCCGTTTATTTTCCCTCCTACACTTAAACCGAACATTGTCCCCAATGTTCCCGAAAATATCAAAGTTATGATAATAGAAGGTAATTAAAGCGAAAGAAACTAATACTCCACGATTAGCTCGGTAGGATCCGTGAAAAGTGGTGGTTAAATCTTTTCCAAGAAGAGTTTTTTGCGTGAAGGCTCCTTCCAAACTTGTGTAACTTCTTCTTGACAAACTAAACGCACACTAGAAGAAAACAAACGAAACCTTCGCGTAAAATCGCGGTAATAATATACATAAGACTCGATTTAAACTAGGATATAATGCTTGTGGAATGGATGTTTACAATTTGTTTTGAAAGTTAAGATCCGGAAAATTCCAAAATTTTACAAGTAGCTCGAAACGAGAAAAGTAAGTCGATGTTTTTATTCCTTCTGGACGGTCAGTTGCAATCTGACGCCCAAAGTTATCCCGACAAAAGCGGTGCGATTTTACGGAAAAATTCGGAAAATTTACATCTTTAGAATCGGAAAATTTACGCAAAACATCCATTATGACTCGATACAAGCATTTGACTCGAACAAACAAACATATATATCTTTTAATTAATTGTTATTCTCATGTTCACGTTTCTTATGAAAGCGTGTGTAATCCTCCCTACACTTATCCTTTATGTAAAATACCTTTATATGTAATTAAGGCGAGGTTAAAAACAAAATAAAGCATTTTTACAAATTTAAACATGAGGACAAACAATTAATAAAAGATATATGACATTAACAAGCAAACAATTAAGCATGGGTTGCCTCCCACAAGCGCTTTTCTTTATTTAAGAGTCTTGTAGCTAGACTCGTAGTCCTACTCCTCACGTTGCCTCGTTTTGCATTCTCAATGAGAATTCTATCATGTTGACAAAATTTTCATCGACTCTATACCTAGGCCCTAGGGTCAAGCAATCCTTATAATAATGCCTCCTTCTTTCCCACATGAATTTATAACCCTTTTCAACATCTTCCTTGCTTTTGTCCTCAAAAGCTTTGATGTTGTCTCGATCATAAATGGACAAGTGGCCATACTCAGTTGTTTTCCAAGGCATCCTATAGGTAATCTCATCGGTTCCCTCCTTAAACCTAACGGTTCCATCATGCTTGTTATGGCCCATCCTAGATGTTTCAACAAACGGTTTCCCTAGCACTACTTGGGATAGGCTATAGTCAATGACGCATCCTACATCTTCTAGGATCATAAAATCAACAAGGTAGGTGAAATTTCCTATAAAGACATGCACATCTTTGACTCTTCCCACAAAGTTGCAAATTCCTCCCGGATATTTAGGGTCTCTCCTAATATTGAGTCGCTCATTCATAATGTCATTGTAAGCAATGACGACATTATATTGATGGGAGATTCCGTATCTATGTAAGCGTGGTCGATACTCCTATATCCGATCATACAAGGAATTTTAGGTTCCGTGGATTTCCTCTCCTAATCTTAGGGCATATCCTAATGATAGGTGATCGTGGATTATTGATTATGTATTGATGGTACGCAACCTCTTCCTTAGTGGGGTAAAGATTGAAGTATGCACTATTTTCCTCGTCCACTTTGTTGTTGGTTATGCCATTGTCCGACCATCGCTAATCATAGAGCCAACTATAGCGTCACGACTACTTTCTCAATGACTTCCCGATTGTACTATCGAATATTTTACGCAAATCCGAAGGTCGGTGTTTCTACTCACAGCGGCTCGACGTTGGTGTTGGTTATTGGGTTGGGTTTTGAGCGACATTGGTTGGTTGTCACCTTCCATGGTGAAAAGTGATGGGTGTTACGAACAAAGGTCACGAAGAAGGGGATAGACTAAGAGAAAGCTAAAATGAGAAAAAATTTTACTTGATATGAATCAAGCAAAGAAACCTAAACGAGGTGGACTACTAACTAGCTATTCTATTCCGGCGGCGCCAAAACTTGATAACGCCACACGCGTCGTTCGGGTCAAGGAAACTTCCTTTTCTTCGAGCAAGTTTTATAACACCCCAGGCGTTGAACCTAATCATTTGTAGTGTAGTAATTAGGGTAAGCCACGGTATTGATATCGTTCTCTGGGGAATAGGAATGCTAGTGAGAAGTTACTACGCTAAGGTTGAGGTTGAGGAAGATTATTTTTATCTTTTATGTTTTTTAGAAATTGAAAAGGTACGAATCTCGGGTATTGGATTTGGGGGTTGGTATTGCTACCGATTACTCTACTATTATCTAATTATCTAAGCTAAGGTTGTGATAGTCTATGTCTAATTGATATGTACTCGTATGATAAGTTAAAGATGTGTTTACTTAGGTTTTACTACTCCTTAATTATCTCCTATTGATGGTTGATTTGTCACGTCCTTATTCCTAGTTGCGTTGTGATTCTAAGGCTATAGGGGTGCTTTTTCCCTAACTCTTTGAAATTACCAAAGGGTCTTGTTTACAAATCCTCTAGTGATTTATAGACGCCTACTCTACGGTTGTCCTTGAATACTTTATCCTATAATTACCTAGATAATTATATTCTAAAGTTCACAAAGAAAAGTCAAGCATTAAGTACACAACGAATAATCTAGCGCACTCTAGATCATTAGTCAACTAAGATAAGTATCAACCAATCAATATTCAATAATTAAGTTTCATATTCCTAAGCAAACACACAAATAAATTAATGGGACATGGAGAACATGCAAGCATACACACAAATAATCAAAGACATAATTAAATTAATGAAGTAAATACTTATCTTGATGTATAATAGGGTTTAGAACCTAAAATACGCACAAGAAAGCCTTGGTTCGGTTTTAGGTTTTACCCAAAAGACTACACACTAAAACCGAAAAATTGGATTCTATATAAGATTACATCTGCGACGGCCACCTTATGTTTCGTGGACGCCGTCGTGTCGCCGTCATTAGGGTTTCGTCTTGGCCAAGTAAACCTTGACGGCGTCACCTTATGACCGTGGTGCCGTCCCTTCGACTCGGACGCGTCTTGGCGCATCTAGGCCGCCCGAGTAGCGACGGCCTATTCCTTTAGAACCCGACGTCGTCCCTTGAAAACATGCAATTTAAACTCGAGCCGTCGCAATGCCTTCCGACGGCGTCGCAGATATGCAAGATGGCGCCCGTCGCCTTTATGTTTCAAAGACTTTGAGTGTCTCGATTCGACTTTGGCCATTTTCTTCAGATATTCGCCTTTTCGTCCAAATAAGCATCATTCCATCATTTTGCCTTCAAGAGACCTAAAAAGTGAAAAGGAACGATATTAAGCAATAATGGATACAAAAGTGATCGAATAAGGGCTTAAATGACCCCTCAAAAAGGTACCTTTTAAAATCTTATCAGTGGTGCCTAATTCCCTGGTTCTACGAATTGCAACTCTCCTTTAGACTACCCGGGATCGGCGAGTACAATGGTATCTCCCCCGAATACTCAACTATCCTTAAGCTACAATTCACGCAATAAACACAACAAATGGCCTAAGTGCACTCTTAAGCTTTTTTGCTATTTAGGACGTTCAAGCTCACAACAATTAAAGAAGAAGCCAGTTTTCCTTAATCTAGCGTCTACCAATTAAGACAAGAGACAACCTAACAATAATTAACAACTAAGTTTCATAGATCTAAGAAAACACAAGAATAATTTAGCTACTCATGTTAAACAAGCAAGCATACACACATACAATTGAACATGAGGTAGACATGATGATAAAATGGATAAACAAACTTATCTTGTGACGTAAAATAGGGTATGGGACCCTAGAATACTGTCTAATTCAGACTACAAATGTATTAGTATTTGCTCTCCAAAGTTATACCTCTCTTAAAATAGAAAAATAGAATTCTATATATAGATTTACAAATGCAACAGCGCCACCTTTTGCTAGTGACTCCGTCAAGTCGTCGTCATTAAGGTTTCGTTTGGGCCAAGCCATCGTTGAGACGACGTCAGTTGATAAGTGTGACGCCATTAGTCGTCATCTGAGTCTTGGTTCTTAGGCGTCTGGTGTGGAAATTGTGAGTGACGCCTTCCAGAGTTTAGACGTGACGTCGTCATGCTTTAGAACCAGAATTTCCGCTGAGCCGTCGCGTGTAATTTTGATCAAAACTTCTATAGAGGGACGGTGTCGCCCTTTGGTTGGGACGCCGTCAGGTATGCTGGAGTGCCTTTGATCTTGACTTTGCCATTTTCTTCATGTTTTCGCTCCTTTTCGTCCAAATATGCCTCATTCCAACATTTTGCTTCCAAAAGACCTAAAATGTGAAAAGGAACAATTTTAAGTAGTAACGGATATATAATGTGTCAATTTAGGGCTTAAATAACCCCTTAAAAACGTATGTTTTAAATCCTTATCAAATATCCCTACACTTGAAATTTGCTTGTCCTCAAGCAAATGTGCTTTTGGCCAAACAGTTTATAAGTTAGGGGGCATGAAGCATTGGTTTAAGATAATCTACAACAAGTGAAAGCGCCACAATAGTCATAAAAAGCACATAAATTATATACTAGCACCTCACAATTGGTGTTTGGATTCTCTCATCTCTCGGGTTTATATGAAACATAATATGAATGGAAATGGAAGATAAACACTCATTACCTGGCATAGTACATATATTACCATAGGCTTGAGAATATATCAAACCTCCACCGCTTTGGCATAAGCATCTAGGAATAACTATCTAAGAGGTCTTTACAAAGGGTTGTAACGTTAGGCTTAGGGTAGGGAAGTAAAGGGTTTTATTGGATAGGGGATATTTAGTGGTGGCAAGTCAAGAATCTTATGTCACAAGCATGTAAAGCGTGGCGTTGCTAAGCTAAGACTCGACTCACTAACACTAAACAACTTGAAACAAAACATAAACATAAACATAAAGATAGATGTAGGATGGTAGCCCGTATGTTTTTCTCATTTTTTTCATACCTTTTTACTCTACCATCCTCTACGATAACATCAAAATATAAAGGATCTATAGGAGCATCCCTACACTTGAGTTTTTATTTAACTAACACTAATTGACCCAATTTAAAAAGATCAAAACACTTGGAGTATTTAATTATGCAGACAAAGGGAATTTGAATTTATCGTTCTTTCCCGTTACTCCATAAAATATTACATTAACCCATGAGTCCCAATCGTCCCAAAACTGTATACAAATGATATGACTCGACTTAGCAACCATGCAAGTAACTAAATAATTGAACTGAGGGTTTAGTAATGATAACAATAATGCACTAAAGATGAGTGCATACAAGGTAGGCTAAGGCGATTGGGGTGTAACATTTAGGGGTGGATTGTAAACAATGCTCTTCATTGATATTCTGAAAAACCAAAACATTACAAGAACCGCGGAAAGGATAGGCTCTTAGGGATTAACTAGGGGTATCGTGTACTAAAGATGAGTACATCGCAAGGGGTGTGGGGAAAATTACTCAACCGATGTGGAAGAAGTAATTAAATTACAGGTTTAAAACAAGGGTTATCCTAATGCCTCTTATCATTTAGTTAATCCTAACTACATGAATGTAGTCTCACTAGCGATCTTGGAATGCATCACAAAACAAGTTCTAGAATCTATTATACTACCGGTACACTCACTAAGCATTAAAGGTGAATGCTTTTATTCCTAAAGATCTAGGGGCGAACCTCACATTTTTGGGGTGGAATTTGAGTGGTATACGATTTTTGTGCTAGTCATATAATTCCTATCCATGAGACGATTTATTACGACTAAAGTTTAGCTCGTAAATGTCATAAAAGAAATTAAATTTAGTGCTAAAATTACCCTAACAAATATTTCTCCTAGCTTATTTCACAAATTACCAAGGACAAGACAAATAACCAAGTGAGTGAATAGTTTCTAAGTTCCCATTTTATTCTCCCTCCCTACACTTAAACTGAACATTGTCCCCAATATTCCTCGAAAGTATCAAAGTTATGATAAAGGAAGGTAAGTTAAAAGAGAAAGGAACTAGTACTCCCCTGATTAGCTCGGTAGGATATGTATGAAGTTGCGGTTAAATCCTCCTCCAAGAAGAATGAATAAGTAATAAGCTTCTTCCAATATGTGTTTCTTCTCCTTTTCGAATATAACTTGCATACTTATACGAAAACAAACGAAACCTTCATGTAAAATTGGCGGTAAAACTATATATGACACACAACTAAACTAGAAAGCAAGTAAGATATAATCCTTGTGGAATGGATGTTTGCAGTTTTTTTCTAAAAAATTAAGAATTGGGGATTTCCAAAAATTACAGGTTACATAGAAAATGAAACTGAAATTATGTTTTGTTGGATCAGTCCTAGATAGATCTTTTGAGCTGGTTGAAATAGGTAGAATACTTATGTAATCACAAGCAAGCTACAAGATAGACTCTAACAATAAACGGATGTTTACGCGGAATATAAACAACAAAGTTAAAGAAGAATAACTAAATAATAATGATCCTCTATGGATCTATATTGCTAACTATTAAAAGTGTTTTTCAAGGTGTAGATTGCTCATATCTGTGAGTTTCTTTTATACTATAAGAAACCCTAATCGGCATTTACTAGAAAATGTGTAGAGGAGATATGCATTATCACTTCCTAATATATCTCATGCATATCCCTTTCTCTAACAAACTTATAAACTTAGACGGGTTTGACTATTACTATAACCCGCATAAACAAAACTAACAGCAGAAACTAGTCTGCACTAACAGCAGAAACCATATAAGTACTATACCAGCAGGAACTATATACCTGCCAGCAGAAACCAAAACTATTTGTTGGGTCTATTATAGATTTGATGATACAAAACAAGAAGAATGAAACATGAAGTTTTTAATGTGACAAGAAGGAAACTACAAAAAGATGGAGGATTTGGAAGATTCTAGAAGATATGCTTAAAAGAATATTTAGTTTCTTAATTGTATTATGATTCCTCTTGTAAACCCTAGATGTTTCTAGTATATAAAGAGACATAGGGTCATTAGTTTTATTTAGTACGTACAAGATGTAAACCAAAGGTGTGTGTGTGTGGGAACCTAGGCGTAGGGATTTGGGAAAACGCCTAGGGTTTAGTTATTTAGTTAGTTAGTTGATCAAAGAAGACTTTGATTATTGTATTTTAGAGATGATAATAAAAAACCTTGTTCATAATAATGTTGATTCTATGTTTGAATATTCCGCCTTCATTATTATGTGTTCTGGATATAATATTAGACCTAGTCTAAGAGTTACAACGATCTTTACATGTGGTATCGAGGCACGTGGCTCGTGATATCTAGGATCTACAAGGTTTTCAAGAGAAAGAAGAAAAAAAATCGAACTGGAATTTTCGTAAGGTTTAGCATTTGTTTTAAAGCAATGATAACTTTCGTTAACCGTCGGATCGGGATGAAATTTTAGGTGGATGTTCTCTATATGACAATCTAACTTTTCACCGAAGGGATCTTCGATCTAAACTCTCAATCAAAAGATATTCACTATCGAAGTTGGCTGCTGAAGGAGTTTTTCAAAATTGAATTTTTCAGATTTTTGGTGTTTTCATTCGTTTGAGTATGCATTAAAAGGTACTATCAAACCCTAATTCAATGAGCTTTTAATGATCACTATTTTTGGAGTATGGTTTGCTTGTTTATTGGTGTGAAACCTAAATTACTCAAAAGTATTGCCTGTGATATTTTCAAAATCTTGATGATCTTTGCAAGTCTCATTCAAAGTAACGCCCAGTATATTTTCAAAGAAATCTTCTGTCTTTAAGTCTCATTCAAAATCTTGCTCAAGGTTTTTGCATGGCGAAATTTATTTGGATTAGCAGATAATGGTTTATTCTGAGGAGATTTGGAATTAAGGGAAGTCGAGCATAATTATTGTTATGGTTTTGGACGACACACACAGTGTTATTGTTCACACACAAGGAGTTTGGTGATTTGTTCTTAAAAGGATTAAAAAGGCTCGTATTTGATTCTTATGGATTAATTGATTACGAAGAAGGTTGAATATCATTTATTTAATGTTGTAGTTGAGTTTCATGGTTTGTGTTCTTATCATATAGCTTGATGAATCTAGCAATGTGTGATTTTCTTATAATGCTCTATGCACATTGGCTATCACTTAAAGGAGTTACATTGTAGTGCTCGATGTCTCATATTAGTTGAGGATTTTGTCAAGGATTGCGGTCTATATATATTTGGTGATTCGTATAAGTATGGAGTTCCGTGGATAGTACAAGATTTAAGACACAAGTTTGGGAAATTCTACTTCTTCATCAAATTCGTTATACTCGGTTTTCTTCACAAGTAATCATTACATAAAGCCTACAGATTTTGAAGAATCAGTTGATGTTCATGCATCACTCAAGGGGAAGTTTCTATAGTTTATTCATTCTCAATTTGTTGATAACAAAAAGGGGAAGAGATGTTTGAGTGACATGTTCAAGTCAAGGGGAAGCATGGAAGACAAGATTGTTTCATGGTGAGATTTAATTATCTCAATTTCTCTACTTCGTCTAGGGAAGTTCGTACAAGATTCGTGGTTGTTTTGTTACCATCAAATAGGGGAAGATTGTTGGGTCTATTATAGATTTGATGATACAAAACAAGAAGAATGAAACATGAAGGACTTAATGTGACAAGAAGAAAACTACAAAAAGATGGAGGATTTGGAAGATTCTAGAAGATATGCTTAAAAGAATATTTAGTTTCCTAATTGTATTATGATTCCTCTTGTAAACCCTAGATGTCTCTAGTATATAAAGAGACATAGGGTCATTAGTTTTATTTAGTGCGTGCTAGATGTAAACCAAAAGTGTGTGTGTGGGAACCTAGGCGTAGGGATTTGGGAAAACTCCTAGGGTTTAGTTATTTAGTTAGTTAGTTGATCAAAGAAGACGATAACGCCACACGTGTCGTTCGGGGTCAAAGGAACTTCCTTTTCGTCGAGCAAGTTTTTCAACACCCTAGCAAAGGAACCTAATCGTTGTAGTGTAGTATTAGGGTAAGCCACGGAATTGATATCGTTCTCTAGGGAATAGGAATGCTAGTGAGAAGTTACTACGCTAAGGTTGGGGTTGAGGAAGATTATTTTTATCTTTTATGTTTTTAGGAAATAGAAAGGTACGAATCTTGGGGTATTGGATTTGGGGTTGGTATTTCACCGATTACTCTACTCGCCTAATTATCTAATCTAAGGTGTATGTAGTCTATGTCTAATTATTGTGTGCTCGTATGATGATTTAAAGATGTGTTTACTTAGGTTTTATTACTCCTTAATTATCTCCTATTGATGGTTGAATTGTCACGCCCTTATTCTTAATCGCGTTGTGTGTCTAAAGTCGTAGGGTATGCGCTTATCCCTAACTCTTTGAAACTACCAAAGGTTATTGCCTACAAAATCTCTAGGATTTATAAACTTAACACTAAGGTACTCTTCGGATGGTTTAGCCTACAATGACTCTAGGTACTATAAGCTAAGGTTCACAAAGATTAATCAAGCATTAACTACACAACGGATGATCTATCGCAATACTAGATCATTAACAATTAAGATAAGAGACAACCAATCAATATTCAATAATTAAGTTTCATATTCCCTAAGCAAACACACAAGTAAATTAGCCGGACATGGGAAACATGCAAGCATACACACAATTAATTGAAGACATAATTGAATTAATGAAGTAAAACACTTATCTTGATGTAAGATAGGTATGGAACCCTAAAATACTCGTACAAGACAACCTTGGTTCGGTTTAGGTTTTTACTCCAAAAGACTACACACCGAAAACTAAAAATTCGGATTCTATATATAAGATTACACATGCGACGGCGTCACCCTTTGATTTGTGACGCCGGGTCGCCGTTATTATGGTTTCGTCTTGGCCACGTTAGTCTTGCGACGGCGTCACCTTATGCTTGTGACGCCGTCCCTTCGCCTCGACGTCGTCTTGATCAAATCTAGGTCGCCCGAGTTGCGACGCCCTACTCTTTTAAAACCCAAGCCGTCACTTGTAAATGAGCAATTTGGCTACCGAGCCATCACAAAGTTGTCCGACGGCGTCACTAGATAACACCGACGCCACCTTCGGGCCCAAAGACTGAGTGTCTCGAATCTTGACTTTGGCCATTTTCTTCAGATATTCACGCCTTTTCGTCCGAATAAGTGTCATTCCAGCATTTTGCCTTCAAGATACCTAAAAGTGAAAAGGAACGATATTAAGTAATAACGGATACAAAAGTGATCAAATAAGGGCTTAAACGACCCTCAAAAGGTACATTTTAAAACCTTATCAAATATCCCTACACTTGGTATTTGCTTGTCCTCAAGCAAATGTGCTTTAGCCAATCAATTTATAAGTTAGAGGTCATGAAGCATTAGTTTAGAACGATTCACAACACATATAAGCCCCATAAAAGTCATAACAAGCACGGAAATTACATACTAGCACCTCACATGGGGTGTTTGGATACTCACATCTCTCGGGTGTATATGAAATATAACAAGTTGGAAATGGAAGATAAACACTCATTAACCGGTCCTAGTACATAGATTACCATAGGCTTGAGACTAGATCAAACCTCCATCGCTTTGGCGTAAGCACCTAGGAAAGACTATCCAAGAGGTCTTTTAAAGGGTTGTAATGATAGGCTTACGGTAGGGAAACAAAGGGTTTGGTGGGATAGGCTATTTAGTGGTGGCAAGTCAAAAATCTTTATGTTACAAGCATGCGAAGAATGGCGTTGCTAAGCCAAGACTCGACACTCTAAACTCTAGATAACCGGAACAAACAAACATAAATTTAAAGATAGATGTAGGATGGTTTTTTTTTTTTTTTTTTTTTTTTTTTTTTTTTTTTTTTTTTTTTTTTTTTTTCATACACTTTTACTCTACCATCCTCTATGATAACATCAAAATGATAGGGATTTATAGGCACATCCCTACACTTGAGTTTTTATTACTCTAACACTAATATGACCCGAATTGAAAAGATCAAAACACTTGGAGTACATTATTATGCAAATAAAGGAATTTGAATTTAACGCTCCCTTCCGTCATCTCATAAAATTTAACTTTTCCCATGAGTCCCAATCGTCCCAAAACTGTGTACAAAGGATATGACTCGACTTAGCAACTTATGCAAGCAACTAGATAATTGAACTAAGGGTTTAGTGTGATAACAATAATGCACTAAAAGTGAGTGCATACAAGGTAGGCTAAGGCGATTTGGGTGTACATTTGGGGGTGGGGTGTAAACAATGCTCTTCATTGATATTCTGGAAAACCGAAACATCACGAGAACCACGAAAAGGATAGGCTCTGAGGGGTTAACTAGGGTATCGTGTACTAAAGATGAGTACAACGCAAAGGTGTGGGGGAATTACTCAACCGATGTGGAAGAAGTAATTATATTACGGGTATCAAACAAGGGTTATCCTAATGCCTCTTATCATTTAGTTATTCCTAACTACACAAGTGTAGTCTTACTAGCGATCTCGGGATGCATCACAAAACAAGTTCTAGAATCTATTATACTACCGGTTCACACTCTAAGCATTAAAGATGAATGCTTTAATTCCTACTAATCTAAGGGTGATCCTCACATTTTGGGTGGAATTTAAGTGGTAAAGGGTTTTTGTGCTAGTCATATAATTTCCTATCCATGAGACGCTTTATTAAGACTAATGGCCCACTCCTATATGTCATGAAAAATTGAAAATTTGGTGCCAAAATTACCCTAACCGACATTTTCTCATGGTTTATTACGCAAATGCAATTGGACAAAGCAAATAGTCAAGGATAAGCATAGTTTCAAAGTTCCGCTTTATTTTTCCTCCCTACACTTAAACCGAACATTGTCCCCAATGTTCCCCCAGAAGTATCAAAGTTATGATAATGGAAGGTAATTAAAAGCGAAAGAAACTAATACTCCCCTGATTAGCTCGGTAGGATCCGTGTAAAGTGGTGGTTACATCTTTCTTCAAGAAGAACGTTTGCGTGAAAAGCTCCTTCTCATCTTATGTATCTTCTTCTTGGTAAATTAAACCTGCACACTTGAAGAAAACAAACGAAACCTTCACGTAAAATCGGCGGTAACAATATATATAGGACTCTACTAAACTAGGATATAATGCTTGTGGAATGGATGTTTTACAATTTCGAAAATTAAGACCGAAAATTCCAAAATTTATAAGTAGCTCGAAAACGAGAAAAGTAATCATTGTTTTGCTCCTTCCCGACGCCCGTCAGTTGCGATCCCGACGCCGCAAGTTATCCCGACAAAAGCGGTCTCGCGATTTTCGAAAAATTCGGAAAATTTATATCTTTAGAATCAGAAAATTTCCGCAAAACATCCATTATGACTCGATACAAGCATTTGACTCGAACAAACACACATGTATATCTTTTAATTAATTGTAATTCTCATGTTTACGTTTCTTTTGAAAATGTGTGTAATCCTCCCTACACTTATCCCTTATGTAAAATACCTTTATATGTAATTAAGACGAGGTTAAAGACAAAATAAAGCATTTTTACAAATTTAAACATGAGAATAAACAATCAATAAAAGATACACGACACAAACAAGCAAACAATTAAGCATGGGTTGCCTCCCACGAAGCGCTTTTCTTTATTTATGAGTCTTGTAGCTAGACTCGAAGTCGTGCCCCTACGTGACTTCATTATCGCCACCTTCCTTTTTGCTCTTCCTTCATCAAAAGGACGAGACGTTGTATGCTTACCGTGGATTCCTTGCCAACGCCGCTATTATGGTAACGGTTTTATCCTTTAGATTGGTTTCCTTCATCAGATAAGGCCCAAACCATCTTGGTTTGTTTCTACCTCGTAATGCTCTTATTCGTGATTTGTATAAGAGTACTTTCTCTCCTTTAAAAATTCCTTAGGTTCTTTTGTGTTTGTGGTATTGAAGTGGGATTATTTCCTAACTTTTATCGCGCTTCCACAATGTTGCATGTAATCCTTGAACCATGAAATCTCTAAGCCCTTTTTCCCAATCGCTCATTTTCTTCTTAACCACATTGTTAGGGACTTGTGGATTCTCATCCGTAATCTTCTCCATGATTTTAAGAGGATATCTTGGAACAATGGGTATCCTAGCGCATCCTTTGCCGCTTTTAAGTATCATGATGCCCTCCCGCATTTGATGGTTGCTTTGGCGGTGGCGTAAAAGGTGTCCCAAGAATGAGTGGCATGTTTCTATCTTCCTCAATGTCTATGATCACGAAATCAACCGGATAGACAATATTAGCCACCTCTATTAAAACATCCACTGCGATTCCTATGGGATAGACATAGGTGTGATTTGCTAAGGAAAGTCTAAGATCGGTCTTAGTTGGCTTCTCCCTAGTCAACTTATTATAGATTGATAATGGCATTATGTTTACATCAGACCCTTGATCAGCTAAGGCATTTATATTATCAATGTCACCTATGCTACATGGTATCACCAAGTTCCCTGTGGTGTCTCGTTTTTAGTTCTTGGTTTTTAGAACCAACTTATACTGAGGTCCCATAGGCATGGTGTCATACTCTTCTCCTGTTATTTTTCCTTCAAGGGCTTCCTAAGAACCTCATTGTACCTAAAGTTGTTCACTTGGTTAACAATGGTTTTTGTTAATTTTGTGCTTAAGGTAGTACTCAATGGTCTCGGGCTCATTATTAGGTTCACCTCCTCCTCTTGCTTTCCTCGCTTCCTTCTCCTTAACCTTTCCATCTTCGTGCATAATGGAAATGGCGTTAACAAACGAAGTGGGAGGATAATCATTGCTTCTTACTAGCACCTTTTCGAACTTTTGTCTTGGTATATTCTTTTACCAGTTCATCATTTCCGCCATCTTTGCTCGCATTTCTCTCTTTGTCTATAAACCTCCTCTTCAAATTTTGCTAATCTCTCCGTATGAGCTGCCATGTACTCCCTCATTTGTTCCTTAAAGCTTGGTGAGAGTGGTATTGGGGAAGTAGAACGGAAGCGCCGTTCGGAATTAAGATTTTGCTCACGACTTGGGGATTCGGAGAAAAGAGTTGGGTGGTTGGTGGAATTGGCGGAATTGACTATTTCCCGAGGGATTTGTACGGGGGCTCTCTTATGCCTTTCTATCAGATAATCAATCCTTCTCTCAAGAGCACTCATTTGCTCTTCTAACGCTAAGCGATTCAAGAGGAGTTGATATGGCATTAACCACTTTAACGGGGGTTTCAGGGGATTCATTCCAGTCTTAGTAGCTTCGATCGGCAAGCTCTTCTATAATATCCCATGATTCCTCTGTGTTAAGGTCGCTAAGCCTTCCATCGGCGGCTTGATCAATGGATCGCCTTGTGATGAAATCAGTATGGTCATAGAAGATTTGGATTTGAAGCCAAAGATCAATACCATGATGCGGGACTTTATGGAGTAAGTCCTTGAATCGAGTCCATGCTTCGTGGAAAGATTCGCATTGAAGTTGTTGAAACGTCAAGATGTCTCGTCTTAGTTTAGTGGTTCTCCCCGGTGGGAAAAATTGAGCAAGGAAGCGAGAGGTGAGATCATCCCAACTTGAGATGGAGCCATGGAAGTCGCTCAAGCCAATTACTAGCTTGGTCCCAGAGAGAATTGGAAGAGACGCAGACGCGTGGTCTCCCGAGTAGTAGCATCGAGGTCGATGGAATCGACAATTTTAAGGAAATCCTTAAGATGTTGATTAGGATCTTTGGAACGAAGTCCATGGAATGCACATCCATTTTGCACCAAGCGGATGGTGTCGGATCGCAAGGCTGTAGTTTGGGCTTGGTCGGGAAGCTCAATGGTGTTCCTATAGCCTAGGTGCCTTGGTCTCGAGTATTCACCAAGAGTACGGCCTCTTGGCGGGTCATTTGGTGGTAGGTTGATGAATGATGGTTGGTTATCACATTCCATGATGAAAAGTGATGGGATTACTAACAAAGGTCACAAAGAAGGGGGATAGACTATGAGAAAGCTAAAATTGAAAAAGCTTACTTGATAGGAATCAAGCAAGGAAACCTAAACGAGGTGGACTCTAACTAGCTATTCTATTCCCGGCGGTGGCGCCAAAACTTGATAACGCCACACGCGTCGTTCGGGGTCAAAGGAACTTCCTTTTCGTCGAGCAAGTTTTTCAACACCCTAGGCGATGAACCTAATCGTTGTAGTGTAGTATTAGGGTAAGCCACGGAATTGATATCGTTCTCTAGGGAATAGGAATGCTAGTGAGAAGTTACTACGCTAAGGTTGGGGTTGAGGAAGATTATTTTTATCTTTTTATGTTTTTAGGAAATGGAAAGGTACGAATCTCGGGGTATTGGATTTGGGGTTGGTATTTCACCGATTACTCTACTTGTCTAATTATCTAATCTAAGGTGTATGTAGTCTATGTCTAATTATTGTGTGCTCGTATGATGATTTAAAGATGTGTTTACTTAGGTTTTATTACTCCTTAATTATCTCCTATTGATGGTTGAATTGTCACGCCCTTATTCCTAATCGCACATGTGTCTAAAGTCGTAGGGTATGCGCTTATCCCTAACTCTTTGAAACTACCAAAGGTTATTGCCTACAAAATCTCTAGGATTTATAAACTTAACACTAAGGTACTCTTCGGATGGTTTAGCCTACAATGACTCTAGGTACTATAAGCTATGGTTCACAAAGATTAATCAAGCATTAACTACACAACGGATGATCTATCGCAATACTAGATCATTAACAATTAAGATAAGAGACAACCAATCAATATTCAATAATTAAGTTTCATATTCCTAAGCAAACACACAAGTAAATTAGCTGGACATGGGAAACATGCAAGCATACACACAATTAATTGAAGACATAATTGAATTAATGAAGTAAAACACTTATCTTGATGTAAGATAGGGTATGGAACCCTAAAATACCGTACAAGATGACCTTGGTTCGGTTTAGGTTTTACCCAAAAGACTACACACCGAAAACTAAAAATTCGGATTCTATATATAAGATTACACATGCGACGGCGCCACCTTTGATTTGTGACGCCGTTGGTCGCCGTTATTAGGGTTTCGTCTTGGCCACGTTAGTCTTGCGACGGCATCACCTTATGCTTGTGACGCCGTCCCCTTCGGGCCTCGACGTCGTCTTGATCAAATCTAGGCCGTCCGAGTTGCGACGCCTACTCTTATAAAACCCGTCGCCACTTGTAAATGAGCAATTTACACCGAGTCACAAAAGTTGTCCGACGGTGTCAGATAACACCGACGCCGCCACCTTCGGCCCAAAGCTGACTGAGTGTCTCGATTCTTGACTTTGGCCATTTTCTTCAGATATTCGCGCCTTTTCATCCGAATAAGTGTCATTCCAGATTTTGCCTTCAAGATACCTAAAAGTGAAAAGGAACGATATTAAGTAATAACGGATACAAAAGTGATCAAATAAGGGCTTAAACGACCCTCAAAAGGTACACTTTAAAACCTTAACCTCATGGTGAGTCAACTCTTTCTTGTCGGAAGGCGTGGTGAGTTGAACACCATTGTGGTGAGAACCAACACTTTCGAAAACATAGCACTCAAAGAAGAATAAAAATCTATTTAAGATAGGTTAGTTTAATGGAGTTTTTTAAAATAATAAACTAAAACTATACGAAGGTAAAGAAAATAAAAAAAAATGAATACAACAAGATATACAACATACCATCATCCACCAGCAGGAACCTCAGTAGCAGCAAGAACCTGAGCAGCAGCAAGTTGATTCTTGATGAACCTAACCAACTGCTCAGCAGTAGTCAAGCCATTGCCAACAACCGTCTTTCCAATCTCCAACCTGTGCTTAAGCATCCTTTCCATAAGCCTGACAGACAGAGGATATGGCACGTCCACAAACATATGCAACACTTCGCCAGTCATAGTCTCTAAGACATGAACATTGAAGAAAGCGTAGAGCCTCCAACTCCTCACCTGCCAAAGCTGTTGATTCGACTAAATTGGATAACCATCACCACCTTCCATAGAATCTACCAAGACCTTTAAATCACCCCAAAGCATGAGACCAACCCTAGTAGTAGTAGAAGAGGCATAATGATTGACCACCATGCCATACAGGAAGATCAAGTCTTGCCTATCCACCATATGCAAAATCTCCCTACGAAAGGTAAAGTACTTGGTGACACCATCAACCCTGTGTATGGCATTAACCTCTCCCAAAGGGGTAGAAACAACCTCCCAAGCAGCAAGTGCGGCCCAAAGAACAGGGGGATCATCATCAGGGTCACTGTCATAGTCAAACTTAATGAAAGCCTGATCATCCAAATCCTCAATAGGCTTAGGAGCACGCTTCTTAGCTACATACTTCCTGCGTTTCCCTAAAGAGTTAGGGGATGAGATAACTGGTGGAGAAGCAGTAGGTATTGGTACCTCAGGTGTCTCCACAGAAGTAGCAGCAGGAATGGTGGTACCAGCAGGAACAGAAAGGTTGCTAGCAGCATTAGTGAGAGATGGTTCCTCTGGTGTGGGAGCAGTAAAAGTAGTTAGTGACACGGCAGCAGGAATAGAGGGTGTGTCACCAGAAGAAACAGATGGAGCTTCTTGTGTGGAGTGACTAGGAACAGATTGGTCCTCTGGTGAAGGAGCAACAGGGATAGAAGTAGCAACAACCAATTCCTTAGAAGAAAATGTAGCATCGCAGAGGGTTGCTGCACCATCCGTGAAGAAGAACCAAGAAGAACCTCAAAGAAAGGAGTCATGAAGATCAGTAGTCTTAAGCCTTTGGGAGAAGGTTCATCTAACAGAGGCTTAGGTCCGACCAAAATCTTCTTAAACTGCAAGATCTGAGCTTTCTCAAGGGCCCTTTGAAGCTTCTCATATTCTGCCATTAGCTGGGCATCAGGTAATCGCTTGACTTGAGTCATGGTCCACCCAGAGCCATAGAGAAAGCAACTCTGATTTTTCACAAAATTTCGCATATACTCCCTTTGCTGAGCTTGAGTCATTGGCCCGTCCCTTTTTTCCTTAGCAATACGTTCAGCAATAGCCTGCCTCTTCTTCTTCATTAGTGCAACCATCCTAGTAGGAAAGTCTTCCTCTGTCACATCATCCCCTAACAGTTCCTGAGTGAAGAGTTTGTTTCAACCTTAGCCATTATATCAACCCAGTCAGCTTCACTATACAACAGAGATTGAGCATCCAATTCTTGTTGTCTCTGGGTGGTTAGGGTGCTAGCCATTTGTGCCTCTTGCTCAGCTTGTATCCTCCTTGCCAATTCTGCCTCTTCCTCAGCATGTATTTTCCTTGCCAATTCCTCTCCAAGTCTTTCATTTTCTAAATTTTAGAACAACCTATCTTGATCAAAGGAAGTGTCATCATCCAGCATAGGAGCTTTCCTTTTGTTAATGGGGCAGTAGAATGACTTGTGTCTGCAGTAGGAAAAATATGTATAGTTGTACCAGCAGAAGAAAGACCAGCAGAAGCACTGGCAGAGGGAATGGCAACATTGCCAGCAGGAACAAAAGTGCCAACAGTAGTAATATCACCAGAAGGAACAGCATCATCACCAGGAGCAACAGATGAACTATCAGCAGCAAGATCAGCCGGAGGAAAATTAGCAGAAACCACACCACTACAAGCAGTAATAGAGGTCTGAGGAGCATAAACTTGAGAACTGAACCTCTCAAAAGTTGAGACATCTGATAACCTCCTTAGATGTTTCAAAGGTCTGAGTCTGGTATAGGACAGGTAAGATGTGTCTGAAAGTGGAATCTCATCATTAACCTCAGCCTTCTGAAAAGTATAATCAAACTCCTCCATAGGTGCAGGCTCTGCATCCTCTGTATTAGCTTCAGCTAGGGAGACACTTGCCAACACGTGTAGAGCATCCATGTCAATATCATCCTTTGGTGCTTCATTGTCATCCTCTGAGTCATAAAGCATAGCAGAAGTCTTGTGCCTCTTAAGTTGGCCCTCCAAATGCTTGACTCTGGCTATCAAAGTAAGAACTGCACGGCCAAGAGTTTTCTTGGTGTCCCTGAGTTTTGACTCCAAGCATCAATCTTCTGCATGCACCTGTCAAGCAAAGAGGACATAGACGTGAGAGTATCAGAATCCTCAGCTCCACCATCAGGTTTACCTGGTGAATGTAGAGCGTCATTGGACCTGGAAGGAGAAGCATTATAAGTACCACCTGTGAAGGTATCATCCTCAAAAGGCTGCCTAGTTGGACTAGAAGTTGGTTGCCTTGTAGAGGTGGCTAGGTCAGCATGGGTGGTATGTCTGGGAGGTGATGGTGGTAAAGCATCAGCTGCACTAGGATCATCAGAAGGTGGTATATTACCAACAACAGCAACAACTGCACCAGCACCATCAATGCCAGGTGTGGGAGGTGGTATATTACCACCAGCAGCAATAGCTGCACCAGCATCATCATTGCTATGAGGCAACATAGCTGGCAACAGAGGCATATGTTCCCCAGCAAACTTAGTCTTCATGGTGGCAAATAGTTTTGTAGTAAGCCTAACCATGGGTCTGGGTGAAGTGTTAGAGGTCTGAATACCTAGTATCATTTGAAGAAACCTAGGATATATGATAAATTTAGTCTTAGTAGCCCCTATGTTCCCAACCATCTCCCTAAAAATATACCTAGAAAAATTGAAGGTCCTCCCATCAGACAGACAAATTATACCAGAGGCAAGAGAGCTGGAAAATTGATCCCAACCTCCTGACTTGGGATTGAGGCACTGAAGTAAGGTGTGAACAAAAAATCTCCATTGCGGAGAAAAATGGTTCTTGTAAAAGGTAAACGTACCATTAGTTGGATAACCAAGGGTGGCCATACCCTCAAGTATCTCGGTCTGGGTAAAATCAAACAACCCCTCCCCGTCATTTAATTGAAGACGAGTCCGAACATAGGACTCCGTAATCACACATTCCCTACCATCAACAGTGGCTACAATCTCTTGGGGCCTACCCTCAAGAGTTCGTGTAGAGGCAGTGGCCCAGAATTGCCTGACTAACGAGTCATAGACAATGGGAGGGCAATGTGTCAAGGCATACCTGATTGAGGAGCGGTTTAGAAAATCAAGGATTTGATGATAATCCTCACTCCTTTTGGATTTTTCCAGATAAGCCACTTTGTTATGATCTCCCTTGAATTGTAATACCGCCATTTGAGAATAGGTACCAGCAGATTGAAGAACTTGATATAAGAGGAAAGAGAGGGTATGTTGATTGAATGGTCAAATTTGGTATTGGGGATTATGGAAAGTTACCAAATTAAATGGCAAGTATCTCACTTAAAAGAATCTTTGACCAATTTAAAAGATTTAATCCCAAAGATTACCCTTTTCCTTGTGACCAGTGGAAACGCAAGTCAATCCGAAGGAAAAATTGGTTGACCATTAATAATGTTCTACCAGCAGAAACACTAAGCCACCAGCAGAAACCAACAACTCCACAATCAGCAGAAACACAGAAAACAGAGTCCAAGACACCAAATTCCACAGAAGATGAACTGTAACAAACTATACAACAATAAGCCTCTCCTTAGGCTTATGCACCCCTTAATCACAGCAATCAGGGATTGAGCAATCCAATGCTCACCACCAAAAAATTAAACCTAGGGCCATCAAAAGCTTTAGTCAATAAATCAGCCACATTATCATCAGTGTGAATTTTAAGCACTTGAATAAGACGTTTCTCATAAGCATCTCGAATGAAATGGTGCCTAAATTCAATGTGCTTTGTTCTTTGGTGAAAATTGGGTTTTTAACAATGCAAATTGTACTTTGGTTATCAATAAATATTTTTGTGTTCATGAAATTGAACCCATAATCTAGCAGTTGATTATGTATCCAAAGCACTTGGCCACAACAATTAGCAGCAGCAACATATTCTGCTTCAGTAAAAGAGGTAGCCACAATGGTCTACTTCTTGCATTGACATGAAATCAATCTCCTACCCAGAAACTGACAACCCCCAGTAGTGGAATTTCTATCTAGGTTTGCACCAGCATAATCACTGTCACTATAAGATTCCAACACAAAGGGAGAATCTCTTGGGTACCAAAGTCCCAGCTTAGGTTGACCTTTAAGATACTTGAAGATTTTCTTGACTACATTCATGTTGGAAGTCAAAGGTGTGACTTGATATCTTGAATAGGCACTAACTGCAAACATGATATCGTGTCTAGAAGTCATTAAATACATAAGGAACCTATCATAGATCCTAGAGATGAACAATAATGAGATCATCGTGTTCATTCTTGGATTTAGGCTTTGGAGCTTCATATGGAGTTGTAGCAGTCCTCACATTTTCCAAATCAAACTTCTTTAGAATGTCTTGCACATATTTGTCTTGGCTGATAAAACTCCCATCAGACTTTTGCTTGACCTTTAAGCCCAATAAAAAGGTGAGTTCACCCATAGCACTCATCTCAAATTCACCTTTCATCAATACCTCAAATTCCCTACACCAAGCCTCCTTTGTGGAACCAAAGATAATGTCATCCACATAAACCTGGACTAGGATGATATCCCTGGAATTTTTCTTGATGAATAGTGTCTTGTCTATAGTACCTCTTCTGTAGCCATGCTTCAACAGGAAGGTAGATAATCTAGCATACCATGCCCTGGGTGCTTGATGAAGACCATAGAGTGCTTTGACCACTTTGTAGACCAAGTTAGGGTTCTGAGGGTCTACAAACCCCTTGGGTTGAGTGACATAGACCTCTTCTTCAATCTCCCCATAGAGAAAGGCACTCTTCACATCCATCTGGTATACCAAGAAGCCCGTATAAGATGCAAAAGCTAAAAACAGTCTAATGGCTTCAACCCTTGCCACTGGAGCAAAGACCTCATCATAATCAATACCCTCCTCTTTCCTGTGACCTTGAGCAACTAATCTAGCTTTATTTCTAACCACAATACCTCTAGCATCCCTCTTGTTCTTTAGAATCCATTTTGTCCCAATTGCAGTTTTTCCTGCAGGCAAAGGCATAAGCTTCCATACATTTTGATTTAGAAACTGTTGCATTTCCTCCTGCATTGCCTCTATCCATCCTGAATCTTCAAGAGCTTGTGAACACTACTTGGTTCAACTTGAGACAGAAAACAAGCAAAGAGGCAATGTTGATAATCTGTGTGATTGTTTCTTTGCTGATGGTGAAGATAGCTGACAAAAGCACTTTCACCATACTTTGTCTTCTTCACAAAGACTTATCCGAATAGTTGCGTAGGATCTCCAAGAATTAAGGACCGAGGATGAAGCAGTGTTGATTCTTGTAGTTGCAATAGGGTTGACATCAACAGTGGGTGCAAGGTTATTGACAGTAGGACAAAAGTCATCATCATATGAGGAGGAGGTGAAAATGCTTGTACTTGGTTGATGATGAATATTGTCCATTTTAGAGGTTGAATAGAGTGAGTTGCCAAGATCAGACGGGATTAGATATCTTGTAGGAGGAACATTGAAACCCAGAGAGTCAGCAGAAGGAATGGACATAGGAGCAGCAGGAACTGATGCATCAGGAGAAACAGATGCATAACCAGCAAGAACTAAGCAACCAACAGGAACTGTAACACTACCAGCAGAAGTGATGAAGTAACAGCCGAATCCAGATTCCTGCGGGCTTCAATAGTAGCTTGCCTCAGGAGTTTCTCAGTGTCTTTTTTAAACTCAAAGCCAAGTTTTTCAGCAGCTTCCTTAGCCTCATGTTCTTGTCTTTGAAGCTTAGCAAGATCTTCTGCATAACTTTCACCCACATCAGACGTATCCTTGAAGTCAGTACCTGAAAAAGGGTTAAATGAAAAGGAGGGAACAACAATGGACTGTTCATCACACTCAGAATCTAAATCATCTTCCAAAGCACCTGCATTATTAATAGGAGAGTCCAGTGAACCTATAGTTTGGTTAGCTTTGAAACGAGTATAACCTAAAGAATCAGTCAGATAGTCAAGGTTAAAATACCATTCAGGACCTAAACCCTGAGTGTTAGGTTTATCCTCAAGATATCTCAGACTGAGTGTGTCTTTGATCCTTTTATCAGATAAATTGTAGACTCTGTAAGCCTTACTGTGTGCAGAGTACCCAACAATAAACCCCTCATCTGCTTTCCCTTCAAATTTACCCAAGTGATCATTGGTGTTAAGAATGGTTACATGACATCCAAAAGGTTTAAAGTGACTGATGTTGGGGACCTTCCCAGACAAGAGTTCATAAGGTGTTTTGTTTTGAGGACTAGTGACCACTCAACCATTTTCAAAACATAACAAGTAGTACTAACTGCTTCAGTCCAAAACATGGTAGGTAACTTAGAATCAGCCAGCATAGATCTTGCTGCTTCTATAAGGGTTCTATTTTTTCTTTCAGCAACCCCATTTTGTTATGGAGTTCTAGCATTACTGTAGTCCCTTTTAATCCCCTTTGACCCACAGAGTTCTATTAACTGAGAACTTTTAAACTCTGTCCCATTGTCAGACCTTATAGTTTTAACCTTTCTAGACAACTGGTTTTCAATCAAGGCAATAAAGTCCTTAATAATATGATAGGTTTCATCTTTAGTACCTAAAAAAAACCCAACAGAACATGCTAAAACCATCTGTTATCACCAGGCAGTAGTACTTATGGTCAATACTCCTGATGGAAGTAGGACCAAACAGATCCATATGAAGTAGCTGAAGAGGTGCAGTTATGGTGCTCACAACTGTGATGGCCTTATAAGATGCCTTGTGTTGCTTTCCTTTGTTGCAGGCAACACAGTTATGCTCATTTGTAAAGAGTTTGGATGGGAGCCCTTTAACCAATCCATGCTTTGCCAGCTTGTTGATGTTTTTGAAATTAACGTGAGCCATCCTCCTATGCCATTTTGTAGATTCATCCAAGGATGCCTTTGCCACCAAGCAAGCTAAATTACCCTCAGGCTGGAGATCATTCAAATTGAAACTGTAGAGGTTGTGATTTCTTGGATTCTAAGAACAACCTGACTATCATCAGGCAACTGGAAGTCTTTAGATAGCACAAGACATTCAGTCGCAGTGAAGAGGACACTGTTCTTCTTGTGACAAATTTGTGAAACAGAGAACAGATTAAAATTTTGCAGCTCTTCAACATAGTAGACATTCTCAAAATCCAGCTTGGAAGTCCTGATGGTTCCTTTACCAGTTATCTTACCATCTCCTTCTCCAAAAGTCATAGTACCTCCTTTAATTTTCACAAAACCATCCAACCTGTCTTTGTTCCCTGTCATGCTTCTAGAGCAGCCACTATCAACTATGCCTACATCTTTATTTTTATGAGGATTATCCTACAAGAAAATAAATACATTTGGAGACCTAAGTCATGACTGACTTGGGCCTGCCTTGTGGATCAGTAATTATTATACCATGTAGATTGATGAGAACAACCATTGTTCTTGGATCCCCGTGTTAGATTTGGTCTATTATGTGTCCAAGAACAACCTGCTGAGGACTTGACAGCAGTTCCCCATCTTCCCCCCCCCCCTATACATGTGGTCACAAGTAACAGGCTTATAAAAAAAATTTAAAGTAAGATCTTGTAGGTCTGGTCGATTGTCTAGCAACACTTCTTCTCCAACCAATAGGAACTGGAGAGAAATTCCTTCTACCAGCAGGAACAGAATTACCAGCAGGAGTTGGTGCTGGTCTATTATACCTACCAGCAGTAACAATTGCTGGTCTAGGAAAGGTAGATTTCCCAGTCCTTATATGTGTTGCTTGGGGTACAAATGGTGCAATTTTGTCAAGATCAGTCCACAAGGGTCTTTGGCCACTATAAACACCCATCTTTTTCTTATAGAAATCACAATCTTTAATAAGATGAGAGAAACTACCACAAACAAAACATGATTTATTACCAAAAGAATTGTTTTTAACATTCCTTGTCTTATTACAAAAAAAACCCTATCACAAGAAAACCTAGGAACACAATGAATGCAGAAAATATTATCTTCTGAAGTAGTTGTCTCTGAATTGGATTCATCAGCAGCTACTCTTGATAAGAAGTCATCAGACTTGGGTGTGGATGACTTGTCATTTGAATCACAGGAGGCAAAGTCATTGGTCTTGGGTTCTGAAGACTTGTCACTGAAAGAACACGAGACAAAATCATTAGATTCACTATTAGTTTCAGACAAGTCATTGGTCTTTTTGCCATAGGTCTTTTGTGATTCATCAAAGTCAGTGTGGGTGTGGGTAGGCTTAAATTTCCCTGTTATAGGTGGAGAAACAACATGCATTTCTCCTTCTTTAACAACTTTAACAAGAGTTGTAAAATCCACCTCTTCAGGGGTAGAGTCAAAAATACTTGCCATAAGTGGGTCAGAAACTTCATTTTCCCCTATATAGTCCCCATATCCCAACCCAATCTTAGCTCTTATAGACATAGAACTATCAATCAACTTGGCTAGATTTTTAGATGACTCTTTCCATTTATTAAACCTGGCCAAGGTATTATCTAGCTTAGTCTGTAAGTCCTGATTTTCTAAAGTCACCTTAGCATTTACACTTTCAGAATGTTTCAGTAAGTTAGAAATGTTCTCCAAATCTCTTTCCAAAACATTAATCTTTTCCTCATAAGCTAACTGATTAGTTTGGTACCAAGCCTTTTATTTTTCTAAAGTTTGAAGAGTACTCTTATATGCTTGAACTTGAATGTAATACTCTTTATACTGATTTTCTAAATCATTAAATTCTTTTTGAAGTTCAGCATATTTATCATGACAGCCAAAAGGACAAATGTGTACCTGAGAAGTGACCCCCATTAGAGCAATTTCTTCTACCTCTTCTGTCTCATCCCTTATCTCACAATCAGCAACCATACCAAATGCTTGAGTAGCGCTACTTTCTTCATCATCTATCTCATGATCAGACCAGTTCACCATAGAATCAACAGACAAAAGAGCTTTGGGCTCTTCTGAGTTTAATTCATGAACCTTGTATGCAGAGTATCTGGCCTTATCACCTATCTTCTTTCCTGGGCATTCTCTTGCAATGTGACCTAGCTGTGAGCATTTATAACATTTAGCCTTCCTTTTGTCAAACCTTGTTGAGTCCTTCTGGTTGAATTGGATCTTCCTTCCAGCCTTCTTTTCAAATTTATTCACCCTTACTGAAAGCATTGCCATTTGCCATTTGATATCCAATTCTTCCAAATCCATCTTATTAATTTTTTCAAAGTCTTCATATGCTAGTTGCTGTTGTGGTTCACTTTTAGCAACAAAAGAATGAAGTACATCTTCAATCAGATTACCATGATTTGTATGTGATGAGGTTGATGATGATGGGCTTGCGATATCAGCATATGTCATCTTATGGTTAGTACTAGTAGTACCAACAAATGCTGAGTGGGTTGGAGTAATGGAGTTATTCACAGAATAGCTTGAGCCTCCTTTGATGTCTATCTCAAGAGACTTGAGTTTGTTGTAAAGGTCATCAAAGTTCAAATAGTCTAGACCACCCTTTGCTTTAAGAGTGACGAATACCTGTGACCAGGAGGAAGGCAATGCCCACAAGAACTTGACATTGCAGTCTTCAATATCTGGTTTAGCCTGTAGCTGATTGAGTTGGCTCAAAATTTTCTAGAACCTATCATACCCTTTATGTAGACCTTCATATTCAGAGATCTTGAATTCTTGAAATTCCTGCTTCAGCATTGATTTCCTCATCTTCTTTGATTCATCATTCCCTCCAAATCTGGCTTTAACTGCCAACCAGATGTCCCTTGCATCATCTAGATGATGAAAGTCACCCATGTGGTCTTCTAGGAGAGACTGAAGAAGTAATGTTCTGGCCTTGGTCTCCCACTACAAGAAAAGGTGGTTTTTGGGACGAAACTTTTTGAGACGGTCAAAGAATCGTGCCAAATACATGTATTTGGCACTTCTTGCATAAGCGTGCCAAAAAAATAGGTATTTGGGACGGCTATTAAAAAATCGTTCCAAATACGTAGACATTTGGAACAGTTTTAAATATTTGTGCCAAATACATGTGTATTTGGAACACTTTGAGTTAATGGTGCCAAATACTTATGTATTTGGGATGGTTGACACAACTGGTGCCAAATGTGTATATGTATTCGGAACGCTATCTAATGTTGGTTCCAAATGCTTATGTATCTGGAACGGTTGGTACCACCGGTGCCAAATACCTATATGTATTTGGGACATTTTCTTGGATGTTAATAATGAATCAAAAACATATATACATGAAGGGAAGGCAATCCCCATGAAAATTTTTATCGATTTGTGCTAGTATCAAATACTTTTGTATTTGGAATAAGTTTTATATGACTTACAGAAAATAAAAATATATTTGAGGCAATTTTTATAAATTGTTTCAATTTCTTATGTATATCTTTTGACCCGATTTACACTTTGACCGAGCCCGATTATATTTATTTCGCGTCTAATACTTACCGCAATTCGAGCTATAAAATCACGAAAGCTGAAACTGGAGTGTAAACTATAAATACTAAAGGAAAAAAAAGATATCTTGTTAAAAAAAACTATATTTTGATGGAAATCGGACGTAGTGGATAAAACATATATACAGTAATTTTAAGTTTTTTTTTTTTTTTTTTTTTTTTTTACAATGTATGAAATTATAACGGGAAGTGACGGTGCGTCTAACCAGTGGATGCAGTGATTATGGTTGCATTTCTATGGAATTTAACTCGAATCCGTAAGCGGTTTGAGATCTATAAGCAATACAACAAGCCATGTTTTTTTTTAACTTGAATAGGTGTAAGAATAACTTAATTCATAAAAAAAAATTGTATGATAATTATGCGGCTTAACTGAGGCACCTCCTGACCATTTTTGATACATTTTTCGGCCAACAACCCCAAATGTGTAGCGAGTAAGTTTGAATCCTAGACGTATTGCGAGAAAGTTATATCGAGGCTTACAACTAAGCTATTTGATTATGGTTATTCATATTATGTATATCGATACTTAAATTGTAACCATATACTTTTGTTATAAGGTTGCTATGAATTTCTACCTATCAATACTTTTGACATGTTCTACCCAAAAGGGTTGGCGAGAAAAAAACGAGAGAGAAATTAGCGAGCGGGGGAGAATAAAAATTTTGGTCAAACTTTTACAAACTTTTGGCGAGGACATGCGTTGAGCCTTTCTTGTTCAGGTGTTTCATATTAGCAAAATTTTTGTCGTTTAGTGACTTTTAGCCAGGACAAACGTGTCCTCGCCAAAAGTTGGTCACATGTTCTTATGTTTGTTGTAGTGTTTACTGGTTTTTCATGATAAAAAGTGATTAAGATATTTCTTGAAGTCGAATCGATTACATTAAAAATATAAAAAGTCGAACCGACATGCTCGATTATCACACATAATATTGTCACCGTGCCAAATACTTGAAACTCACTTAAAAAACCATCTTAAACGCATAAAATAATTTCTTTAACAAAATCCCTCTATTATTTTCGTTCCCCCCATTGTTTTCATTCCCTCCAAACTTTTCCCTCCAACCCAATGCAATCCCGAGTTTCACTCCTCACAAATCGTAACTGTGATTCCAAAATTACTATGAATCTCATTACTATATATTGGATTCAAGCCAGGGAATTTCCCCAAAAATTATCCATCACCATAGGTCACACGGCAAAGTAATTGGGCATCTAGGGTTTAATAGTTTGAGGTATGAAATCAACCATGTTTATTATTGAATTGATTGACACTTTGTAATTTATTTGTGGCTCTTTGTATTTGAAATCGGTTTCTTGAGTGATTTATTTTTGTATTTGAAATTGGTCTCCTGAGTGATTTATTTATTTAATTATTAGAAATTAGTTTGATTTTTTATAAGTAGCTATCAGTTTTATTACGTTTACACCTTTTACATGGTTAGTCTATGGGGTTTGGCATTGCTTGGTTACAATACGAATAGTTATCGGGTCGGGGTTAGGGTTGAATTGTTTTTGTTTTCGGGTTATCGGGTCGGGTTAGGGTTTAATTATTTTTGTTATTGGGTCAACCCGATAAGACCCGAAATTTATTTTCTGAAAATTATTTTCCAAAAGTTTTATATGTCCACTAGCTTTTGCAGTCGCTATACAAGCACTAAACAAATTTAATTCTAAGTATACTCGTTTTTCATACCTGCATCTATACTCACATAGTGGAAAAACAAACAAGCACCACAATACATTAACTTTGTTGTAGAACGCGTAAACCATGAGCTTTCTCGAGTCACTAACCGAGCAAGACAGGGCTTTTCTTTAAGTATGTGTTGTATGAACAAATATAGAGTATGTAATGCTCTTTAAGTATGCATTGTATGAACCATTTAGATATCAGATTTGCAGCTTGTTTTTGTTACACGTGGCAAAATGTTCTCATTCTTAACATACTGTTTGGCATTGCTTATTAAATTTAGTTATAGTTTTAGAACATATAAGTATTAGGACTATTCTTTAAGTATGCGTTATACCAATATCATACATGCTTATATTAACAACTTCTACCAGAACTCACTAACAAATATAGCAGTACACGGGTTGTTCTTTTAGTATGCATTATACAAACCATTTAGATACTATATTTGCAGCTTGTATTTGTTACATGTGGTTATCTGTTCTAATTTTAAAACACTCTTTGGCATTTCTTAGTAAAGTTTTTTGTAGTTTAGAATAAACAAGTATAGGGGTTGTCCTTTAAGTATGTGGTATACCAATCTTAGAAGTGATTATCTTTAAAACTTGTACTAGAACTCAGTAAACATATATAGCAGTGGGTGTTCATTAAGTATGTGTTATACCTATTGGTTACTGATTTTGCTTCTAATTTGGTATTCGTGTTAGTTTTTCTTACCTCATATTATTGTCCCAACATAACAAAATAAACAACCAAAGGTATTATTGTAGTTAAGGATGGATAACAGTTGGATGTATCTAAAGGATAGAACATCATCACAGTTTACGAAAGGTGTTGGGATATTCTTAGACTCAATATTTTCAGATGTAGGGCCAGCTTCCTTTAAAAAATGCCCATGTGCTAGGTGTGGTGGGCGTTTTTATAATAATAGAGACCTTATGAAGGATGATATTATTGTTAACGATTTTATGGAAAATTACTTGCCATGGTCACTTATGCATAATTTCGAGACCGAATGGGATAATGACCAAAACGAGGAAGATATCAGAAATATTGAGAGCGATGACATTGTTGGCATGGTACATGATGCAATGGGAATTCCAAATGTTGTTGAATTTGATGATGTAGATGAAGGAAGGATGGATGATGAGACCTCAAAAATTTTTAAGATGTTAAAGGAAGGACAACGACCTTTGTTTAAAGGGAGTAAAAGATTCACATCACTTTCTTTCATTACTCGACTTCTACATATAAAAGTACTAGGTGGCTGGTCAAATAAGTCATGCACGATGGTGATTGAATTGTTTTCCGAGGCACTTGAAGAAATAGGAGATGTTGTAATGCCAAAGTCATATTATGAAGCGAGTAAAATAGTTTCTGAGTTGGGCTTCTCTTACGATACATGGGATGCATGCCCGAATGATTGTATGTTGTTTCGTGGGGATGATAAACTTTTAGATAGTTGTAGTATTTGTGATGCTTCACGGTACAAAAAGCTTAACAATGACAAGCCAAATGATGAGGAGGACGTGATTCCGAAAAAGAAAATTCCTGCTAAACAAGTCCGTTATTTCCCATTGAAACCAAGGTTAAAGCGGTTGTTTATGTCTCCTCACACCGCCTCTCAAATGACATGGCATTCTAGAGATCGGGTTGATGATGGTTTGATGAGGCATCCGCGGATAGTCCAGCTTGGAAAATGTTTGACAAGAAATATCCAAAGTTTGGGTGTGAAAGTCGTAATGTTAGACTTGGGTTAGCATCTGATGGATTTAATCCATTCAGGACAATGACTATTTCACATAGTACATGGCCTGTTGTTTTAATTCCATACAACCTACCACCATGGTTGTGCATGAAACAACCCTCGTTTATTCTTTCTATCCTTATTGATGGTCCTAAAGCTCCTGGTGATAAGATTGATGTATACTTGCAGCCTTTAATAGATGAGCTAAAGGAATTGTGGTGTGATGGTGTAAATACGTACGATGCATCAAGTAAGAATATGTTTCAGTTACATGCTGCACTCTTGTGGACAATTAGTGATTTTCCAGCTTATGCCAAATTATCAGGTTGGAGCACACAGGGAAAATTTGCTTGTCCAGCATGTAACATAAAAACCCGGTCTTTTAGACTAAAGCATAGCCACAAGTTCTTTTATTTGGGACACCGAAGATGGCTAAAAGAAAGTCATAAGTTAAGGAGAGACAAGGCGGCTTTTAATGGTGAGCCAGAATGGGATCCGCAACCAAGAGTATTATCAGGTACTGAATTACTTGACCAGCTGAAAGATGTAGAGAAGTATATAAAAAGGAAGATGTATTCAAAAAGAGGAAAAGAGAAGAATTAGAAAAGGAGAACGAGAGGGAGAGAAAGGCTGCAATAAGAAGTGAGAAAAGAAAGATAAAAGAGAAAATGAAAGGAAAAGGGAAGATGAATGTAAAAGGTAAACAGATTGGAACCAGCTCAAACGAGAGACAAGATAACTGGAAGAAAAAGAGTATTTTCTTTGAGTTGATTTACTGGGAGTTTTTACCTATTAGTCACAATCTTGATGTCATGCATATAGAAAAAAATGTGTGTGATAATGTCTTGTTTACACTTTTAGGCATTCTGGAAAAACGAAGATCACTTGAATGCTCGGTGGACACGAGAGAATTAAACATTAGACATGCATTACACCTCAAGAAACTAATTCTAGTAGAATTTTACTACCACCACTTGTTTTACATTGGGAAAGATGAAAATATCGATTTTGAAGTTGTTGAAGGATCTTAAGGTACCCGATGGATATGCATCTAATATTTCACGATGTGTCCATACGAAGGAGCATAGCATTTGGGGTTTAAAGAGCCATGACAGTCATATTATCTTGCAACAGTTACTCCCACTTGCTGTGAGAAGGCTTTTACCAAAGCATGTTGTTGAAGCCCTGATCGAGCTATCAAACTTTTTCAGAATATTATGCTCGAAAGTTAACTCAAAATATGATCTACAAAAACTTCAAGAACGTATTTCACTTACAATATGCCATCTTGAAAAGATTTTCCCACCATCGTTCTTCGACATTATGGAGCACTTGCCTATACACTTGGCTGAAGAGGCGTTACTTGCTGGACCTGTACAATATCGATGGATGTACCCAATAGAGAGGTACATTTGGTTGTTAATTAATCTTAATAAAATCGTTCAAAAAAATTTCATATCAATAATAGTTTTATTTTGGATATGTAACTATATTTTTTTTTACTCAGGTACTTATCAACATTAAAGATGTATGTTCGTAATCGAGCCCGCCCAGAAGGTTGTATTGCAAAAGGAGCTTTAATGGAAGAATGCATGACATTTTGTGCAAGGTATCTAAAGGACATGAAACTAAGTCCACAAGACGACCGAAATTATAGTGGTGAAGATAACTTGGGTTCTCATTTTGGAATAGAAGCACCTTTTTTTCTTGATCATATGTCAATGGAGCAAGCACATCGTTACTTACTAGCTAGTACCGACGCGATTGCACCATATAAAGAGTACGTTAAGTCTTGTCATTAGATTAATACAATTATTTATGAATTAAGTATAATACTAACTATTGTACATATTTTATTATATAGGAGACATTTGCGGTCCCTCCAAAAGTTAGCCCCTCGTGACCATCAACGCCTTCATAATAAAGAGTTCCCATCTTGGTTTAGAGCTGATGTAAGGGTCAAATATCAAAATATTTCTCATAAACCATTATTCTCTTTCTATGGTTTAATCTTTTTCATTTTAATGATTATAGGTATTAAAACAAGTTGCAGAAAAGAAGGTATTAACGACAGAAGTCATAGACATGGCAATGGGTCTGACAAATATGGCTAAGAGATATAATGGATATGTTGTTAATGGATTTAAATTTAGAACAAAAAGAATGGATAATAGTAGAGTTACACAAAACAGTGGTGTTGTTGTGATTGCAAGCACGACAGGCTTCTCAAGTCGAAAAGATAAAAATCCGATGTCAGGGGAGTTAACATATTACGGAGAGCTGAAAGATATCATTGAAGTGCGTTATACAGATGAAACAAAGTTTGTATTATTCAAATGCAACTGGGTAGACAATAGGACGGGGGTCAAAGTTGATAAATTTGGCATTACATCAGTAAATTTTAGTCATTTGTTATACAAGGAGAACAACCCAACAGATGAACCCTTTATCCTAGCATCAGAAGCTGGGCAAGTCATGTATGTTGAAGACCCTATTGACCCAGAATGGGCAGTTTCCATAAAAATGACTAGTAGGGATACATTTGACATGGGTGAGGATGAAAATTCTAGTACAATAGTTGCAGTGCCTCAAGCCCAACCATATAGCTCTTAACAATTAGATGAACGAAGAACTATTCATGAGGGTGAAGAGATGTAGGTGAGACAGGGGGTTGAAGGAACATTTGTTGAAAAGAGAGCTGGTCAGTCTACTATAGAAAATCAACAACAAAATAATTCAATTCTTGTTGTTGAGAGTGATTCTGATAAAGACATGGAAGATAGACCAGAAGCTAACATCTCTGATGACTATGAAGAAGAGTTTGATGACACGATAGATGATGCATCTGATTCTACAGATGACGATGGAGTTGGGAACATGATAGATGATGAATCTGACGATGATTAGCTCCACCCATTTTGTTTCAATGCTTTTTTTTGTCTTAAATATATCAAAGACTTGCTTGTGTATATTTGATATGAATTTTCCTTTTATGTGGTATTCTTGACACGTTTTCTTCATATATCATTCGTGCTTTTTTTCACTTAATTATTATACTTGTTCTTTTTATTCAAGTCATTGGTCTTAAAGTTCTTATTTCTTTGTAGATTTTATCATGGCAGCAAGAAAGAGACGACGCACCTACACTTTCATGTCTGAAGTGCCACAAGCAACTCGGGAAAACAACGAAAGTCAAGAGGTGGACACAAATGCCTCTCTTCAGATTCCTATGGAACACAATCAGGATACTCATATTGCACCAACACAATTAGGAGACTCGTCACAAGAACTAACTCGCAACAATACCACTGATGCACCAGCTCAGTCTTCTTTAGGATCACGTAGATCTGGTAAAAAATATATGCTCTTTTTTCATTTTTTAATATTCTTAGAAGGGTCGAGCACATAACATATGGTTTGGTTTATAGGATCAACATTTGGTCAAGAGGTGGACACAGATGTCTCTGTTCAGACTCCAGCGGAATACAACCAGGATACTCACTCGTTACAAGAACTAAACGACAACAATGCCACTAATGGATCTGTTCAGTCTTCTTTAGCATCAAGTGGATCTGGTAAAAAAATATATCCTATTTTTTTTCATTATTCAGTATCCTAAAAAAGGCCAAGGACATAATATATGGTTCGATTGGAATTGTTATAGGTTCTAGCATGAGCAATGATGTAAGCAAGAAGGGTCGAGGACCAGCACTTGGTTATCAAGGAAAAGAGAAAATCAATATTATTTTCAATGAGCGCATGCAGCCTATAGGGGATAGTAGTACTGATCTAGCAAATTTACTTGGCGGAATTGCAAAATGTGGGGCTCGTGCTCCTCTTTATGTTGTTTCATGGAAGTTAATGCCAGATACCAATCTTGAATTAATGTGGCGAGATGTTAAGGTATTATCATGTATATAGATACTCCTTGCATGTATTGTTGTTAGTATGAAGTATAATATAAATAATTATATTTATACTATGGATAACAAAAAATTGTTGCACACAGCATAAGACAGATGCTCCAGAAGGTTATAAAGAAACTTGTTTGATGTTGATCGGTGGTCATTGGAAAAAATGGAAAAGTAGAGTAAAGCATAATTTCTTTACTCCAAACAAAGATGATCCAGAAAAACTTTTAACTCCTCCTTCAGACACTCGAGTAAACCCCGAACAATGGCCAGATTTAGTGAACTATTGGCAACGTGACGATGTTCAGGTAAGGGCAATTTCCTATAATTTCCTATGAATAATTACTTTATATTTAACACGGGGTCAAAACGTTTTGGTTAGTATGTTTGTTCAAAATTTTAGGTTTGACATATTTGTGCCCATTCTGGATACAACATAACTATAATCTATTCCATGACGGTTTTAGTTTATTTATTAACTTAGTTTATTCTATTTTTTCGTGCTCAATCCTTGAAAAATTCCAATAATCGAAAAAATGGAGTTTTACCAAGGACCGGTAGAACATCACATGCCAGCGTTCGAGAGGAGGTACAAACACACATACTACATCCATTCGGTTGTATGTTATATTATTTTTACCGCTTCGGATACTAACTAGATATATTTATAACTTTATCTATAGATGAAAGCAAACAAAGAGGACTTGTGTCGTGCTAATGTGTTTATTAAAACGCGTAGTACGAATAATGGTACTATACGGATGAAGATACCCAAATAGTGGTTGTAAGTACTTTAGTTACATTTATATCACCTAAAGTTATATTACTAGAAAGTTTAGAATTATTAGTCAATGTATAATAAATGAGTATTTGTTTTTATTTTAAGAGATGCATATTATTTTTCAGGATCGAATGAAGCAGAAGTTGAATGAGGTACCACAATCAGAGCAAACTGATTCATTTAAAGAAAAAGTTTTCATTGATCTAGTGGGCCTGATGGACACGGAAGTGTCAAGACTTTTGGTGGAGGAGTATCTACTCGTGATGTTTTCGGGCCTCACTCATCATTAAGAAATACGACCTCTTCAGATGCAATAGAAAGGATGGTTCAAGCTCAAGTAGCTGCACAGTTAGAGACTAAGGTAGCTGAGCGAGTAGCAGATCTAGTAGCAGAGCAAGATGCACAAATAGAGACCAAATTATCAGTGCATATTTCTAATTATGAAAAAGCACAAATGGAGTGGTTTAAGAAACTAGAATTACTGCTAGGAAGGGAGTTACCACCTCCGCCGGGTTATCAGGCAATTAGGTCTGCATCAAGTGTCGATAATCAGGTATATTTCTAATTAGCTATTCCTAATGTATTCTAGCATCTATTGAACTTGCATCAAACTATCTGATCAACGTATTTTTTGGGTCCGAACTACATCAAATGAAAATTGATAAAAGAGTTAAGATATATTTGAAAATGTATTCTAGCCTCTATTGTACATCTGAATTTTGTTGTGGTTTGATCTTAGGTCTGTCTAGTAATTTTCACTTTTGCCTTTGTCCACTTTTGGCTTTGCTAGAGTATGGCTTATTGCCTATTTGCTTTAGACTTTGAAGTCTTCTGGTTCTATGTTTGTTTTTAGTCCCGTGAGATAGGTTTCATTTTAGGTACGACTTAGTATTGTCTTCTTTTGGTTGGTCTGAGGTTCCCCCGTTGGGGTGGGGTTAAAAGTAGTAGCAAATGATAGGTAAAGGATCTTATGCAAGCTTTCGTTACACAACACCATAGTGCCAATGAGTAGCCGTCACATGTTGGTGCAAAATTAAGGTGTATACGGCTTCTAGGTTATCATCTCTCTGCATATTTTGTGTCAATAATTCTTTTATCAGGTTTTAAGTATTTAAGGGGGATAATTATATATAAATAATTGATTTGATGACTGTATTTGCGTGCCTTTTTGAGTTTAAAATGAGTGAAAAGGAAAGTAAATGTCTCTTTTTTACCGAAATTGCAATTATTTTGATTACATATATACAGTCTCACTAAAAAGCACTTGAACGTGCAAGTTCAAATCAGGCACTACATTTTAAAATGCTTATTCATGTTAAGTGTGCTGTTTTTACATGTCATATCCGTATCTTAGAAGTTAGGTTTAGCGATAATTAATTCCATGGGTATGTATCGATAACGATAATTAATTCCATATAATCGCATACACAAACTTATCGCTCTAGTATAACCTCACAACTAGAGAATGGTTCTTTTTAGGTGTACGTGTATATGCTTAGTGTACGTGTATATTCTTAGCTTGTTAGTTGATGATAGCACCAAGACCTGTTTCAGAATGTAAAGCTTTTCCTCTATTTTTCTGGGCAATTGGTAATAGTGTTTCCATTTGATTAGTTTAGCACAGAGTCATGATTTGGCTTGTTACTTGATGATAGTACCAAGACCTGTTACAAAATGTAAAGGTAATCCTCTATTTTTTTGGGCAACTAGTAGTAGAGTTTCCATTTGATTAGTTCAGCACACATTCATGGTTTAGCTTGTTACTTGATGAAAGTACCAAGACCTATTTCAGAATGTAAAGCTATTACTTTATTTGTTTGGGTAACTGGTAGTAGGGTTTGCATTTGATTAGTTCAGCTCACATGGTAACTGAGTTTGTGCCTTTGGATATTGTTACTAATTATTAATTTGTGGCTGCAAATAAGTCTTTTATAATCTTTACATTCCTATTTTCTATATCGAAGTTTTTTCTTGTTTCATATATATTTCTAATGCTGGAAAATTATATATGTAGGGTATATGAAGAAGACATGATAAAGAAGACGTGATCCGACAAGCTTTATTCGTTTCCGTTAGTAATAAATCATCTTAGTAATTTATTTTGAGTTCTAGTTATGACTTTTTATTCTAAAGACCATGGTTTATAAGGATGTTGGAAGTATTGTTTTTACTTTATGGTATTCAAGTGACTATTGACTTGATTTTATTGATGATTAATAAAAGCGAGTTCAATTTATTTTGGCTTTGATTGAATTATATTTTGAGAAATTGAATAGTTAGGCGACACGATGACTATAATTGGCGAATGCAAAACCGTGCCAAATAACTTTTATAACGAGCGAAAAAATGTGCCAAATGTTATTTGGCAAGGTGGATAAAATGTGCCAAATCGTTTGGCACAAAAGTGGAACCATGCCAAATACGTTTGGCACGGTGAATAAACCGTCCTAGTTAATTTTGGCACGGTAATAAAAGCTGTACCAAATAAGCATTCGCACGGAAAATGAATTAGTACCAAATACGCATTTGGCACGGGATACAAAAGTGTGACGAATGCTCATTTGGAACGGAAGATTATTAGTCGTGCCAAATTCCTCTCTAATGGCACCCCAAAGTTAAACCGTCCCAAGAACCGTTCCAAATACTATTTAGCACGGTTTCAACCCGATCCAAATGTATTTGGCACCCTCATATTTAGGACGGAGCCAAAAGTGTGCCAAAGCCGTGCCAAATAGCATTTGGCACGGCTTTTTGAGTATTTGGCACGGTTTTCCACCCTCCCAAATACCCCCTTTTCTTGTAGTGTCCCTCTGAGCAGCAATATGTTCTTCTGCAGAACAAGGAGGAAGAATTATGACGTTTTCTTTTGTATCTCTTCTTGTCTCTTTCCTGTTGTTACCTTTCAGAATGATATTCCAGAGATTGTGATCACTATTTGTGATCCAATACTCCATTTTCATAACCCACGTCTCATATTCATCGTTCTTTAGGTAGGGAAATTTAGCATTGTTGTTGGTTACATTGGTTGTGAGAATTTGTTGAACATTATGTGTTTGAGATTTGTCTTGAGTGTTTGAAGTATCATCTTATGCGGATGCTGGCATTGTATAAAGGTTCAAGAGATTTGTTAAAACAGGTTTATTCTTTTACAGAGACTCTCACCAGGCTCTGATACCACTTGTTGGATCAGTCCTGGATAGATCTTCTGAGCTGGTTGAAATAGGTAGAATGCTTATGTAATCACAAGCAAACTACAAGAGAGACTCTAACAATAAACTAATGTTTACGCGGAATATAAACAACAGAGTTAAAGAAGAATAACTAAATAATAATGATCCTCTATGGATATATATTACTAAATATTAAAAGTGTTTTTCAAGGTGTACATTGCTCACAGCCGTGAGTTTCTTTTATACTATAAGAAACCCTAATCGGCATTTACTATAAAATGTGTAGAGGAGATATGCATTATTACTTCCTAATATATCTCATGCATATCCATTTCTCTAACAAACTTCTAAACTTAGACGGGTTTGACTATTACTATAACCCGCAAAAACAAAACTAACGGCAAAAACCAGTCTGCACTAACAGCAAAAACCATATAAGTACTATACCAGCAAGAACTATATACCTGCCAGCAAAAACCAAAACTATTACATCAGCAGCAATGAACTATTACAATATAATAATTCCTAACATGTTTCCACATTGCCTGACGGCGTTAGGTGTTAATTCTGACGATGTCAGGTTGTTCTGACAAAAAGTGATCTGCTGCGTTTTTCTGGAAAAATTCTGGAAAATTTACCTCATTAAAACACGAAAAATTTTATGCAAAACATCCATTATGACTCGATACAAGCATTTGACTCTAACAAAGACACACGATATATATATATATATATATATATATATATATATATATATATATATATATATATATATATATATATATATATATATATATATATATATATATATATATATATATTATTAATCTCATGTTTATATTCTTAAAAACATATGTGATCTTCCCTGCACTTATCTTTTTGTAAAATATCTTTATATGCAATTAAGTCGAGGTTAAAAATAAAATAAAGCATTTTCACAAAGTCTAACATGAGAATAACAACAATAAAAAAGATATATAAACACACAAACAAAATTGAAAAACAAAACAAGCAAACAATTAAGCATGGGTTGCCTCCCACGAAGCGCTTTTCTTTATTTATGAGTCTTGTAGCTCGACTCGAAGTCGTGCTCCTACGTGACTTCCTTACCGTCATCTTCTTCACTTACTAGGTCATTATCATAGGGTCTTACACGTCGTATGTTTACTCTAGACTCCTTTCCATTGCCATCGACACAATGGTTCCGTCTCTTTTTACCCCTTTTACCGTATAAGGGTCGCACCATTTCTGCTTACCCTTCCCTTTGAGTGCTTTTAATCTTGAATTATACAAGAGCACTTTGTCTCCATCCACAAACTCTTTAGGGCTCTCAAATCCTTGGTCGCGTCCTTTAGTATCACCTTTTTCATGACGGTTTTTGCAAAGTTTTTTCGCGGTGTAGTTATGCCCTATTATTTGTTTATCTTATTTCCATTCTCCTAATTCAATCTCCTTATCCTTGTAATCCCTAATATTTTCTTCCCATTCAATGATTTTTCTCTTAACTGTGCTATTGGGAACTCACAAATCATGATCCTCTCTTTTCTTCTCCTTAAACTTTAAAGGATGTCTCGGAGCTATAGGTATCATAACTTTGCTTTTTCCACTTTTAAGTACCATAACACCCTCACCGCATTTGATCGTTGCCTTGGCGGTGGCTAAGAAAGGTGTTTCGAGAATGAGGTCCCCGACAGCGGCGCCAAAAACTTGATGGCATGGGTTCGTCTTCCTCAATGTCTACAATTGCAAAATCCACCGGATAGATGCTACTTGCAACGTCAATTAACAAATCATCTCCTATTCCTAAGGGATACACATATGAATGATTTGCTAAGGAAAGTCTAAGATTAGTCTTGGTTGGCTTCTCCTTAGTCAACTTGTTGTAGATTGATAGCGGCATTATGCTTACATCGGATCCCTGGTCAGCTAAGACTTTTATATCTTCTAAGTCACCAATGCTACATGGTATTATGAAGTTTCCACAAATCTCCTGTTTCTTAGCTAGTGGTTTCTTAAGAATTGCTTCGTACAAAGGCCCTATAGGCATGGTTTCATATTCTTCCTCCTTTATTTCACCTAAGAAGGTCTTCCTAAGAGCATCATTATACCTAAAATTGTTCATTTGGTTAACAATGGTTTTCCTATTGATCTCATGCTTAAGGTAGTGCCCTACTGTTTTAGGTTTATCTAATTCCTTAGCCTTATCTTCATCCTTACAACTTGAGCTATTCTCGTTAGTCTCAATATCATTTTCCTCAACTACCCCATCCTTATCACGAACAATGGAAATGGCATTAACAAACATAGTGGGGCAGCACGGTCATCATTCCTTACTAACACTTTCTCGGGAACCTTCGTCTTAGTGTACTCCTTCACCAAGTTCATCATCTCAGCCATTTTCGCCTGCATTTCTTTCCTTTTTCTATAAAATTCTTCCTTAAATTTAGCTAATCTCTCCGAGTGAGCCACCATATATTCTCTCATTTTTGTTTTGAAGCTCGGTGAAAGTGGTATTGGTGAGGTGGAACGGAAGCGTTTTAGGGAAGCAGGGTTTCTTTCGTGACTAGGTGATTCAGAGAGGAGTGTTGGGCTATTGGCTGATTCAGCGAAATTAACTGTTGATCGAGGGATTGGTCCATGCACTTTCTTTTGCCTTTCAACTAGATAGTCGATCCCTTTTTCTAGAGCACAAAGTTTCTCTTCGGTGATGCAAGAAGACCTACAAGGTACTTATATGGCATTTACCGTGCTTTTAGGAGTTTCATGAGATTCACTCCATTCTTCGTAGGTTTGACCGGCGAGCTCTTTAATGATATCTCATGATTCTTCCGCATTGAGATTGCTAAGCCTTTCGCCGGTTGCTCGGTCAATGGATTGCTTTGTAAGGAAATTGACATGATTGTAAAAGATTTGGACTTGAAGCTAAAGATCAATGCTGTGATGAGGTACTTTATGGAGTAAGTCCTTAAATCGAGTCCACGCCTCGTAGAGAGTTTCGCCTTGACGTTGTTGGAACATCAAGATGTCATGCCTTAGCTTGGTAGTTCTCCCCAGTGGGAAAAATTAAGCGAGGAAACGAGTGGTGAGATCATCCCAACTTGAGATGGATCATGTGAGAAGTTACTCAAGCTAATTACTAGCTTGGTCCAGTAGAGAGAATTGGAAGAGACGCAAGCGCGTGGTCTGTCGTGTGGTGGCATCAAGGTCGATGGAGTCGACAATTTTAAGAAATCCTTGAGATGCTGATTAGGATCTTCGGAACGAAGTCCATGGAATGCATATCCATTTTACACCAACCGGATGGTGTCGAATCGCAGGGCCATAGTTTGAGCTTGAAGTGGGAGCTCAATGGTGTTCCTATAGCCTTGATGGCTCGGTCTAGAGTATTGACCAAGAGTACGGCCTTTTGGAAGGTCATGTGGTGGTTGATTGAGTGGAAGTGGTTGATGTGGTGGTAGATCGTTGTTGGGTGGGTTATCACCTTCCATGATGAAAAGTGATGAGATTACGAACAAAGACATGAAGAAGGGGGATAGACTAAAAGAAAGCTAATGAAAAAGAAAAAAAAAATCTCACTTGATAGGAATCAAGCGAGTAGACCTAAACGAGATAAAAAATATAACTAGCTATTCTATTCTCCAGCAGCGGCACCAAGAACTTGATGCATGAGATAGACTAAAAGAAAGCTAATGAAAAGAAAAAAAAAAAAAAAAAAAAAAAGCTCACTTGATAGGCAGTGAATACTAATCATTGTAGTGTAGTATGTGATAAGCCCAGGGGATTGATTTCGTTCTCTAAGGGAACAGGAATGCTAGAAATAGATATATGACAAGAAGGTGGGGTTGAGGGAGATTCTTTTTAGTCTTTTTTTTTATGTTTTTTTAGAAAGCAAGGTAAATATCTCAGGGTATAAGAGTGGGGGTGGTAATTCTACCAATCTCTACTACTTTTACTAATTACTAACTAATTTTCTAATTAACTATGGATAGATTATGTTTAATGTAGTTGTGCTCGTATGATGATTAAATATGTGTTTACTTAGATGTTCTTACTCCTTAGTTATCTCTTATTGGTCGGTTGAATTGTCACTTCCTTTTTCTTAATTGGTGTGTTGTATTTCGTTTGGTCGTAGGGTGGTGCCTAATTCCCTAGTTCTATGAATTGCAACTTTCCTTTAGACTACCCGGAATCGGCGAGTACAATGGTATCTCCCCTGAATACTCTACTATTTTTAAGCTACAATTCATGCAATAAACACAACGAATGGCCTAAGTGCACTCTTAAGCTTTTTGCTATTTAGGACGTTCAAGCTCGCAACAATTAAAGAAGATGCCAGTTTTCCTTAATCTAGCATCTAACAATTAAGAAAAGAGACAACCTAACAATAATTAACAACTAAGTTTCATAGATCTAAGCAAACACAAGAATAATTTAGCTACTCATGTTAAACAAGCAAGCAAACACACATACAATTGAACATAGGGTAGACATGATAATAAAATGGATAAACAAACTTATCTTGTGATGTAAAATAGGGTATGGGACCCTAGAATACTGTCCAAGTCAGACTACAACTGTATTAGGGTTTGCTCTCCAAAGTTCTACCTCTCTTAAAACAGAAAAATCGAATTCTATTTATAAATTTACAAATGCGATGGTGTCACCTTTTGCTAGTGACACTGATAACATCAAATAGTCCTGAATATTAAGTGTCAATTTCCCCCGATAATGCTTTTAATTTATATCATTTATATGGATTTACGCTTGTTTTCCATTGTTTTCAACTTTCAGATAAATTACGAGCATTGGAGCTAAAGAGACGCGGAATTGGAGAACTATCAAAGATTTATCATAGTATGCTGATTTTGAAGAAGTTACGGCGTAACTCATCTCTCACATTACGCCGTAACTAAAGCGTGACTCGGAAAACCAACTCATTAGAAGATTACGGTGTAACTCCCCCTAAAGACTACGACGTAACTTATTAGGTCAAATGAGATTCCACGCCGCTGATAACTACGCCGTAACTATTTCACCAACTACGGCGTAACCAAGTAATATTGAAGATACGGCGTAACCATTCATAAGGTTACGCCGTAACCAGCAGATCTAGTGCAAATTACGAAGGAATTGAAGATTACGGCGTAACTCTTAGATTAGTTACACCATAACCCAGATCTGGCCTATAAATACCCACGATTTCCAGCATTTCAAAGCATCTCATTCCACACACCACAACCAAAGAACGTGGGAAGAAGCCAAAGGCAGGTCTAGAGGAGCATAGGGAGTTGTCTCCAAGGGAGAAATCACTCCCCTACGATAAGCATTAGCATTTTATCTTTTCTTTACGTTCGATTCATGTATTTCGTAACTTTGAATATTGAATTGATTTGTATGGTTAATATGAGCGGCTAAGCAACTCTTGGTGTTGGCCTAGTTATGATTCCTTAATTGTTTTGTTTGCGTTTACATTACTTATGTATAATTATTTCTAAGTGTATGCATGCATAGTTTATTGGTAGCTACCCTTGTTTCAGTAGTTTTGAATGGCGGTAGAGGCTAGTTACTTAGGAGATATGACCAATCGACCCTAAGTAAGTAGGCGGGACAGGAAGGGTAAGATATGACCAACGATGACCCTTTCTACTTGTGCGATTTGACCAACTGATCACCTATCGTTTGGATGAACTTAAGAATTAGGGGGTGAGTGTTTAAGTTGCTAACGTCCGGGCACTCACTATTATAAATATAGCATGTAGCGGTACTTAATGACTTGGCTTAGGGGACTAGGAACAACTGGACTTATGAAGGGACACCTGACTTCTCTAGTGGTGGCATCTTTGCTGATAGGTTAGGGCGAATTGGCCAAATGTTGTCCTCTCGAATTTGACCCCACCCGAAGTAATTGGAAGTAAGTAGACGTAGACATTACTAGCTAGGAGGATTAACTAGGTTAGCACCACTCTCCTCTATTGATTAAACCTTTGCCTTTTATCTGCCTTTATCTGCTTTAGTAGTTAATTAATTCCTTATCGAAATCATTATTAAAATCTGTGACACCTAGACTTAGTGATAATCCAACACATATAGCTCTTGGGACGACCTCGGTTTTACCGAATACTACACTACACACGACCGGGTACACCGCTCGTTAGTGCATTAGGGTGAACCATAGGTATAACGAGACTTTATAAATATTAAAACACAGTCATAAAACACCATCAATTTTTTGGCGCATTGCCGGGAGTTATATTAGGATTGCAATTAAGTCTTTCATTTTCGGTTTGTTTTAAACTTTTCTATAATTCTCACGATCATTATTCGAGTTTTCAGGTACCATGGAAGTTGTTAACATTGATGACCTCACTCTTGAGGAATATTTATCATTAACAAGGGAAGAACAAGGACCAGGGATTGTTAGGCCGGCTATCGCAGAAGACGCTCAATTCGAAATCAAACCTCAATTCATAAGGGAATTACGTGCAAATCCCTTCTCTGGAAGCATCACCGATGATGCCCATGAACATATAGACAACGTAGAATACATTATCAGTCTATTCAAAATTCCTAGAGTCTCAAACGATGTTTTCATGCTACGAGTATTCACTATTTCTCTTACGCGGGCTGCTAAGAGATGGGTTGATCGATTACCTGCCGGAATAGTGAACACCTGGCCTATCCTAAAAAAGTATTTCATTTAGAGATATCATCCTCCATCAAAGACCGCTAAGAAATTAGAAGAAATCCATAACTTCAAGCAAGAGGGTGATGAACGTTATACCAAGCTTGGGAAAGGTATAGCAATTATTATACAAATGCCCAACTCATGACCTCAATAGCCAACAAAGGTGAGCGTCTTCTACAAAGGTCCGAACATCTCCTCAAGGCAAATGATCGATTCTCGGGGCGATTCACGGTATGACACCTTTGGCTTTAGAAACTATTCAAAAGATGGCAGACCACTCTCACAAATGGCACAATGTAGGGAGCAACCGAAGTAAGAATGGAGATATGGAAGGTCTTGCAGCAATAAATAACAAATTAGAAAGTCTCAGAAGAGAAATGAAGAAGCTCAAGGAAAATGTGCATTCCATTCAAGTAGAGCAAAATGGAACTCCACCTATTAAGGAATGTTCCTCCAACGAGGAAGTTAAAAGGATCAGAGAAATTAAATATGGAAGTGAGAACCCTTTCAACATTTACAAGAATAAAGGGCCCAGATATCAAGAAAAATCCCCAGGATTCTACACAAGAATCAACAACAATCCTCCTAGACCAAGCCTTGAAGAAAAAATGCATAGGCACATCGAAGAATCTATAAAAAAAGGGAGATAAATTCAAGGAATGGATGGTCAAGGTGAAAGAAGACACCAATATGAACCTGCGAAACCAAGATGCTGCAATTAAAAACCTCAAAACACAAGTTGGGCAATTAGCTAAAAACCTTGAGCGAGTAATGCTAAAGCTATTGCTGCAAGGCCATATTTAGCAAGATAAAGCAAAGAAAGAGCGGCACATCCTCTATCACAAATGATCATGCGGGATTAACTACCTAAGAGAAGATGATAAATTGGAAGACGACGAGGTCTGCCAAACCAACTTACGAGAAACAAACAATACCGGAAAGTTTTCTTCTTCCATGCACTATTGATAATATTAAGATTCCGCATTAGGTGATTTGGGGGCGGGTAAACCTTATCTCTACCACTTTGTTTGATAAAATAAAACTTACCAATTTAAAAGAAACAACAATGATGATAGAAATGGCTGATTCCTCTAAAGTTGTACCGAGGTAAGTAGTGAATAATGTGCTTTTAAAAATTGGAAAATTCTTTTTCCCCACTGATTTTGTGGTAATTGACATGGGGAAGCAGGAGGCTTACAACTTAATTGTTGGAAGACCTTTTCTGGCCACTTGTAGGGCTCAAATTAAGGTCTTTGAAAAACAAATTTCTTTGAGAACTGAAAATGAACGAATAACTTTCAGTATAAAAGAGAATTTAAATCCAAATTTTGAAATTTCAAATAATGTTGATGTTGTTAATGATCAATCACAAGATCCTCATCTACATCATGATCCTAGTGGAGAGAATGTTGATAATGGCAAGCAGAAACAGGGAAAGATTGTCCAGGGCATTGAGGAAGCTCTGATTCCGAATAAACATTTCTGCAACCCGATATTAACCAAGGATAAAGAATCAATGACGGCATGGCCCTCATGTAGTCCTTTTCTAGAATCTGAAAGAAAGGCAAAAGAATGGATATACCCTCACAAGGGTGAAAGACATGATATCAAATTAGCATTTAAAGATTGGTACAAAATAAGATTTGGGAACTCAAAAATCAATGAGGGATTGGTTAAGCAGTACAAGTACAATCGTCTTACTAATACAACTAACGGTGAGAGATCAAGCATAAGTATAACAAGTAGTTTTATTGCTGAAAATGATGACCGGGGAAAATCATGTGATGAATGGCTTCCACAAAAAGTTGGAACAGTTGGCATCGGTAATACTGCAAGAAAAAAAAGATTCAACAAATGGATGGATGAGTGCCGCCAACGAATGGAGGAAGTTGGCCAAGCCCAAAGGCCCCCATAAAGCCCCACGGCTCTGACTCTAACTTAAAGAATCGTAAATAAAGAAAAGTGCTCTTTCGGGAAACAACCCGAATTATCCCTTTCTTTTGTTTTTTTTCCATTTCTATAGGGTTTTGTGTTTTTAACCATTTTTGCAGGAAACAAGGAAGTGATTGCTGCTGCAGTTTGCTGATCTGGCCATAGTTACTGCGTAACTCACCTCGATGATTGCAGTAACCAATCCTTGCGCAAGTTCAAGACGCATTACCAATTACGCGTAATAGCATCTCGTGGTTACGTCGTAGCAACTCGCTTCATACATATATGGGGTTTTGCCGATTCGGTGTAACTCCCTCAAAAGAGTTATGACGTAACTTTCCTCTGCTTTACTTCTTTCATTTTAAAACACAATAACCTTGTATTAGTTTTTTTTAAATGAACTTTGTGGGTGTGTTCCATGTAACTCATGAGACTTCACTCGTCCACTTGGGACACCAAGTGGTTTAAAAGGCTTGTTGCATATTCTAAATGCAACCGTGATTCCTACGAAAATGAGTTAGGTTTGTTTTTCATTTTTCATATTTTTTTTTAGAATTATGCTTGTTGGTAGTGGTGATTTCAGGGATGGAAGTTTGTTCATGATGCTTATCTGAAGGCACGTCTCTTTTCGTGGGCCTTCTTTCTTTTGGAACAAATTTGAGGAAGTTCTCGCCTAATTCTACTTTTCTCTTCACCTTTATTTAATGCTTAGTACAAAAGGGACTTTGTACAACTCAAGTGGGGGACGGGAGTAGAATTATCTCTTGAACATTATTTTGCCCTTGTTTTTCTAGTTTATTTTGAAAAATTCGCCATTTTAAAATTTTGACATGTTTTCTTAACCTAACTAGATTAGACCTTAGCCGAGCACATACAACCCTTGATATTATATGGTGAGATTAGCCTTATCCGTTTCCAATATTTTACCCCAAATCCACCAAATTGTGAGTGTGTCGGTAGCTTGTAAACTTTAGAACTTGGCCTTTGCATCATTCCGAGACCATAGGCGAGGTATGTTGAGTTAGCTCGACGTATTTGGACTTTTCGGTTTAAGAAGGCAATATTATAGGATTATCACCCAAATAGCCTACCATTGTGTGTCTATCGATTAGTCACCGCCTTCTCGACCCCATGTGAAACCCTTTGTTGCACTCACCTTTAGTGCAATATACCCTAGATACACCCATCGAGCCATTCCTTTCATTTTGTTAACCCAATATATTGTTTGATACACCTATACACCTTAGCCTACCACGTAGTCTTTATTTGTGATTGGAAGTCATCATTTGCCTAAGTTCAAGGTTCAAGTGGAAAGGTTCGGAAATCATGCTTTCGTCGACGACATACTCTTGAAGATCATTGAAGACCCCCCGAATTCCCGTTGTCCATCTCAAGTGGGGGGATATTATGTTTAGTTGTTATACTTATGATTAAAAAAAATAAAATAAAGAGTTGTTATGTTATTTAGTTATTATAAAAGTGCATTGTTATAAGCACTATGTGATGAGCTTTATAGATTTAGTATCGAGGAGGCCACCTCGGTCACATTCGAATATTGGAGTTGGTAATTATGCCAACAGCTGGAGAAAAGGTAGTGTGCCCATCACGACGTCCTCTAATGACACATCTACCTAGTATTTCATGATCCGGTTTCTTGACTTCAAAGCTTGAACTTTGGGCGGACGGTGAGTGGTGATGACTTGGTTATAGATTTAGACTACCTGCTTGATTTTTATTTTACACCATTTATATATCCCATGTCTTATCCTACCCTTTAGTCATGAAGCGTGTCTAGATGATGCAGAGAGCAATCTTTGGTGTCTTGGCCATGGATTTGGTCATGTATCATTGATTTTGTCCACTTTTCCGTGACATGTTAGTAATGACGAGTCACCCCTTAACCTTTGTCGTGTCCACCCATATTGCCTTCGAGAATTGTTTAGCCCTTAACTCTAGTGGTGGAGATTTGTGTAACCGCCAAGCTTATGATAGAATACATGCTATGACTGTGCGATTGAGTGATCACCTCGAAATTGACACTTAGAATAGTTGAGAGATTTAAGTTTTTCGTTCCCATTTCGTGAGGTGTTCGGCTTTTTTTATTCTAGCATAAGGGATTTGTAAACTTATATTTTCCAGGTTTTGGGAGATATCTTTTTAAGAATATTTCTAATAAGGTCTACTTGAGGGCAAGTAGAGTTCAAGTGGGGGGATATTTGATAACATCAAATAGTCCTAAATATTAAGTGTCAATTTCCCCCGATAATGCTTGTAATTTATATCATTTATATGGATTTACACTTGTTTTCCATTGTTTTCCACTTTCAGATAAATTACAAGCATTGGAGCTAAAGAGATGCGTAATTGGAGAAATATCAAAGATTTATCATAGTATGCTGATTTTGAAGAAGTTACGGCGTAACTCATCTCTCACATTATGCCGTAACTAAAGCGTGACTCGAAAACCAACTCATTAGAAGATTACGCGTAACTCCCCAAAGACTACGACATAACTTATTAGGTCAAATGAGGTTCCACGCGGCGATAACTACGCCAGTAACTATTTCACCAACTACGCGTAACCAAGTAATATTGAAGATACGGCATAACCATTCATAAGGTTACCAGTAACCACAGATCTGGTGCAAATTACAAAGGAATTGAAGATTACGACGTAACTCTTAGATTAGTTTCTACCAGAACCCGATCCGCCTATAAATACCCCACGATTTCCGAGATTTCAAAGCATCCCATTCCATACACCACAACCAAAGAGCGTGGGAAGAAGCCAAAGGCAGGTCTAGAGGAGCATACTGAGTGTCTCGAGGAGAAATCACTCCCTACGATAAGCATTAGCATTTTATCTTTTCTTTACTTTCGATTCATGTATTTCGTAACTTTGAATATTGAATTGATTTGTATGGTTAATATGAGCGGCTAAGCACCTCTTGGTCTCAGCCTAGTTATGATTCATAATTGTTTTGTTTGCATTTACATTACTTCAGATAATTATTTCTAAGTGTATGCATGCATAGTTTATTGGTAGCTACCCTTGTTTGGTAGTTTTGAATGGCGGTAGAGGCTAGTTACTTAGGAGATATGACCAATGACCCTAAGTAAGTAGGCGAGACGGAAGGGTAAGATATGACCAAGCGATGACCCTTTCTACTTGTGCGATTTGACCAACCGATCACCTATCGTTTGGATGAACTTAAGAATTAGGGGTGAGTGTTTAAGTTGCTAACGTCCGGCACTCACTATTATAAATATAGCATGTAGCGGTACTTAATGACTTGGCTTAGGGACTAGGAACAAGCTGGAATTATGAAGGACACCGACTTCTCTAGTGGTGGCATCTTTCTTCGATAGGTTAGGCGAATTGGCCAAATGTTGTCCTCTCGAATTTGACCCCACCCGAAGTAATTGGAAGTAAGTAGACGTAGACATTACTAGCTAGGAGGATTAACTAGGTTAGCACCACTCTCCTCTATTGATTAAACCTTTACCTTTTATCTGCCTTTAGTAGTTAATTAATTCCTTATCGAAATCATTATTAAAATCTGTGACACCTAGACTTAGTAATAATCCAACACACATAGCTCTTGGGACGACCTCGGTTTCATCGAATACTAAACTACACACGACCTGTACACCGCTGTTAGTGTATTAGGGTGAACCATAGGTATAACGAGACTTTATAAATATTAAAACACAGTCGGTAAAACTCGCATCGAGACACCGTCAGGTCGCCGTCATTATGGTTTTGTTTGGGCCAAGTCATCGTTGGGATGGCATCAGTTGATAAGTGTGATGCCGTCAGTCATCGTCTGAGTCTTGGTTCTTGGGCGTCTGGTATGGAAATTGTGAGTGACGCCTTCCAGAGTTTAGGCGTGACGCCGTCATGCTTTAGAACCAGAATTTCCCTTGAGCCGTCGCGTGTAATTTTGATCAAAACTTCTATAGAGGGACGGCGGCGCCCTTTGGTTGGGACGCCATCAAGTATGCTGGAGTGCCTTTGATCTTGACTTTGCCATTTTCTTTATGTTTTTGCTCCTTTTCGTCCAAATATGCTTCATTCCAGCATTTTGCTTCCAAAAGACCTAAAATGTGAAAAGGAACGATTTTAAGTAGTAACGGATATAAAATGTGTCGATTTAGGGCTTAAATGACCCCCTAAAATGTATGTTTTAAATCCTTATCAATTTAGTTTCTTAAATCTCTTGGAAGAGAGTGATTATGATGTTAAAAATAGGACTGATGTTGTTGTACATGACCAAATGGGTGGTTTTATGCCTGAGAAGGGTAAACAAGCTGAGACATTTTTTGAAGATGACTTGTTCTAACAAGATAGTGCGGTGAATTAGGATGGGGATCTTTACCATGCAGTAGATGAAGACATTGCAGAAATGATTGATGAGTTATGTCCAGCAAATGAGGGTGTGTTTTTTCATACTACTAACCAAGAGGTTGATGAGGAAGTTGTAGAAAGGGAAGAACCTATGGTTGATGATATTGAAGATGAAGGTGTAGAAAAGGACAAACCAGAAGGGGATGATAATGATTTTGAGAATGATGACAATGAGATGCCAGATACAAAACCTGAAATGGACATGAATGGATTCCACTTTGAGGTGGATGCAAACATTGAACATAATGGGAGAACCGTTGATAGAGTTTGGATTGAGTCTGGTATATGTGTAATTTACATTGATGAGCTTGAAAGTTGTGATAAGGGTGATGATGAACAGCCTACAACGAAAAGAAATAGAAGGTTGAAGAAATGAGAATGGCTTACAAGGGTAAGAGTAACATCATAGAAGGTGCATTTTTTATGGGAAAAGAGTTTAGTACAAGAAAAAAGTTACTGATGAGGTAAATGTGCATGCAGTGGATTCAAGGAAAGCTATTTTCATTCTCCAATGTGATAAACTAAGGGTGAGAGCTAAGTGCTACGGCACTATGGTTAGTTCAAAGAAATTTATTTCATTACGTACCAGAGAAGGGGATATGTCATCCACCTCAAACACCCAGGGCCAGTTTGCGGAAAGCAAAGACTAGAAGGACAAGAAATGCAAGGATGTTAAGACTAAAGGTTACAAAGTAAAGAATCATTAACCTCTTTTCCCATGGACCCTACATGTATCAAAGTGGGGGGATGAGCAGTGTTTTTCGGTTAAAACATTAATTGATGTTCATAAATATCTTCAAACAAGAGACGTTAAAATTGCAACATCTAGGTTTCTTTCAACAGAGGTCAGCAAAATAGTTTCTACCAATACTGAAATCCCAATTAGGGCATTACAACATGAATTGCAAAAGAAGTTCCAAATAACTATATCAAAGCATAAAGCTTTTAGTGCAAAGGAATTTGTTGTGAAGAAGATGACATGTGATTATCAACAACAGTATGTTCTCCTTAGAGATTATGCTATGGAGCTCAAAGCAAGAAACATAGACGCAACAGTCAAGATCCACGTGGAAACCAACACAGATCTCACTTTTAATTCAAGGGTATTAAAAAGAATTCATGTATGTATTGGTGCACTTAAAGCTGGATATAGAGCTATAAGAAGAGATATATTTGGGTTGGATGGTGCTTTCATAAAAGGACCATTTACAGGGCAAATTTTGATGGCCGTTGATATTGATAGTAACAATGGTGTTTACCCTCTTACATATGCTATTGTTGAGGCAGAGTGTAAGAGTTCTTGGTTATGGTTCCTACAAAATCTAGGTGATGACCTTAATTTACAATCAAACTGTAACTACACTTTCATATCAGAGAGACAAAAGGTAGAATCAATTTTATTAACACTGATTTTATTAAATTCATTATACATAAGCATTGTCTTAATCCACTATGTGTTTGTTTTAATCCACTATGTGTTACTTGTAACATAGTATTCTACGAGCTATCGCACAACTTTTTCCTTTTGCTGAACACATATAATGTGTTAGACACATCTATGACAACATGAAGCTGATTTTCAAAGGAAGGATTTACAAGGATCTTCTATGAAAGTGTGCAACATCAAGCACTGTGGTCCAGTTTCAAAAAGGAATGGAGAAACTCAAAGCCTTCGACCCCAAAGATCATGAGTGGTTACAAAAGATACCAGCAAACTCATGATCAAAGTCACATTTTTCAGGTATAACCTTTATCATATTTGTGTTTTAAGTGTGTATATAGTGGACAAAAACTTATCCTAAATCATAATCAATAAACAAGTAGAGCTAGGTGTGAAGTTATGGTCAACAACCTTTCTAAGGTAGTCAACAGTAAGTTGGTAGATGGTAGAGATAAACCAATAATTTGGTATTTGGAATACATTAAGGAGTATTTGATAAAGAGGATGGTGAATGTGCAACAGGTCATAGACAGGTCTGATGGTCCATTAACCCCAACTGCAATAACTATTTTTAAGGTTATTAAGCAAGAAGCTAATGACTATTCAGTTATTTGGAATGGGGCTGACAGTTACCAGTGTAAGAAATCATGGATGGACCAATGTGTAGTGAATATGAGGTTAAGGACATGTACATGTATGAGATGGGAGCTAACTTGTATTCTATGTAAACATGTTGTGGTAGCAATGTATAACATGACAAGTGATGGTAGGGAGGTAGGTATACTTGAGAATTTGGTCCATCAAGCATATTTGTTAAAAACATGGAATGAGACATACAACTATAAGATTGAAGGTGTTAGTAGTAGTACATTTTGGCCCAAATGCATCATCCCTAGTATCTTATTGTCGCTACACCATCATGTTCTAGTTTGCAGACCAAGGAAGAAGGGGAGAGTGAACAAAGATGAGAAGGCTGAGAATACATTGAAGACATTGACCAAAGATGGGAAGATTTCAAGAAAGGGAAAGCCTATCAATTATAGTAAATGTGGCAAAGGTGGACCTACAACCATTGTAGGTGGTGCTCGGGAACCACCTTAGATACCGAATTTCTTTCGAACTGATGTATAATATTTATTTTTGGACCTACCTTACATTCATTTAAAAGAAGAAACAAGGAAAAAGAAAAGGAAAAAGAAATGAGCTGTAAATGGAATTTTGGTCGGAACTCAATGAGGAAGATGGAACTTGTAGCATTTAAAACTTAAATAGTTAAATGCATGGAAGAAATCTTATGGTCAACACTTGTAGTTGTGGGGTTCAAAAAATAAATTCTTGGCGTTTTGTGCTACTTAAAGTTCAAAGTTTATTTTCTTTTGTTATATGGTTTAGTTTAGTAGAAGTTATTGTGAAGTACATATTAAAATTGATTGTTTCTTTTATTTGTTTGAATTCTGATTTTTTATTTTTTTTTATTTATTTTTTTTTTTTGTATTTATCCTTTGGCAGTAAGGGTTTGTAATCAACTGTCGCATGATCAAAAAATATTTTCACGTAAAATTAGCAACGACGATTCCAAAAATGAATTATGTGGGAGAATCAGTTACAAACCCAAGACATACTACTAATTATGATATATATTTTGATGTTTCATTTCGCAAAGTAAATTATGTTAAAATGGACTCATCCTAACATGACCCGACCCGACACATCGACCGGGTGACTAATCAAAGTTGATAATTTATGCCTTAACAAAACTGGGAACCACCTTGGTTTTGTGGCTAGGTCCGTCACTAAAATGTGATACACAGGGTCACAACAAAAGAGCATGTACAAGTCCAAGACAAAAGAACGCAAATGTGAAAGGCAACAAGAAGGAAAGAACTGAGGGTGTTGCATATGCTAAACAAACTGAAATTGTTGCAGGACCTATTAAGCCAAGGGAGTCACAATCAACCCAAGAGGTTGGTAGTGAGAAGAGAAAGAGTACTAGAAGGGTTGTCAAGGCAAGAATTGAGGGTGTTGCAGTTGATGGAACCAAGTCAAGTTTCTGCAGGACCAAGTCAACCAATAGAGTCACAATCAACCCAAGAGGTTGGTAGTCAGAAAAGAAAGAGTACCAGATTGGTTGCCAAAGAAGCTATAGTTTGAATGGTTTTATGAATTACTGAGACAAACAATTTTTTTATGGTAGGGTTTGTGAGTTGATTCTAAGACATTTAATAAGTTTGGATTCATTGTGAGTTGCTTTTATGTTATGGTTTGTGAGTTGTTTTTAAAACATAATTTGGCATGTATATGCCTTCTAATTCTATGCACACTTGAAACTCTGTTACGTTGACTTGTAGTAGTCGAACAGTTTATTTTCTGGATGCTTTATTGGTTTATACATGTAACACCCTAGGCAAATCCCACATCGGCCGTGGCCTGGAGAGATGCTGGGCTCATAAGATAACATTCGTCTTACAATGACACAACGCGCTTTGTGGTCTCTGGGTGGAGTTCTTAAACTGGCGATTAAGCGTGCTCATGAGAGTAATCTGGCTTGGGTGACCACGGAAGTCTTCAAATGAGGCCACAAAACAAAGCCGTGAGCTCGCGGCAAAGCGGACAATATTGTGGTCAAAAAGGCGGGGTGTTACAAGTGGTATCGAGCCACTCTGAGCCGCTCGGGATGGTGGGGCAAACCTCATCGAGACGATGAGTCCCTAAGGGGGTGATTGTAACACCTAGGCAAATCCCACATCGGCCGTGGCTGGAGAGATCTTGGGCTCATAAGATAACATTCGCCTTACAATGACACAACGCGTTTTGTGGTTCATCATGGGTGGAGTTCTTAGGAACTGGCGATTAAGCGTGCTCATGTGAGTAGTCTTGGCTTGGGTGACTGCGGAAGTCTTCAAATGAGGCCACAAAAACAAAACCGTGAGCTGCAGGCAAAGCGGACAATATTGTGGTCAAAAAAAGGCGGGGTGTTACAATACATTATCATCGAATATCAGTTATATTAATTTACATAAGCCAAAATTAGTGACACTTAACACAATTTAATCAGTATTTGGATATAGAATCATAGCCACCATGCATAACAGCCAAAGTTTTTCTTTGACTTTTTTTAGTGAACTGAGCTAAAAAATACCCATTATATACCAACTAAAGAAACATAATACCCAAAGTTTTTTCTTTGACTATCAAAATTGTAACCTTCCCATGGCATATAAGCTACTAATCGTTTTCCCAAAGCGAGTTCGCAATCAAGCTGTAAAACACCATACGCTAAAATTTTTCCTTTTAATGCATTTACCCATTGAACTGGGGTTTTGATGCATACAAGTATTTTGTTGGAACGTTGATACATAATTAAAGGAATACTAAGAGTATCCCCATTACGATAAAAGGATCTTGTCAAGATCGGTATAAATAATCTTTCCCTCGTGTTCGGCTATAGCAAGAGCCCTTGAATCTAGAGCCACTTTGCCTTCCGATCCAGTTCCAACAATGCACTTCTCCGACTGAGAAAGAGGGAGTGCTTGGCGTTGCATGTTAGAAACTAAGGTCAAAATATCCTATTTTATACCAACAATAGAGGAGTCTAATTAACCCATTATGTAGACATTGTCAAATGCCCTGTGATACAACAACTAAATGAACAAGTACGAAAAGGCCATTTATAAGATCATTCACATTCATCCCACAAAGATCGGTCCAAAAACAAGGATGAACTACATCCCACATAAACATACCGAAAATATAAACAACCTAAGCTACCACATTCACAAAGAGCAGGACCCACCTCCCCAACCATCCTAGAAATACTTATAAACAACAAAGATCATAAAACAAGCAATGACCAAGAACATCTTTAGCTTCATCACCAATGTCCCTTGCTCCCTGAACATCAAAACATACTCCTCCAGGTCCTCTTCGAGCGCATTCCTAACCCTTAGATGGTCAGGAATCACATCAAAAACTCTCTCGCACATCGAGGGATCCACCTAGCCGAATGTACCACAGTTAGAACCCTAAATCATACAAACAATGCACACTGAGTCACATTTAATGTAAATGACACACTGGAATTCTGTTTAACGAGTCTTACCACGTTCGGGCAACAAAAGAACCTTTTTTCCAGATTTTGGTTGGTCGAGGATGTCTTGATTTTTGAAACATTACCGCATCCGCATATAACCATTCTTAAAGCTATGTTCTTAAGTGTATGAGAATTTTGATCGGTAGTGGTAAATTAATGGGTGTTGGTAGCTTATATAATTGCAAATAATTTGTTGCAAATTATGTCCTTGAAAAGAAGGGTTTGTTGGGAAACCAAATCGAAGTGGTCTGTCAGGGAACAGTGTTGTAAAAATGGCGCGAAAAGTGAAATGATGAAAATACCCTTACGTAGAATGCACGTGAGGACTTACTAACAAGGTTTTTTAACGGTCGTCAGCAAAAATGACATAATTTGCACCAAAGTGAGAACACCAGGGACATTATTCGCTATTTTATGTTTTAAGGTGCCTACGGTGCAAAAACGACAAACCACAGGGACATTTGTTTTGCAATTACCTCGTTTTCCACAGTCCAAAATCCTAACGCTCGTTAAAAATCTCGTTAGCTGCAATGGCATTTTATTCTTTTCAGCAGTTTTTTTGTCCAAATACTGCTTTTACATATTTATATCCACATCCAAACAACAGCTTGTTCTTTAACCTCTCTCCCCTTCTTCAACCTTCAAACTCACCATATCCATTACCACCACCACCGACATTATCTAGCACCATACCCACCATCATCTAATGTGATACTAATATTTTGAACACAAATAATTAAGACTATATAAATTATTTAAGTAACTATTGATATTGTGACAAAAGTGTTATAACTGCATTGTTCCACTCTACAAGAACTCCGAATCATTCTCTTGAAGCTTATCCTCTTCGTTATAAATGATTTGCTTGCCTCGAAATGACCTAGACCAATAAGGAAATCCCAATTCATTAGGCATTTCGATACAATCAAATGGAAAGCCCCAAAGGCGCCATATTCTAGGAGCCTAAACTATGTGATTGAATAAATCCTCCTCTATATGTGCCGGTTGAGGGCTCCTTCTCCTTCCCCTTCTTCAAACTCTGGTTCGTCTTTTTCATTGAGAAATCTCTGATCAAGGATAGAACAAGATCCATTTTGTATCATATCTAAGGATCCCTTGGTTTTTTCATAAAATAAAAAGCAATCAAGATTAATTGTTGACTTGTACTTTCACACTGTGAGCCAAGTTTAGTTACCAACACTTGGTCATACACAATAGACTTTCCTTGAAGTTAGATCCTTGAAAAATACAATGTAAGAAAAGGAACATCATTTTGATTATGTAATTTGTATAGTAATAGAAAAGGAAAGGAGTGTCATTATGGCATTATCGTTGTAACAAAAAGTATTCGGAAGACAAAAAAGGACTTAATGTGTCTTTGAAGCTGATAAGGAGACATTTGTGCGTACGAAGGGCAAACCTCCATTACTTTGTGTTCATTTTGCCCAATATCTTTGTTTGGTGTATTGTTGATAAGGGTTTTGGACTGTGAGGAGTAAAACACGTGATGTTGGGGACTATAGGTGAGAAATCCCAGATATGAGGACTATATCCGCAATCCGCCCATGTGCAATTTACCCTTTTTATTCTTTTAGTAAATTGCAAAACAAATTGTTTACAATGAGACCGCGCATGCACTTTTAAAATTTCATATGTTTTTATGTCATGGACGATGTACACCAAAATTTCTCACAAAAGTTGCATTAGTGCTTTTGAAATTATAAGGATCTGCAATTCGGCCAAACCACATGAATTGGTTTTTGCAATTTACGCTTTAGACATTTCCCCTGGTGTATGTGACGGTAATGAATTGAGATAAGATGATGGTGAGTGTAGTCTTACGACTTTTAGTGATAGAAATTTGGTTGTTATCGGATGGTGAAGAGAACATAGTATGATTTCGATATAATCATGAGTGAACATGTGTATGCATGTCAGCATGTGTAAAATTGAAATGGAAAATGTCAAAATGTCGATAATAGAGACTTGATTTGTTTTAATTAATCTTTAAAACTTGTGCAGGATAAACAACTAAATGCTTTATAATGTAGTGTGAATCTTGGATGTAAAAAGAGTGTAATACAAATATTTTCTCTTGCTTATATTCTTTAAAGTCATAGCTCTTACGTTATACGTAGATGATTAAAAGTTGGATAAAATGTGTCAAGTAGTCATTACTGAAATTGTAATAGTAGTCACTTAGCGTTTTCTTTTTATATAAAAAAGTGTGACTAAACGGGTTTTCAGTTTTTTTATTTTCTTATGAAAAAATGGGATAAACACACCCTTGCATTTTCTTTTTTTATAAAAAATCCTTCGATATATGTCATATTGTTGTCAACAATTCATCTGTTTGAAATCGATAAGTATAATTTGTCAATAGCTGTAGCTTATTACTTGATTGTGCCAATCTTTCGATATATGTCATATTGTTGTCAAAAATTCATCTGTTTGAAATCGATAAGAATAATTTGTCAATAGCTCTAGCTTATTACTTGATTGTGCCAACTTATAATGACATTTTTTTGGTCAAGGCAACTAAGCAAGCCAGTGTATTGTAAGCATATTTCAAGTGGATGTCTTGTTTTTCCACCAAGCACTCGAGCAAAATTAATTACTTATCTAACCTTGTAAGTCGTGGTATTGACGAAGAAGAATATAACAATGGTCAATAACGTTGTATAGTGTGGAATTTTTGGAACAGCATGGTCCATGGAAAACAACCAACAATGTTGGGAAAAGATCTAGGTTGTCAAAATTGGCTGGCAAGTGATGTTTGGAATCATATTTCAAGTCACGCGTGTTTTTGGAACTCGTATAATAGTTTTCTTTATGAAACACACACACAAATATCGGTAGAGTATGCATTGAGAGAGTCAGCACTTAGTTTCAACAACTCCATCAAAACATGACCGTTGCACTATGATTGTGCTTGAGGACTTGCGATCAACACGATCACAAAGAATATACCAAGCATGGCTTTCGCCGTTTGTGCTCAAATATATCCGTTGGACTTACTAAGTAGAGCACAGAATTTAACTCAATATTTTGTCTCATCATTGGAGAACATAAACCCAAATTGAACCAGCTTAAAACAAAAATCCAACAATGAATAATACACTCAAAATTTGTATGTTTAATTCTGATATGAAACCCTCTTCAGTAGCAATAACGCTCTCAGTTTTCAAAATAAACATTATATAGCAATAGCATGTCCTACAATCAAACCAACCCCTACCCAAAATGTTAACCAACTCAACCTATGACTTAAGGGCAGGCACTAACGAACTAATAATACTATGATACACGAACCTGAGTGTAATCAGTGGAAGGAACAAGAACCATATGCTATCTGTTAATTGTCCTTTTAAGCAATAGCATATGGGACTGTTTCTACCACATTGGGTCGCCACATACCCTTTTGCACACATAGCAATCCTTCCTTGTCTTTTGAGTAAGTTAGCCGCACTTCCCAACTCATGGACCTCAACATGTTCTCTACTTCATTGATGGTCTCGACAGTGTCACGCATTATAAGTTTTCCTTCTGGTCTTAATATTCTATCTACCTCGGCAACCAAAACCCTTATATTACATCTGCAAAACATTTTAGGTGTTAATTTGATCCATTTAGGTATGAATAGCTCCACTTGAGTCATGTCTAATTTACAAATGTTAACTATTTATAAGAAACAGTTTGAAAACCCAACCCAGCCCGGCAGGTTCCGACCCAGCTAATAGTGACCCGTTGCCACCTTAGAACTAATGAGCGCAAAAAGTCTAAAACCATGAATATGGAAAAAGAATGAATAGACATGCTCACTTCTTTTTTATCTTGGAGAATAGATGGTCAGCATGGAGAAGATCATAAGATCTTGGGTATGTGCTGAATGATTCACACCAGTCATGATACATTCCAAATAGTCCTCGCTCGTATATTATGGGTAGTGTATCTGGAGAATCGACGGATACCACATTCATAACCCAAAGATTCATGTCTTTTAAAGCAGCTGCAAATCTGCAATATGGCCAATTTACAGAAGCTCAGAAAGGAAACAAATTATCAACTGTTACGGGTCAGATTTAGAAAAGACACAAACTAGGGGGTTTTTGGATGTGTATTTTATAAAAGTAAGTATGTGATATTGAATAATAAAAACTATATAATCCGCTGTAATACATAATTATCTGTAATAAGGAGGGTGTATAAAATTAGTGTTTCGATGTTTGAAAAGGAGTGATAAACTAAATGTGTTTTTTTATTTTTATTTTGGTAACCATGATTTCCGACCTTTTGGCCGACTAAATGAATAATGATTAATACTTACCCTCCATATATAGCTCTCATGTCCATGACATTCCTCACAGTTGACCAGTTAATATCCAAGCCATTCAAGTATGACTTGTTAACCACACGTTTCCAGTGTTCAAAGTCTGCAGAGAAATCCTCAGGTGCTGGTTTTCCATAAACACCAACTTGTGTCAACAACAACCAATAAGGTGCTTTTTCAGCTCTTGATGGCCATTGTTCAGGCCACTTGGAACCACGCTCTGGTTCTGCAACAGGTACCTTGTGCATACATGTCTGCAGAGGTACTTTCCTAGAAACACAAGACATGACATTACTTATAGTGAAGCGAGTCCAAAAAAAAGCCAAACTGCAACGTCTAAACTATAATACAATATATATAAAATATGATACTAATGAAATGCCGTAAGGAATTACTAAACCAGTAACATCATTTTCATGTTATATCATATACATGTCTGGTTAAGTAGTGGGTCAAAACTGGTCAGGTTAAACACTTCTTTTGTCCATTTCATAAAATTCTTGATAAATCGCTAACCCACATGCATATTGATTGATCCATTCACAAGCAATTGGGTTGAAACTGCCACCTATAACTTGGAGTATAAATGGCGATTAAATTGGTCATCAAATGTTTAAAAATATTGAGTACATAACTATACCATGCAGCATTTGGATCATCAGAATCCTTGCAGAGTGGAGGCTCATTTTGTTGTCTTCCCTCATAGCATTCATTAGTCATAGGCTTCTGATATACAGCAACACCCACTTTATTGATTTTATCCTTACCAACTGCTATGACTTCCCAGCACATCGACTTGGTTAATTTTTTCATTGCTGCCAAATTTTGTGAATTAGTGGATAACTATTTGGGTTCTGCAAACGACTTCTTTTACAAGAGAACTTTGGATTGCTAAAAGAAAACATACCTTCCCAAATTCCAACATCTTCTGGAAGTTTCTGGTAGATAGGAGTAGCAGACCAAACAAAGTAGCCACCAGGTCGTAATAGACGATTCAGCTCCAAGAGAAGTTTACCACCTAAAGATAGTAGTAACAAATAACGTGAAACATGTTCTGAAAAGAAAACATCGTGCATGCACACAAAAAGAGGTGGGAATTTCAAATTATATACTTGTAAATGAGTCGATTCAGGTTGGGTCAAACGGGTCAAAAGTTGGCCAAAGCATTTTTTCCGGACTAAAAGTGCAGGTCAACCCAAGCCAACACAGCCCGTTTTAACCATTACCAAAACTTTTTTTACGCGTTACCCAGCCCCACAATTTCCAACTCTACATATATTTTTTTTTTTCATTTTTGCTCAGCCGATATCTTCTCTCTTTTGTGATAGTTTTCGCTAATATACAAAAAGGTAAAGTAAATACCTTCAATATGCCATGGAACTCTGCAGCGTGCACAGTGCACAATATCAAAAACTCTCGCAGGAAAAGGAAGCCTTTGTGTGCCCATGACAGCAGATATGGCTGGTATTCCCCTCTCTAGTGCAAATTGAACTTGAGCTTCATGTTCATCTTTTGGAGCGAAAGACATAGCGAGAACATCTCTGTCAAACAGATATCCTCCAAAGCTAGCAACCCCACATCCAACATCTAATACTACACGTGACCGTTTTCCCCAAGCAATATCAGGCACATTCTGTATTGATAATATAGATAAATCTTAGTACACTGATACAAGTTCAAGAGAAACAACATGGTTTATTTCTTATAAAAGTTGAAATTAACATTCCGTTCGTAGACCATTACAACTACCATCATGGATTTAGGTAATGTTCGTAAATGCACGATATCCCGTTTATGCCTATCAGTTTTATACCCCCTGATCACAATGACACCCATTTATAAATTTAAATAATTATACGAGGAGCTAGGAAGTTATAAATTGATAAGATACATCTTCTGTGATGTCAAGACAGAGAAACTGACAAGCAAGAGACACAATATAAGGTTATGAAGATGATAGGAGTATTACTTCTTGAATGAAATCAATATAATGGAGAGCACCATGCTTAAACTGAGTTCCACCACCAGGGAATGTAAGGTATTCACCGCTAACTTTCACCCAGTTTTGGTGTCCCTTAAGTTCTGCCAACTTGGTGTGAGGAACATTATGGTACCAAATCTGCAACAAAAAAACGTAAATTTTTCAAACAGTGTAAACTTATTAGAGACTTATCCCTAAATTCCAAACTTAAGATACCTTTTCCCTGCTTGTAGGCCAGTCAATTGGACGTTTGTATCCTTCGGGCAAAGGCACAAGGCAAGTAGGAGGGTTCTCTGGACAGTGTCTTTCTCTGTGCTCGTAATGTTTAGTGGTTCGAAGGCTCCTAATTGCTTGAATGTTATCAAGGCACGGAATGTAATCTGGACCAGCAGTAACGTTGCAAAGTTTCCAATGATAGTTATAAATATCCTCAGGTTCCGGTGACTTATGCCCTTCCTTTTCATTCTGCGACTCCGTAGCCTGAGTTGAAAATGACCCATTTTGAGCAGCAGTTTCACTTAAAAGCTCGGACTGGGCCCCGGAAGGCAATATGTCATCTTTACTCACCGTTTCTGGCGTTTCCGGCGATGAGTTATCTCCATCTGTAGGTTCCTTACTCTCTTCAACGTTTTCTTGTTCATCTTTCTTCTCGTTTTCATCAGTAGTCTTAGTTACCGACGAGTCATCAGTGTTAAGCTTCTCATCTTGGGTTATCTCCTTGTCACTTTGTGATGTTTCTTTCGTATCCTCAACCGGATTGTTTTTATCCGGTTGTGTATTTGCACTGCTATCTCCTTTCGTTGCATCATCGGGTAAATCTCCAGGATTATCCTCAAACTGTTTCGAGTTGTTATCAGGAGTTGCATTTTCATCATTTTTTCACTGTTCTCGTCGTTTCTATCGACAACGGTATCAAATTCTTTAGGGGTTACTATCCTATCATTATTTGTTTTGCGTGTAATGTCTAAAGTTTGAAATGGAGCAACAGAGGATGAAGTCATCATCCATACGCCGACCAAGCAGAGGGCCACAAACGACACCAGTGTAACCGTAGAACAGTAACTGTTTGTCGATTTTCTGCCATCCGGCTTAGAGTGTTTTGGCATCGGCATTTGTAATTATTATGTTATTTTATAAAATAATTGAAACCTGCAATTAGAGACGCTAGTAATGTTGTCATATTTTGGAAAGAAATTCAACAAATCACAATCTTAACTGAATAGAAAATTAGTTAATAAAAAATTTATCAGCTGAAATCAATGGTAATCGACTTTTAAGGTTCAGTCACAATATACTATCCAGGCATACACGTCAATTTTGGAAAATAGAGTACAAACACAACGGGTGTGATCAGTGCTAAGTGCTAACTGATATGATTAACGTCTCACTTAGATATATGTGTGTGAAGCAGTTAAAGCATCTCGAGTGCAGGACCAAGGACGACACTAAGCCATATGCGATTTGGATGAGGAAGCAACTCCGAGGTACAAATCATCTCATAATTCAAGTTCTTAAGGGCAATGTATAAGATACCCTCCATCCTCTAAAAAGACAAAGGAAAAGAAAGGAGAAACAAATATGGCACGTGTTGGTAATGAATCTCTACAGGATCTAAATATTGGCACTATCAGTAAATTTCCGGATCAAGCTACTAACAGAGAAATAACAAGTTTGTGTCAAATTAGCTTACAGATTTAACAAAATTTTAGGGTTGTTGATCCTAGGTGGTGATATCTAAAAAAAAATGCGTCAATGTTCATTTGACCCCTCCTGTATCACTTTCAGATTACTTTTTCCTTCGATTTATTTACCCGATCCCTGTTTTCACCTCTCACGGTCTATAAAACCGGCTCAACATTCAAAAACATAAGAAAACCAAAATGAGAACGCAAAAAAAAAAACAGCGTTAATTTTTCGTTTCATTATCATTTCTCAATTTGTTGTGTCCTCCTTGCGGGACCATGCTAATCCAAAATCGACTTGGTTCCATTATCATTTTACATCTTATAAAAACATCAAATTCAACTTCAATATACCAAGTTCACGAGTTTACAGTGCTGAAACACAATAAAGTGACAGCCCCACCAATATTCAAAATCCAGATTCCACCGATATAAACAGTTTTAAAACCAAATTTATATAAATAAATAACAGCAAAACAGAAACTGAGAGCTACATGTAAAACAGCATACAATCATACACTCAGATAAAAACGACAAATATACATTTACGCTAGCTTCTACACAAGTATCATCTGTGTCGTTAAAAACCGCCTTAGACATGTTAAACAAATTCACCTAACTTTAACTGTACCAAACTCAACAGCATTTATAAATTAGAAAACACAATACTAGCTTTAAAATTAAACAAATAATAACAGCAATTATAGATTATTACTACAGTTTAACGTAACGACTAGCTTTTATTAATTAACAAATTAAATATATTAGTATGATAAAAAGTAATAATAAGAAGAATTAAATTAAATCAAATGTGATGAATCTGATGTGGTAATAAACAAATGAATAAATAAATAGATCTGATGAATATTTATATTTTATACCTGAATCGAATACTAATAGACGTGGATCTGGAAGGTGATCATTGATGAGAATGAGATGAGAATGAAGTGTGATTGACGCTACTGTAATAACAACACTTTTATTTAAATTTAAACAGTACGTGTGTGTATGTAGACTATATGTGTGTGTGAGATTAATTTATAACAGTAGCTTTGATTGATTATTATGTTCAGTGAGCCCCCAATGAACAGAGCTCCAAACACTTTTGGCTTTATCTGTCCCTACAAGTTTCTAACATCATTCATTTATTTTGCCTTTTTTGAATGATTTTATCTAACACTTATTTATTGCAACTAAATAATTGTGTAGAAATGGTAAATTTTATTGTTTTTTTTTACTTTTTTCCTATTTATGGAGTGGATTATTTTGTTTCATGGGGAAACCATCTATTTATGCACATTACAAATGGTGAATTATAAAGTAATAATTAATTTATTATAAATAAAGTTTTAATTATTTGTAACAACGATATTAAACCAGTGATTTTGCTTACTTGTTTTATATCTATAAGCGAATATAAGTTTCTAGTTATGGATGGTGAATATTAATAGACCAAAATATATACTACTATTAGATAATTTTAGCTTTCGTTTATACTCGGTATATCGATGACTACGTTAATTAGTATTTTGGCTTATGTTTCACAAGCCTATAAACCCGTGATAAATCACGGGTGGCTTATAAAAAGTTAGAAAATATAAAGCAAAAAAGTAAAAAAAACTAACAAATATTTATTGTCAACAAAGAACAAGCTAACAAATATTATTTATTGTCAACAAATATTGTGCAATCTCATAAAAAAAAGTAAGAGAACATTTAGTTTGTGCAAAATAACAAAGAACAATAAACCAAAAAACGAAAAACAGATAATGTGAAACATAAGTTTGTATCAGAGGGCTGAAATAGAAATAGCTATTTAGTTGTACGGCGGATCAAATCTTTTGCACCACTTCATGGCAAACAACGTTCAAAGTATTGTTTGAAACTTTACCATCCTTGTCGTATATCAAAACCTTGGAGCCTTCCTAACTTTTGACTCTAGACACAACGACATAAAGCTGACCATGGAAAAACATACAACTTATGGAAATTGACGTCGATTAATCTTCAATGCAAGCCTCTTGTCTGAAGTACTAAGTTTCAAGTTTCAACCGTGGGATGATAGTAGTGTGACCAACATTTGTTCCTGTTATTATTTGTGCCTCTATAACATGTTCACCAAGTTTTAGAATCCTTAGTCTTGTCCTATTGCATAACCCGCTAGTTTGATCAATGTTTCGAAAAAGCATAACCAGTGCACCAAAGTTTAGAGCTAATACGTGGTTAGGTATTCCAGACATGACATTTTGTTCCTGTTATTATATCAGTATCATTAGTCAACTTTGAAAGCTTAAGTATTTTCAATGAGTTTGTTAAAGTTTTGGGGGAGAATGTCCATGTATCCCTCCATCAATTTTAATAAATGAAATAAATAGTCACAACCAATAGTTATATAACTGAGAAAACACAAAATTGAACACTTTGGGTTTTATGTCATACCTTCCTCACTTCCTGCACAAGTTCAGCTGCACTCTTGTCAAGTATTAGGTGTGCTTGTCTGTTAAACAAAGTGAGTGGGCCGATCCGATTGAGTCCATCACTCAATGGAATTTTGTACCTTCCATGTCATGTTAAACAGATAAGTAAGGTTGTTACATCGAGCATGCGTGTAATTTAAATATAGTTAACAACTTACTTATACTCGACATCAGTAGCTTGACTACACTCCTTGTTGGTACACATGAATACAAACATCTTTTTAACAATTACACCATACTCATTTTTTTCAGGCAAACTCAGTTGTTTGACACAATGGTTACATTTTACACAAGCGAGATACCACCAATCAGATTCAAGCTCGATCTTCTTAACAGTTGCTACGACAACACATGACATAACCTGGAAGCTTATAAAGTAATTTATTTCTACCCTTTGATAAATAAAAGAAAGTCCTATAATCAGAGGTTTGCAAAAATACATCTTATACCTTTCTTATGTCACAGATGTCATTAAGAGTCACTTTTTGCAAGTTGTTAAAAAAGTCATTCTTAATAGAATAACTTGAAAATGTTGTCAGATGAGTAACATAGTGATCATCTCCCTCCAAACCACAATTTTCAATCAACATGTCAAAAGAATTAAGGTTAGTTAAAATAGGTGATTACAAATCCGTTTAAAGATCAACGGTGAAAAGAGTGTCGTGTTAATAGCTCACAGTTTCTTAAAGTTGTGTATATCAGGAATATTATCATTTATAAACAGTCTTGTAGCACCGAACATGCTTGATATAGCAGGTTTACCTGTTGTAATGCATGTGACAGTGAGATTTATATTTTTATATTTTCATCGATGGATAACATTGACAAATGAGTAAAAGATTTTACTTTCAAAAGAAGACTCACATTTATAGATTGTGTGCTTCATTAACTGTAGGATGATGACAACATGGCCTAAGTTCTATCGGTCACCTAATGCGTTGTTCAACCGGTGGGTATAGTCACTCCACTAAGTAATATTCCTAAGCTTGGTCCCACTATAAATTACAATTGACACCAGTAAATTGACAATCTTTAAATAAATAATATGAACAAAATAAATAAAAGAACCAAGTATTATAGAATGACTTACGTTGCATCCTCTAACTTAAAACGGATGATCGGGCGCTTATTCCCTTCAACCATAGTATGCTCGATGTTACTACAAGAGGTCATATCTGTATATAGACATAAGCGAAAAAGTTTGAGAGTTGGAACATTGGAGTAAGCAACTGTTTTTTGGTAGAAGAGAAATCACGGTTGCTACAAAGATGTTTATAAAGGAGCTGTTCCAACTACAGGAACTAAATTTGGACCCTTTGAAATAATTCCTTCAAGTAACATATGCTTGAATAGCCTTTAATTATTCTGGAAAATGTTTGAAACAATAAAGTCCCCAAACAACCAATAAGCGTTGGAATTCATCTTATGTGAATAATTCTGGCCGGAATTGTTATACCCCTTTATAACCTTATCACGTATACCCACCTTCACACACAAGTATCACACGAACCAAACACAAGATATTATGCGTAGAATAAAGAAAGAAAAGATGAAGAACTTGGTGACTTGAAGATGAATTTGTGTATATGTTTAGAGAGGTAGAGAGAAGAAAGATGAAAACAATAAGTTGTTATATTGCTTCAAAGGAAAACACATACACACACACTCAAGCACACCCCTCAAATGACATACTTTAGGGGTATTTATAGTAAGAGAGGATGATGCCCTAAGGCATGGCCATGGGCCTCGAGTGGGCTTGGACATGGATTTGATATAAGGCTAGCTTATCTTAACTTATAGCCATTTAGCTTAGCCCAATCCACGAGCCCGTTGACTATTCTATCACGATATCTAACACACGTTACAAAGTTCCTAAACGTGAATGACCATCACTTCTAATAAAAACTATTAAGGCTAACAATCTCCCCCTAAGGGGTGGTCATTCAAATGATGCTCCACTTGATTAGATCTTTACTTTTCTCGAGCTTGAACTTTGTGTGTAGATATTGAATAGTCTTGATTCTTTGTTCCTTCATGCTTTGTGATCAGTTAATGTGGTTTTCTGCCGTTGTCAACTTCGTTGGTTAGGTGTCTCCACGCCTTCCTCCACCATGCTCACACTTCTATTTGTCTTTTGGTTACCAATGATGTAGTTCTCGAGTCTTTACACTTTGTAGATTCTTTGACATTAACGAAGAATCATCTTTAACTTTGAGTAGCCTTTGATTATGATGAGAACTTTCATGTGTTGTTGGTATGAGCATGTGTAGAATCTGCACGATCAATCCGCTCCGGAGCTTCCATAAGAAGAAAACATAAAACAGGTTAGTAATAAGCGGATTAAGACTTACAAGTTTGAATTTCGAGGGTGTTATGACATAGTGTGAAAACACGTCTCTAATTCTCACAAGGGCCGTTCTGAACCGGAGTCCCACAAGTGAGATAACACGATATAGCGAAGTACATCTGATTCGGATGAGTCATTGAGGTACACAAGCATCACCCCACGATCGTAGACCGTTTGAGACACACTAAGCGTAATCCACGGAGAATTACCGAAGTGACTGCTTTGTCGGTCGTTTGATGTTGACCTCGGCAGAATTTCCATTCAATCATTGAAGATTACGGTTGTAAAACTTCTCATAAATGTTACGGCAGATTGCTAAGATCTGCGTAGGGCTCTAGAATATATCACTTGTGTCTTATAGATGAACAACAAGCGATGTCATGTCATGTGTTCCTATGAGATCTTTTGGTGAATCTCGTGGTTCTAGACTCAATAGTGCATTTTGGTTTTCTGGCGGAGACTAGGGAGAGGTCTCCTCTTCAATACCAATGATCTCTAAGAGAAAGTCGATAAATTATGTAGGGTTCCCGGTGAGAATGAAACAAATCCTTTTAAGAGGAATTGAGTGGCTAGAAGGTTTAGTGCGATGCGTCCTTTGGGTCAATGACGTCTTTGTCTTCAATACCGGTGTCATCTAGTGACAACCGATGAGTGATGAATTGAACCCGGTTTACGCCTAAGGTTGAATATGGATGGCTATTTCTTTTCACCCTTTTCATTACTTTTCTTTTAATTCTTCAACCCTTCTTTCACCTTTCTCACATTACTCCTTTTCAATCATTCCTAAGGACTTCTAGTTCTAAGCTATTTGTGATGTCCTTGGGTAGATCCCTCCCACTCTGGCGGATCATAGGACAATTTCCTATCCTTAGTCACCTTATAACTCCATGATCATTCTATTGTTGCCATAAAAACATTTTCCTTGAAAATCTCTCGAGTGTTTATGATAGAAAACATGTTTGAAACATTCGAGAGTTTTATACTTTCGTAAACACTCCCCTTCACATGTGCTTATAAGTTTTGATGAAACGCACATAGAGGGTAGAGTTCGCACGTTTTGAATTGATCGACTTTAAATGAACAAGACCGATTCGAGACACGTTTACATCACTAGTGAACTAGCTTGAAATTATTACCCGTCTGGTCAAGTCCATAGAAAGTTTCTCGAAATGGTACATTTCGACTTTAATTTCTCGTCGATTCATTGGTTACGGTCGAGTCGAGCTCTTTTGAGATTCAAACAACGATCATTAAACTTTTTGATCACATTTTAATCACATTTCTCCCCTCAAAATAACATATCCATGATGTTTTGAAACAAAATGATTAAAAGATATGTTTTTGAAAAACATTTTGAGAGAAAGCGATTGACATGAATTTTGGAACAATTTTGGTTTTATACTCCCCTTAACGAAAGCATATTTTCATATAGAAAATTTATAATCAATTAAGGGTTTAGAGGGAGTTATCTTGGTACCAAATGTGAGAGATTTTGAAAAATCTTATTGAAAAATTTCGAATCAATGGTACGCAAGATGAGAAGAAGATTTTGAAAATCTTTTGAAGATATTCGAGAAGAATAATCTTCATTTGTTTTAGGATAAGTGCTCGATATTTCTGAAAATCGATTTTGAGTAGCACTTTCCTTTCTTTAAAGATCGGGTTATAGTCTGAAGTAACTGCAAGCCATTGTTTTTAGGAAAAATGCTTGAAAAATATTTAAAACCTTTGTTTGGTTTAGCACTTTCCTTTCTTTGAAGTGCGGGTCCTGAACTGATGTGTTCAGAAGCCATTAATTTGAAGTCCGGGTTTCGTACTGAAGTATACGAAAGCAATTATATGAAGAAATTTTGAGAAACGACATGTTTTAGAAAACATATTAAAGAACTCTCGCTCAAGCATCTGTACATGCCCGTATCATTGTTGAATGACATTTCTAGAAACGTACAGAATATCGATTATACGAGAGACATGTCATGAGAAGAATATTTTGGATTTTTGATTTTATATTGTTTTTGTATTTTTTAAAGATTTTTATTTTGTATTTTTCTTTTGTTGGTTATATAAAAGAAATGGAAAATCAAAAATAGAAGATAGAAAATGAAGAAGAAGATTTTCTGAATTGGAACCCTCTCGAAGATCCGGGTTCGAGATATTTGATTCACTGCGACCAAAGAAGAAGAGTTTTCACAAATAACGATATTAGAAGTACAAGATTCCTCACGGTGAGGGTGATCACTATCAACGGTTGTAGTGGTTTCTACTTCCTTATCCCGATGAGTTTCACTATTATACGTGTTGGAGCAAGTATCAAAATCTTTCTGTGGGAATCCATCTAAGACCAACTTGGTTGAAAACTTTTCCGTGGGTATCCACCTAAGGGAAGATCTAGAGTTGTTTTCTTTTCGGATGCGGAAGACTCATTTTTAGAAAACTACGTCTGATGAGATCCACCTATTAGGTGTCTTTTGTTTGTCTTTTATCAACGGGCTTGTTTCTATTTGGTGTCTTAGTGGATTGTGCCTTGCACGAGAATTATCTTTCTTGAGATATTGTGAGACACATGCATCATGATTAAGCGAAAAGACACATTTTTACATGTAGTATGACAAATTCAATATTCTTGTTTAAAAGCAATGACTTTAACTTTGTCACTCTGGTCTTTTGGAAGTTGATTCTTGTTCGAAAAAGACTTAGAATTCCTAGTGTTGTTTTCTAAGGGCATAGTATTTTCTTTTGCACAACTACTCTTAGATGCAAGCCAATCCCTAGTCTTTTGTAGAGTGTTCCTAGGTAATGGTTTACTACTACTAGCAAGTGCCTTGAAATCAGTAGAATTCATCACCCTAGATGTTGCACCTAGAATTCCATCTTTCGAGTTTGTGCCTTTTCCTAGCTTCTTCTAGATAGTGATTGTTGACCATGTTGTTAGAACCAATGATTCTTTAACTGGATTTTTGGTCACATTTCGTGTACTATTCCTAGAAATTGCGGTGTAATCACTTTAGGTTTTTCAAGAATCGCTTTTTCTTTTCAAAACCTTTGATAATCCTCTTTTTAATAGGGGGCTGTGGGTGTTGTTTTGACAAATCATATTTCTCATTGACTTTTGGAGGAGGCCGAGAAATAAACATTTTGGTTTGAAACCGGTTTGGAACATTTGTATTCTCCTCGGTCAAAGGTTTTGCAAACTTAGTATCCATGACCTTTCCTTTTAGACATCCGGTGAGCTCTCAAAAGATCATTTTGCTCTTGCATGTCCTTGTAGGCACGCTTCATACGATAGTTTGTCATACTTGCATTCCTCTGTTTTCGATCGTTGTTTAAAATAGGACACGTTTTCTTTTCAAGTTTTTCAAGAGCATTTTCATATTTTGAAACAATTGCGGAGGTCTCGGACCGAGTCTTTCATGATCTTCAACATAATATGTTTGTAAGATAATGGACATGATATCATTAGTCATAACATCTTCAAGAGAGAATCATTTAGATTTTCCAAAACTATGATGTGTTCAAAACTTTCATTAGCTTGCTTTACCGAGGATTTATGGTCCTTGACAAAGTCGGTTGTTTCTTTCAAAAGTGCTTGTTCAACATGAATTACCCTTGCACCGATGGCATTCGGTGAGGGCAATTAGAGTTTCAAAAACTTTTACATTCATTATCAAAACTATTAAACCGGATGTTTGTTGTAATATTGGTTTTAGTTTTATGATCTCTTGAAGATACCCAATTCTAGTTTTAACGTCATCTAAAATGCTTCTAGTCTCACTTGTGTTAAAATGATTGTTTGAAGACATTTGTTCGATTTTGAAGAGATTTGGAAACTACAACCGGTTTTGAAGCGGTTTTGAAACCGGTGTTGACACTTTGTTTGAAACACTTGGTGTGATGGAAAACTTTGACTTTTCTTTTTGATTAACAAAAGTAATTCCATTGATTTTGTTCCATTTGTTATAATCAATCGGTTTAAGATCTGGATTCTTTTGTTTCATTTTTGATCTACTCTCCTCAGATAGTTCCAACGTTTCAAGAGTGTCATGCACAATTATGGGTGCATGCAAAGGTTGTCCATTGTTCAACACATTCTGAGATTTCTGAGCTTTCTTGAGGAACGAGGAAGGGTTGTTACCAAGAGCCATTTTATGTGCAGTGTGAAAAATCGGATTTGCTTGATTAGAAAGCATCTTGTTTGTTTTAGCGGAATGACCCGTTGTAAGAAGCAAATTATCCAAGTTTTGATAGTTTCATTTTATCCGAATTTCATCAAGAGAATCTTCTCGTTTTGAAAAATCAAGAATCAACTGTTTCTTCTCTTTTCAAGATCGAAAAGCAGTGCTTTTTGTTTAGAAAGTTGGTCATTTAGTTCAGAAATTTCCTTGTTTAAAGATTTTATTTTCAAGTTCAAATTCACATCAAGTGTGTCATACTTGAGTTGCAATTGTTTTTCTCTTAAAACAGAATCTCGACAACCAATTTCTAATTCAGACATTTTGTTTGTATGAAATTCATAGGCTTTGGCGTGCTCCTTGTAACTCTCAAGCTCAGCGGTCAATATCTTATTCGCGGCCTTAACTTCGCGATTGACCGTTCTAACTTTCTCAATTTCAATGCCACACTGATTGATTAATGATTCAAAATAAGCACATGTTTCCTCATTAGTCTCAGTATTTTGTGCCCTGACCTCCATTAGGATCCACATATGGAGTTTCGAGTTAGTATTGCTACAACTCGGATTGTCCATGTATGTATCATAAGTAGGTGCCGATGTCACGAATCGTCGTTCGTCATGAGTAAACACATCACCTATGACATTGTTATAGCATGGATCAATGATTGGTACCTTAGATCGCATTTGCGTCATAGGCGAGGAGGTGCGTCGAGTCGATGTCGTACTTAGTCTCCTCAAGATTTGCCATGAAGACGCAGTTTGCATTGATGTCCTCTCGGTCTTCCAAATCATCCATAATAGCGAAAAAGTCATGTTCCTCAAGACTCAATCAGTAACCCGCTTCTTGCTTATCTCGCTAACAAAGCGACTTTCCAAGAAAATCACCATTCTTTTGTGCGGCTTAGTGGGACGGTTTCTTGCCATGTGACCCACTCCTTGACAGTTATAACACTTAACCCGAGTACCACGATTCACATTTCCATGATTCCCAACGACTGAGTCGCAACATACCCATTCGATTACCACTACTCTATTCCCAACATTTTGTCCCATCGATTTCCAACATTCGACCCAATTGATTACCCCGATATGGAACCGCATGATTACCGGCGCATCGTAATCGCTTTATCCAATAAAGAAAATATCATTGCAAGGTCGCTCACAGGTCGGTTCGGGATCGATGATTCCTTGTTCTGGTATTGTTGATCCGGATAGAATTGTTGTTGTGGTTGTGGAATGTATTCTTTGCAAGTTGTTGTTGTTGGAAGATGATGAAACTTGTTGTTGTGTATTCACCGTAGTTTGAGTCTTAGCAATAAGTGCCAATGGATCATGATTCTTTGCCAATTTTTCTTTCCCGACTTCATTCGCTTGACTTGGTTTTGTTTCGAAAATCGTTTAGTTGATCAAAGTTCACCGATGTAAGTCTTTTGTTTGGTTGACAATAGTGACATATCGTCCCCATTCTTACGGAAGATTATTCAGAACTTGATGTTTTGAGCGATTGTTACGGGTGCCAACTTGTTTCGATAAGCTCATTCATCAAAGTGCAAAACCTTCCATAGTAGGATTCAATGGATTCTCACGGTGTAGATGTAAACTTCTCCCATTCGATTAGCGACTTGTTCTCCATGTCTTGTTTACCAATTTATGTTCCATAACATAGCCGTCTAACACGTTCCCACATATCGAAAGCGGTTCACTGGCTGTCTCACTGACAAAAATGTCTATTGGTAAACCCAGTTGGACAATATGAATTGCCATGTCATCTGCATCGACTTGTTTCGATCCTCTTGGTGTATTCGATTCGGTTTGAAGATGAGAGGATGGTGGGATGGGAGGTGTTGCATCCGCATTTCGGTACATGAACTTGTCGAGGTGGAAGGGTCCATCTGAATGGATTTAATCATGAGTTTCCATTAGGTTTGGTCTTGATGTGGCGGAGCATTCGACTTGTCCATTGAAGATAACCACCTTTGCCAACATAGGAGGACGGTTTTCGCACCGGTGCATGAATGTCTTGTTGAGTTGCCATTGATGAAGGTATGATATGATAAAGTTGATGTAGGATCGATTCAACGATAAAGGAGTTGTGATTGATGAAGAATAAGCTCGGTTGAGGTGTTTCTGAAAGTCGTACTCGTAAACTCGGTTCTTAAAAAATTTTCGCCCAAAATTTGAAATTCACTTTAAAAATCAATTCTAAGGTCGTATGAAAAATTTGAGTTATGACAATTTTGACGCCAAATTTGACCCGAAAAATTTGAATTGAGGCCAAAAATTTGAATTTTGACCAAAATTTTCACAGATTAAACCAAAATTTGAATTTCGTAAAAATTGAACGTTTAGTATCCTCAAAATTTAAATTTTACTCAAGTTTTCCGCCAAAAACTTTTTTTTTTTTTTTTTTTTTTATTATTTTTTTCGTTGAAGAGCTTAGGCGTAGACTTAGAGAGGAGGAGTTACGAGTAGAATTGGTGCTTAGGCGTAGGATCTTATGCGTAGGATCTTTATGTGTAGGATCTTAGGCGTAGGATTCTTTAGGCATAGGATCTTATGCGTAGGTTTAAAGTTACGAGTAGAAAAGGTTATGCGTAAGATTTAGCTTATGCGTAAGGAAAACTTAGGCGTAAGAAAAATGCTTATGCGTAAAGTATTCTACGCGTAAGTCGAAACTTATGCGTAAGATTAGGGTTTGCCCAAAATCCTTTACACTATCACAATGTAAGAGATATCCAAAGTCGAAGTGTTCCACAAACTTATCCAAGTGAGGAAGCACCGAGTCACCGTTAAGCTCAAGAATCGCACCAAAAGTTATGAGTAGAACCTTATGAGTAGTTGACTTTCTTACGAGTAGCACTAGGGTTTGACCTACTCGTAAAAATTTCCGATGATTCAACCAATTTCTCTTGCAGATAGCCTTAAAAACACTCAAATAACACAAAAATGTTAACCTTTTTCACCCAAAGTGCTTAGAAAAGTTACGAGTAGAAAACTAGGATTTTGACTTTTTGACTTCTACTCGTAAGAAATTTCCAACGATTCAAATGATTTCGCTTGCACATATATCCTTAAAAACACTCGAATAACCCAAAAATGTTGACCTTTTTCACCCAAAGTTGCTAGAAAAGTTACGAGTAGAAATGACCAATGAACCAAAAACGAGTTCAAAAGTGAAGAAAAACACGTAAAGCTTCTAACTTTTTGCAAAAAACTGAAACTTTAGCACCAAATAAACCTTAAACCACAAGAATCTTGAATTTTTAAGTGCAAAAATTAAAGCTTTAAGCGTTTCAAATATGTAAAACGAGAGCTTTATGCGTAACCCTTCAAAACAAACACAAACACTCCTAAACCATTGTTAGGCGATTGATACCAATTGTTATACCCCTTTATAACCTTATCACGTATACCCACCTTCACACACAAGTATCACACGAACCAAACACAAGATATTATGCGTAGAATAAAGAAAGAAAAGATGAAGAACTTGGTGACTTGAATAAAGAAAGAAAAGATATCACTTCTAATAAAAACTATTAAGGCTAACAGGAATGATTACAAGCGTTGATACATTTCCTATCTGATCTATGTGAACATCTGTTTTATCTTTCCTATGTGAATATATGCTTGGTCTAGATCAGATAGTTAGAACATACGTTTTACATATGGACTTATGGTGACACTATCTGATGGAGTGCCAATACGGTCTATTGTAATATTAAAAATTCCATTAGCTAATGCAACTTCGAAGTGAACACTTATATATAAAGCAAGCCAATTAAAACACATCACCAATTGCTTCGATTATAACGCGTCATCAAAACCCTAGTTAAGAAAATTCAAATCTTACTTAGTTTGTTTGACATAGTAATTCAATCGTAATCGATCAAGATGCTATAAGGGGAAATGTCACCAGAACATGTGTTTCCCTGAATCCATTAGAAGCCGGAATATGTGAATTACATATCGAAAAATCACGGGTGAGGTCAAACAATTAATAAAGTAAACACACCTTGTACAAATTTGAGATAACCTTGAAATTTGAGATGAAAGGAAAAACAAATAACGATTTAATGTTGATTGAATTTGTGGAAAACTAGAAGGGGGGTTGAATAGTTTTACCAATTAAAACTTCATTTTAAAACATTTAGACTAACTTATGTCAATCTATTTGGTTGTTTATGTTGGACGTTGATAGATAGATATATAAACGTGTAATGAAAGATAAAGAGCAAGAAGCACATAACCATGACACGAGTATTTATAGTGGTTCGTCTACAAGGACACCTTCCTTACCCTACTCCACTCCCCGAGTCACCTACTCGAGAGTTCGTAAACACTACACGACACCAATCTCCTTATGGCAGAGAAGCCTTCACAACGTCGCCTACTCTTTTTTCGGTACTAGGCTAACCACCGGGTTCTTTCACTCCAAGGTGAACCACACTTATCACAACGTCGCATACCCTTTATTAGGTACTAGGCTAAGCACCTAGTTCTTTCACTCCAAGGTGAACCACACATATCACAACACAACACCTAATTTCAAGGAGATCCACTCCTTGTTACAACTCCATCAAGGATATCACCATCCTTGGAAATAAACAAATACTTATATGTATAACGATGCACCTCATCGATTATACGACCTAGGCATTCTTTCCTAATGCCACTTGAATTGATTCTTAGGCATCCTTCACTAATGCCTTTGACACAACGCTTGGCACCTTTCACTAATGCCTTCGTCTTGACACCTTTAGCATTCTTCACTAATGCTTTTGACACGGACGTTTAGCACCTTTCACTAATGCTTTCGTCTTGACTCTTTCGGCATCCTTCACTAATGCCTTCAACACAACATCTCTACGAAGGAAGAAAGAACTATCAACAAGAGAACCTCAGCTGTCTTGATGATGACGAAGTATGGCAACTCATGGACTTGAGCTTGCTCGACTTCAAGAAGCAGTGATCTCGCCTTTAAGAGGAACCTAGAGAATCACACAAAAACAAAAGACAAACTACATAGAAAGATCCCTTAGGATCAGTGGTTAGAGAGGTACAATACTTGGAGAAAGTATGTGTGAAAGTGGTGAGCCAAAAGGAAGAAATGGCTCACTATTTATAGAGGAGAAAGTTCACTTTTCCCCGGATCCCATGGATCCCTCCCACAAGGGATCCGGCTAGCGTAAAGCTAGGTATCCGTGGGACGCTCCTCTTTGCCCATGGGTATTTTTGGTTATGGGTCATGGGTTATGGGTTGATCCATGGGTTTCTTTCTAGATACAATGTATCTCTAGAATACAATGAACCTAGTTAAGTGGTTTGGACAAAACCATGGGTTATGGGTCAATACCATTTATTAGTTTTTACCCATTTTAGTATATACTTGTTTTTACCCATTTTAGTATATACGTAGTTAAGTATATGTTAGCCCAATATGTAAACACTAGTTGTTGTACATATGTATCTCTAAATCATAAAATCACTTATACTTGTTTTAGTGTTTTATGTGAAAACGTAAGTGTGTTAGAAAATTATTGGCTCAAACAGTTTACGTATTTTATTTGTTTCGTTAAAATGATTTTACGTTTGTTATCGACAAAACATTAGAAGATCGTAAAATATAAATAAATGTTTTTACGGCTTATTTGTATTAACAATCTCCCCCTTTTTGTTGATGACACGAGCTGTAGCCAAGAAGGGTCTTCCAAGGATTATTGGGACGGAATTATCTTCCTCCATCTCTAAAATTACGAAATCGACTGGAAATTTGAATTCCCCACCCTTACAAGAACGTTCTCACAAACTCCAATGGGATATTTGATTGATCGATCGCCTAATTGGATACTCATCCTAGTCGGTTTGAGCCACGAATATCCGAGCTTAAGAAACAGGAGTGAGGCATCGGGTTAATGCTTGCCCAAGATCGCCAAGGCGTTTTCATAAGCGCCCTATAGAGCAAGGAATAGTAAACCGCCGGATCTTCCTTTCTTGGGCATGCTCTTTTGGATGATAGTGAACATTCTTCCCCTAATGATATCAATCCTTCAAGCTTTTTCCGATTAGATATCAACCTCTTGAAGTATCTACTATATTTAGGGATATGATAGAATACATCAAGGAGTGGTATGTTGACGGATGTTTGTTTCAAGTAAGACAATATTTTTCATTGTCTTCTTGACCTTTTGGTTTTTAAACGAGAGGATAGGGAATCCGTGAGAAAGTTGGTCATTGGTGGTCTTTGGTGTTTGTGGGGAGGATCGTGAGGAGTTGGAAGAGGTGTGGGAATCGCCTCATTTCCTAACTCGGGTTCCCTTGTGATGGGGTCCGGTGGGGATGTGGGGATCCTGGTAGTAGTTCCCGATCGAGTAGTGATTGCATGAGTTGGATCGTGAAGTGCTAGGCGGGTCCACTCATTCTTTCGTGGAGATTGGCGAACCGACTTTCTAATTGACTTCTTTGCTCTCGGATAAACTCCTCAAGACCTTTCAAGATTGCGGCCCTTCCATGGTAAGCGCCGAGTTTTTCTTCAAAAGGATCACGGATGGTGTACTCGGTCCGTCCTTTCCTTCCGTTCTCCATTTGATTTCCCAAGGATCACATTCATCGGTTTGATAAAATGCGAGGAGTGAAGGGTCATCATAAATATCATGACTAGAGAGGAAGACGCTTTCTCGGTGTGTGTCATCGCACTCATTGCTCTCGTGCGATCCTCCACATATGTCGCATATGAGATATGGGTTAGTCAGCCTTTTTGGTTCTGGTGATTTTATGAGGCAAGCTAGTTTCTTTTGTGCTTTCTCAATCCAATAATCTAAGGATAACTCTTCACTTGAGAAAGTAGAAATGCTTGACGCGTTTTCCTGCTCATTCCAATGGCTGTCTTGATATTGGATGCATTCCTCTATTCGGTTCCACCCTTCTTCTGCGGTGAGGTTCGCGATTCTTGACGGTCGAGAAATCAATCCCTTTTGATCCTTTCGGAGACATTGTCGTAAAGATTTGAACAAGCAACCAAAGGCGACACTGTGGTGTGGAGCTTGTTGAATAAGATCTTTGTAATGATTCCGAGAGTTGGTGATAAATTCTCCATCGGGTTGATGAAAGTGAAGAATTTTGCTCCTAACTCTGCAGTTCTTCCAGGAGGAAAGAACTTTTGGTGAACTTGGTAGTAAGTTGTTCCCATGTGAAAATGGACCTTGGAGGAGCTTATCGAGCCACTCCTTGGCTCGCCTTGAAGGAAAATGGGAAAACCGAGTCTAGATGTCTCCTTAGATGCTCGTCGGTATAGATAGCATCAACAATTTTAGAAACTGTTTGATGTGGTGAATTGGGTTTTCATTGTGGGATCCATGGAATTGACATGCCTTTTGGATGAGCCAAATGTCGATGCATGCAATACCTCATTGATCCATTAGAGGATAGACAATGGCACCGGTGAATCCGGATGCGAAGGGTAGGAGTATTCCCCATGGTCTTCGCTTTAGGAGGATTCATGGGTTCATTGGGCGGAGTGGCAAGAACTTCCTCGCCATTTTGACTCAGATTGTCACCGATGATGGTTTCGTGGAGATTGTGGGAATGAAGGATTCTTCATCGGATGTAACTTCATCAAAATTGATGGAAGTGCCTTGAAGTTACGAATCATGGAGAGCTTTTCTTCGCTATTGAGCTCTCTTTCGGGTTACGCAAATGGTTCAAGAAGAGTTTTGTGGAACTGCGAGTTCTAAGTTGCTTAAGGGGTTTGTATGGGGCGTGGTTGTTGGTTATCACCTTCCATGATGAAAAGTGATGGAATTACGAACAAAGGTTACGAAGAAGGGGATAGACTAAGAGAAATCTAAAATGAGAAAAAGTTTACTTGATAGGAATCAAGCAAAGAAACCTAAACGAGGTTGACTACTAACTAGCTATTCTATTCCCGCAGTGCGCCTAAAAACTTGATAACGCTACACGCGTCGTTCGGGGTCAAAGGAACTTCCTTTTCTTGAGCAAGTTTTATAACACACGATGAGTGTCTAAATACTCATCATTTTGTATAATCTAAACCGCAAAATCATCGAAAACACTCGTAAACACATCAAAATGATCAAAATATCACAAATCGTGTTTTATGTGTTTTAATTGCAAAAATATCAAAATCGGATGAAAAATGTATAAAGTTTGCAAAATTGGCGCTTTAGTCCCCAAGTTTTAAAAGTTGTCAAACCTAGTCCACGGAATTCAAAATGTGGAAATTTATCATTCAAGGTCCTCAAGTATTCTAAGTTATCAAAATGATCCTTGAATGATTCTTTGGTCAATTGGCAAGAAAGGTCCCTAAACTTTGGAAATTTGCAAAATTAGTCCTTGGACCTTTGAAAATGGATTATATGCAAAAAGGATCCTTGTTTTATCAATATTTGTCATGATTGGTCCTTGTGATAAGCTTGGAAAGTTATCAAATTCAGTCCTTGAAGTTTGTTGTAATTGCAAAATTGGTCCTTGTTGTTATTTCTTAAACCAAACGGATCCACATATATCAAAAGCCCAATAGCTAGCCCAATCCCATGACCCGGCCCCCTTTTGATTATTAATACACCCCGGTCAACCAAAGTCAAACCCACTCACCCCGCCCAAAAACCAGTGTCACTGTAGCACCCTCTCCCAAGCCAGATATCTCAAAAACCAGTCCTGGTTTTGCCATTTTTTCTTCAACCCCTCCCATACTATGTTCCCTCCTCCTCCACTAACAACAAAAACTTTAATTGACTCAACCAAATCCTCATTAAAGCTCAAACCTGCTCAATTGAAATATTTGGCGCCAAAAAGCAAGGTGTACGGTTCTGATTATTTTGAGTGATCCAAGGGCTTAGGTTTGGTGGGAAAGATTCAGAGGTCAAAGAGGATTGCTAAAAGTCTATAAAGTGGGAGAAGAAGCATTGTATCGATATCTAGTGTAATTTTAAGTTTTCTTAAGTCGTTTTTTTTAATCCAAGTCTTATATTGTATGTTTTCAATTCCAAGTGTTTTGTTTAAGCTTATTAAGTGTATTTGAATCCTTTTCAATAATAAATTTCAAGTTTTCAGTGTCAATTTCAGTTTATGCATTTTTCATTCAAAAATCTGAATTTATGTTAATGATGTTGTTTGTTGTTTATATGGACTGAGTTAGCTCACTTAAGTTCCCATAAAGCTTATGCAAGCTTTTAGTAACTTTAAAAATCAGTATAGAAGCAAAAACAGAAAATTCACCAAAAATCCAAATAATTAGTGAAAAATAAAAAAAGGGTTCCATGGAAGTGTTCACAGCTGGAGCAGGGTATATAGTGGATGGCCTTGGGTTAGTAGCTTATTGGTAAGCTTATAGGGGTGTTCATTGATCTTGGTTCTCAGTTTTAAGCTTGGAAGCTTTTGTAAGCATTTTTAACCATTTTGGCATTTCACTGTTTAACTTGTTCATTAGCTCTGATTCCTGTTTCTATTTGTTTAATAGTTATAATTTAGTGTTTTTGATCATTAAAATCAGTAGGGTGTTCATTTAAATTTGTGTTTTGAGAAAATCTCATTTGGGCAGTCAAAATAGTTCAAGTCTCATTTCTTAGTTTTAAGTTACTATTACTGTTGGTTCAAGCTTATTTGATCTTATTTAATGATTGTATGATGTCTGAAATCAAGTTCATGGTTTATATTTGTGAGTTGTTTTGAAAAAAGTTCTAAGACAGTCAAATAAGGGGTGTTTGTTTTAGCCTGTTTGATTGTGATCAAGAGTGTTTAAGACTGTACCAGTCTTTGTTCTATGTCATTTTAGTGCCTAATATCTCAAAGAAGTCAAGAAAACTAGTCTCCTTTGGTGAAAAGTCAAAACTGCTTTGGATAATGCTTATTGTGTCCACTGTTGGATGTTTATGAATCATGATCATTATTTTGTGTTCATAAGTTGGTAATCTTGCTTAAATCAGTTTTAGTTAACCTCAAAACAACATATTAAGTGCTTAATATCATATCAAAATTCACTTTGGTCAATTTTTTAATTGTTCTCCAAAAGTCAAAATCTCATAAGGTCGTTTTTGAATAAAATTTGGAATTTCATTGTGGGTTTATTAATAGGATCCAGCTTATAATCTTTTGGATTTTTAAAGTTTGGTTGGTAAACAAAAATACAAAAATGCTAGTTCTTGGTTTCTCAGCTTTTTAAGTGCTTATTTCTTAGCTTTTTGAGAGTACCTGTTTGCAAATATGCCCTGTGCACAGTTATTGGTACCAATTTGATAAGCTCACATAGAGCTTATTAATTGCTCAAATCTTGTGTTCTCTAGTTCTTTGGAAAGCCAACCTGGCCATCTTGAAGTATCAAGTTTGGTTTTTCACTTTTGAGCTTGTTAGCTAGGGCTGCTAATAGCTTGAAGATTGTCCCATTTCTGTGTTATATCAAAAGTGCTTATTGGCTTATTTGAGCTTTTCAGTTTGATTGTTTGTGTCTTTTAGTTTCAAGTTAGTTGCTCTAGCTTATTTTCATCTTAATCTAGCTTCATTTCAAGTTGTGAGCTTGTTTGAGCTTATTTTCACCAAACAAGCTCAAAAACTCACTGTTGAGCTCATAAGCCATCAAAACAGCTTATTGTTGCTTTGTAAATTTTTTGTCTTTATTAAAGTTTCATTATATCAGTATTAAAGTAGTTTTCAAAAAGAAAATCCAGAAAAAGTCCCATTAAAAATCAGTGATAGTGTTTATTTAAGATTTTCTAGCTTTTTGATTTTTCTTTTCATCTTATTAATAAGCAAATATTGTTTTTCTATTTTTCTTAAGTTTCTGTCATCATATAGGATTTTTAGAAAAGTTTGATTTTCTCTATCTTTTAGTATTTATTATAATTATAAATAGTTAATAAATAGTAATTAATTAGTAATAAATAATTAAAAGGTCTAAAAAATATCTTTTCTGTTTTAAAATTAGTTTTATCATATTTTAGATTTTTAAAAGTTAAAATTTTATTTTTCCAAGTTTATTTTATATTTTCTAGTAATTAAGTGTATTTTAAATAGTTATTAATTGGTAATAATTAAATAAAAAGTGTGAAAAATATATTTTTAGTTTTAAAATTAGTTTTATAGTATTTTAGATTTTTCAGAATCATTAGTTTATTTTTCTAGCCTTATTTCCTATTTTCTTTTATTTTAGAGTATTTATTAAATAGTTAAAATAGTTTTAATTAATAATAATTAATTAAATAGTGTTAAAATAATTTTCTTTTCTAATAATTTTATTTTATTTTTAGGATTCTAAAATGTCATTTTATATTTTTAGGTTTTTATTTCTCGATTCACTTTTTATTGTGTGCAGATCGTAGTTTTAAACTTACGTTTACGTTTTCTCATCGATCGTTGTGCTTTCCAATTCGTGTCCAATTCTATTCCAATCAATCAAGAGTGTAATTTCTAATCAAAACCTTTACGGATCACTATCCTTAGTGATCATTCTATCCTCGAGTTTGTTTAACACACCATTGAGTCTCCTTGGGACTAAACGACCCGGAATTCACCATATTCTCGATCTTCATTGTATTTGTGTTCGAATTGTTTTAAGTCTGTTAGACTTGATTGGTTTAGACGAGATCAAATTTTAGCGCGCTTGCCGGGAGGCTTTAGCGTGTGTTTAGCCGATTTTCGGATCCATTGTTGCACATAACCCATCATTTGTAAAAGTTTTTTTGTAAAGTTATAAGAAAACCAAAAGTTCATTAGCACTTTTCCTAAAGTGTTAAAACACCAAAAAATATAAAACAACAAAACAATCGAACGTTTTCTATTTTGTATTCTCTTTTAAGGTGATTCTTGAAGAGATACGATTTGGTTAAGCGGACGATAACAAAAATATTGTCCAAAAGGTTTTAAACCCATCTCGCACAAATCTTACCTACGTCTTTTCGGTGGTACTTAAAATATACATAAAAATCAACCACCGCAAATCAAGGCAAATGCACTACCTAAGCTGGGGTGCGACCATTAATAAGTTCCAGAACATCGATTTAAAACTTGCCTTTGTGTCACTTGTGATTTGGTGTACCTTTTTCAAAAGCCATTTCATTTGTGATTATTGGTTAAGTTCACTTGTGTTTTGCCTCATTTGTTTTGAAAATTGATTTTTATACTTAGTGCATGCACACTCGTTCTTCCAGTTCTACAAGTCCACTTTCGTAACTTGGAAACATTCCTCGTAGACGTAGAGGACGTTCGGCTCCTTCACCGTGATCGAGAACGTCTACCACCACCACCACCGTCGAAATGGCGGAAGACAAACCTATGAATGAGCTTCTCAAGCACCCATTGAGGGTTACGGAGATGCCATTGTTGTCCCAACCATTGTGGTCGATACCTTCGAGCTCAAAACCGGGTTACTTAACTGTAACCCAAAGCCAATTCTATGGTTTTGGCGGGATGATCCTCATGCACACATTCGATGGTTCAATAAAATTGCATCAACCATCAAGTACAAGAATGTCCCACGAAGCTATCAAGCTTCTTACGTTCCCATTTTCTGAGGACAAGCCGGAATTGGCTTGAGAAACAACCCCTCGTTCTATAGAGACATGGGAAGATCTTGTCACAAAGTTCGTTAACGAGTTCTATCCTCCATCCCGAACCACAAGTCTTAAGAATGAGATAATGAAATTTTCTCGGAGATTTGATGAATCATTCGGGAGGCATGGGATCGTTACAAAGAGTTGCCATGAGTGTCCGCATCATGGTTTTACCGAGTTAATGCAAATGGATACTTTCTACAATGGTCTCAATCGGACCAATCAAGACTCTTTGAATGCCTCCATGGAGGTAATTTCTTGAGCAAGACCACTAAAGAGGCCTTGCAAATCATTGAGAACAAATCTCAAGTCCGTCCTTTCGAGCAAAGACATATCGGTCTAATCTTTGGACCTTCTTCTTCTTCATCCCCGTGAGTACATCTAGCACCGATGCTAAGATTGATAAACTCACGACATTGTTCGAGCCTTGGTTCTTGCTAACGGAAGAAAGTCTCCTTCACTCACCACCACACACTTTGAAGTGAAGAAAGTCGAAGTTGTGTCACTTGTGGTGGTCCTCATGCTTACTACAATTGTACCGCCACCGATGGTAGTCCTTTTGAGGCCAATGCTTTAGCCGGTAGTTCACGACAAGGAGGTAATCAATACCGTCCTCAAAATGAACCACACTACCGTGCTAACACTAATCGAGGCACCACCGGTTTAACCAAAATCACAACATGCAAAACCGAATCGAACCAACCAAGAATGAACCAAGGTTATCAAAACCAAGGTAATTTCTATCCTGGACCCAATCAAGGTTTCCAACATCACGGAAACCCCAATCAAAACAATTTCAATCGAGGGAATCAATTTCATGGGAATATGAATCCTAATCAAGGAATTTTGGCTATAATCAAAACATACGGCCTCAAATTGTCCTCAGGCTCCTCGTCATTACTCCTCCAAGTACCATCATCGATGAGTTCTTCAAGCGGTTCATGAAATCCCAAGATGAAATGAGCAGGTTGTTGGTCGGTCCGATTGTCGATCCGAAGAAGTCTTTAAATGATCGACCCTCGGGCTCGGTACTTTACCGAGCAACACGATCGCTAACCCGAGGGGCGATGCTAAGGCGATCACAACCAGTGGAGTTTCATACACTGGACCCACTGTTCCTACTACTCTTCTTCTTCTTCTCTCCCTAAGGTAGTGGAAAGTGAACCGAGAAAACACAATGGACCCACGACTCCAATGCCTCCTCCACGGTGCCAATGAGTCAAGTTACCAAGGATACTACGGACAAAGTGCATAATTCAAGCCCAGAAGTATCAAGACACGTCCTACCTTGGTTGTCCAACCTCAGTGGTCCGAAACCCAAGTCAAATCAAGGAGTTGTCTTTGAACCTCCCGTAGCTCTGTTGAGAATCGAATCCAAATCTTCTATTCCTTACCCATCGCGTTTGAATGAGCAAAGCTCATGAGAAAGCTAGTCATCAAATGGATAAATTTTCCAAATTTTCCAAGAGTTACATTTTGACATAAGCTTTGCGGATGCTATCATCTTGATGCCCAAGTTTGCATCGACTCTCAAACACATGTTAAGCAATAAGGAAAAGTGTTTGAAATGGCTAAGACTCTCTTAACGAGAACCGCGCTGCAGTTATCTGAAGAAGCTTCTGAAAAGCTTGGAGATCCCGGGAAATTTCTCTTACCTTGTGTATTCCTCAGAATGGTTGAATGCTTTGCCTAGCGGATCTTGGTGCAAGCATTAATCTTATGCCATATTCGGTGTGGAAGAAACTCTCTTAGGAACTCACTCCTACATGCATGACTCTCGAGCTTGTCGATCGTTCCATATCCCGTCCTCTTGGCATTGCCGAGGGCGATTTGAAAGTAGGAAAGTTCCATTTTCCGGTGACTTCGTGGTTGTTGATTTTGATGTCGATCATCGGGTTCCTCTCATTGTTGGTCGAGGATTCACGAGAACGGGCCGTGCTCTCATAGATGTATTTGAGCAAGAAACCACATTGCGTGTTGGTAATGAAGTGTCACCTTCAACCTTGACCAAACTTCGAGGTACTCCGCAAACTATGATTACGAATCGGTTAACCGAATAGATATCATTGATATTGCTTCAAGAGTACTCTCAAGAAGTTCTTGGTTATTCTCATAATTGCGTGAGTGGGGATTCCACCACATCTTCTCGACCTATCATAGCCAATTTACTCCTTCTCTCACTCCGTTTGAGGCGACTTCATCTTAGATGAGATTGAAGCATACTTGGCTAGTGATTACATTGCTTGGGAAATTGATCACGCTCAATTGATATTGAGGGGACATACTTCTTATTGAGAAGTTGCTTAATGGTGATCCTTCATCAACCCCTCATCCTAGTGATTCAATCCCGGTTGAGATTAATCAAATGAGATTAATGGAGGAGATATTCTTCTTGAGAAATTGTCAATCCGGACATTTCTCTTCCTCTCCCTCCCATCAAACTTCATAAAGGAAATCAATTCGGTTGAGAAAAGCGAAGAATTTCTGAGGTTGAGCTTAAGGACTTACCTCCTCATCTCGAGTATGCATTCCTTGAGGGTGATGATAAATTATTAATCCGTCATTATCCTCTGCTTCATAACGAGGAAATCAATTCGGTTGAGATTTCCGAGGAGTCTTGAGGGTGAAAGATGAAAAAGCTCTCATTAAAATTTTGAAGTCACACAAGCAAGCAATTGCTTGGAAACTCTCCGACATTAAGGGTATCAACCCGAGTTTTGTACTCATAAAATCTTGATGGAGGATGACTTCGCTCGTTTTGTACTCATAAAATCTTGATGGAGGATGACTTTAAACCCATGATTCAACATCGAGACGAGTGAATCCAAAATCCATGATGTTATCAAAAAGAGGTTATCAAACTTCTTGATGCAGGATTGATTTACCCGATCTCGCAGCAGTCCTTGGGTCACCCCAATTCATTGTGTTCGAAAAAGGGTGGCATTATGTTATCACAAATGAAGATAACGAGTTAATTCCAACTCGATTGGTTACGGATGGCGTGTTTGCATCGACTATCGTAAGTTGAATAACGCCACCCGTAAAGACCATTTTCCTCTACCCTTCATGGACGGATGCTTGAGAGATTAGCGGGGAATGAATACTATTGCTTCCTTGATGGTTTCTCGGGTTACTTTCAGATCCCTATTGATCCACGGGATCAGAGAAGACCACATTCACTTGCCCATACGGGACTTTTGCCTACAAACGTATGCCTTTTGGCTTATGTAATGCTCCCGCACGTTCCAACGATGTATGATGGCCATTTTCACGACATGATCGGAAACAATGGAAGTGTTTATGGATGACTTCTCGGTCATTGGGGATTCTTTTCAATCATGTCTCTCCCATTTAGATAAAATGCTTCAAAGGTGTGAAGACACCAATCTTTGTCTAAAGCGGGAGAAGAGCCACTTTATGGTCAAAGAAGGCATTGTCCTTGGCCATAAGATTTCCAAGAACGGGATTGAGGTAGATAGAGCAAAAGTTGATGTTATTGCTGTCGCTTCACCCTACTACCGTCAAAGGTATTAGGAGCTTTTAGGTCATGCCGGTTTCTATCGTAGATTCATTCAAGATTTTTCTAAAATCGCTTGACCTATGACCCATCTTCTTGAAAAGGATGCTCCTTTTATCTTCTCACCCGAGTGCATCGTAGCTTTTGAAACATTGAAGAAAAAGCTTCATGAAGCACCCATTCTCGTTGCTCCCGATGGGACTTGCCTTTTGAGCTCATGTGCGATGCAAGTGATTTTGCTATCGGTGCGGTCCTAGGGCAACGAAGAAATAAGCACTTTCACCTATTCACTACGCAAGTAAAACTATGGTCAAGCTCAAACTCATTACACCACCACGAAAAAGAGCTATTAGCCGTGGTGTATGCTTTTGAGAAGTTTCGACCGTATCTTATCTTGACCAAATCGTAGTGTATACGGATCACTCGGCTCTTAAATATCTCTTTGCAAAACAAGATGCAAAGCCGAGATTGCTTCGTTGGATTCTCCTCCTCCAAGAATTTGATATCATTATACGTGATAAAAAGGAGCCGAGAATCTAGCTGCGATCATCTGTCAGATTAGAAAACCCTCACCAAGATGTTCTCGAGAAAAAGGAAATAAATGAAACATTTCCTCTCGAGACACTCAATCTGGTTTCTTTTCGTGGAGATTCTACCACCCCATGGTTTCTTGACTTCGCAAATTACCATGCGGGTAACTTCATTGTGAAAGGGATGTCGACCCAACGGAAGAACAAATTCTTCAAAGATGTTAAACATTATTTCGGGACGACCCTTTCTTGTTCAAAATCATGCGGATCAAGTCATCCGACGGTGTGTTTATGGACGTGAAGCTATTGATATTCTCACGACTTGCCATCTTTGGACCCATCGGGGCCATCATAGTCCAAACTACACCGCCAAAAAGGTGTTTGATTCCGGGTTCTATTGGCCCACAATCTATAAGGATGCCCACGAATTTGTCAAAACACGTGACGCTTGTCGGCTTCATGGTAATATATCTCAAAGGAATGAAATGCCACAAAATGCCATTCAAGTTTGTGAGATATTTGACATATGGGTATTGATTTTATGGGGCCGTTTCCATCTTCTCGTGGTAACAAGTACATACTCGTGGTCATTGACTATCTGTCAAAATGGGTTGAAGCAAAGCTTTACCCACCAATGATGCCGAGTTGTTGTCAAATTTTGAAATCTCTGTTTGCGGGTTTGGAACTCAGAGCGATAATCGGTGATCGTGGTACACATTTTGTAATGACCAATTTGAAAGAGTCATGCAAAAGTATGGTGTTACCCACCGTCTCTCTATCGCATACCACCCCAAACAAGTGGGCGGTGGAAGTTTCAAACCGGGTATTAAAAGGATTCTTGAAAGGACGGTGGCGAAAATCGTGCATCATGGTCGGATAAGCTTGATGACGCACTCTCGGCCTTTAAATGCAATTTTACAAAACACCCATCGGTGTACTCCATACAAGCTAGTGTACGGAAGGCATGTCATCTTCCGATCGAGTTAGAGCACAAGGCATCTTGGGCCTTAAAGCATGCAAACTTCGATATCTGAGACGGTGGTGATCATAGAAAAGTTCAAATGAATGAACTAAATGAACTTCGTGATCAAGCTTACGAGAACTCTTTGATCTACAAGCAAAGACAAAGAAGATTCATGACTCCAAGATCAAGAACCGCGTTTTCAACGTTGGTGATCGAGTCCTTCTTTTCAATTCAGTTGAAGATTTTCTCGGAAAGCTCAAGTCCGTTGGTGCGGTCCATTCACTATTGCTAAGGTTTATCCTTATGGTACCGTTGAGTTATCTCAACCCGATGGTCCTAATTTTAAAGTGAATGGTCATCGAGTTAAGCATTACTTTGGAGAGGACATTCCCCGTGGTTGTCCGGATTTACAAACATTCCCATGAACAAATGAATGCGGCGATCGAGTCAAGCTAGTGACTCGGTAATAAAAACATTAGCACGCACCATATGGGTTTTCACCCATAATTCATCTTCTTACCCCTTTCTACCACCCTAGTGTGGGGAGTTTCCACACTATTGTATATTCTCATTCTTTCTAAAAAAAAAAAAAAAAAAAAAAAAAATCTTCTTCTAAATAAATGGCCGTAATATTTCCCTTTTACGTTCTTTGTTTCGGCATAACCGGTACTTTGAATATTGAGGGCAATATTCATTTCTAAGTGTGGGGAATTCTCACGAATTTCATATATTATCTACCCAATTCCCGTTTTGGCCAAATTTTTTTTTGGAGTAAGTGTTCTACACTTACTCATCTTGGTTATCGATCCGCCATGTACGTAAGACAAAAGGATTAGCTAATCCAGAGCAAACGGCTCTTGGTAAAGATTTCTCAAATCCGTTTATATGGCTTGCAATTTGCCCAAAATTGTATGGTTCTCAACTCACCATATCCTAAAAAGTGAAGAGTTGGCTAGGCCGCAAGGTTATGGCTTGTGGTAAAGGCGGTGGAAAATCCATAATTGGTATTCACTCACCAAAGATAATTCGATAATTTATCTAAGAGTTGGCTAGTCGAGAAGAGTACGGCACGGTAAAGACACATCAAATCCGTTATATGGTTTATGATTTGCCAATAAATCATTTGGTTATCGTTGTACCAAGGTTCTTACTTGAATCAAAACAATTGGCTACTCCGAAGTGATGGCTTTTGGTAAAGAGTTTTCAAATCCATCAAGGTTTTCTCAAATTATTGCTAGGGACTAGCAATATCTCGATGTGGGGGATTGATGAGTGTCTAAATACTCATCATTTTGTATAATCTAAAGCGCAAAATCATCGAAAACACTCGAAACACATCAAAATGATCAAAATATCACAAATCAGTGTTTTATGTGTTTTAATTGCAAAATATCAAAATCGGATGAAAAATGTATAAAGTTTGCAAAATTGGCGCTTTAGTCCCCAAGTTTTAAAAGTTGTCAAACCTAGTCACTGGAATTCAAAAATGTGAAATTTATCATTCAAGGTCCTCAAGTATTCTAAGTTATCAAAATGATCCTTGAATGATTCTTTGGTCAATTGGCAAGAAAGGTCCTAAACTTTGGAAATTTGCAAAATTAGTCCTTGGACCTTTGAAAATGGATTATATGCAAAAGGATCCTTGTTTTATCAATATTTGTCATGATTGGTCCTTGTGATAAGCTTGGAAAGTTATCAAATTCAGTCCTTGAAGTTTGTTGTAATTGCAAAATTGGTCCTTGTTGTTATTTCTTAAACCAAACGGATCCACATATATCAAAAGCCCAATAGCTAGCCCAATCCCATGACCCGCCCCTTTTGATTATTAATACACCCGGTCAACCAAAGTCAAACCCACTCACCCCGCCTAAAACCGGTGTCACAGTAGCACCTCTCCCAAGCGGATATCTCAAAACCGGTCTGGTTTTGCCATTTTTTCTTCAACCCCTCCCATACTATGTTCCCTCCTCCTCCACTAACAACAAAAACTTTAATTGACTCAACCAAATCCTCATTAAAGCTCAAACCTGCTCAATTGAAATATTTGGCGCCAAAAAGCAAGGTGTACGGTTCTGATTATTTTGAGTGATCCAAGGGCTTAGGTTTGGTGGGAAAGATTCAGAGGTCAAAGAGGATTGCTAAAAGTCTATAAAGTGGGGAGAAGAAGCATTGTATCAGATATCTAGTGTAATTTTAAGTTTTCTTAAGTCGTTTTTTTTAATCCAAGTCTTATATTGTATGTTTTCAATTCCAAGTGTTTTGTTTAAGCTTATTAAGTGTATTTGAATCCTTTTCAATAATAAATTTCAAGTTTTCAGTGTCAATTTCAGTTTATGCATTTTCATTCAAAAATCTGAATTTATGTTAATGATGTTGTTTGTTGTTTATATGGACTGAGTTAGCTCACTTAAGTTCCCATAAAGCTTATGCAAGCTTTTAGTAACTTTAAAAATCAGTATAGAAGCAAAAACAGAAAATTCACCAAAAATCCAAATAATTAGTGAAAAATAAAAAAAGGGTTCCATGGAAGTGTTCACAGCTGGAGCAGGGTATATAGTGGATGGCCTTGGGTTAGTAGCTTATTGGTAAGCTTATAGGGGTGTTCATTGATCTTGGTTCTCAGTTTTAAGCTTGGAAGCTTTTGTAAGCATTTTTAACCATTTTGGCATTTCACTGTTTAACTTGTTCATTAGCTCTGATTCCTGTTTCTATTTGTTTAATAGTTATAATTTAGTGTTTTTGATCATTAAAATCAGTAGGGTGTTCATTTAAATTTGTGTTTTGAGAAAATCTCATTTGGGCAGTCAAAATAGTTCAAGTCTCATTTCTTAGTTTTAAGTTACTATTCCTGTTGGTTCAAGCTTATTTGATCTTATTTAATGATTGTATGATGTCGAAATCAAGTTCATGGTTTATATTTGTGAGTTGTTTTGAAAAAGTTCTAAGACAGTCAAATAAGGGTGTTTGTTTTAGCTTTGTTTGATTGTGATCAAGAGTGTTTAAGACAAGATACCGATCTTTGTTCTATGTCATTTTAGTGCCTAATATCTCAAAGAAGTCAAGAAAACTAGTCTCCTTTGGTGAAAAGTCAAAACTGCTTTGGATAATGCTTATTGTGTCCACTGTTGGATGTTTATTTATCATGATCATTATTTTGTGTTCATAAGTTGGTAATCTTGCTTAAATCAGTTTTAGTTAACCTCAAAACAACATATTAAGTGCTTAATATCAGATCAAAATTCACTTTGGTCAATTTTTTAATTGTTCTCCAAAAGTCAAAATCTCATAAGGTCGTTTTTGAAAAAAAATTGGAATTTCACTGTGGGTTTATTAATAGGATCCAGCTTATAATCTTTTGGATTTTTAAAGTTTGGTTGGTAAACAAAAATACAAAAATGCTAGTTCTTGGTTTCTCAGCTTTTTAAGTGCTTATTTCTTAGCTTTTTGAGAGTACCTGTTTGCAAATATGCCCTGTGCACAGTTATTGGTACCAATTTGATAAGCTTACATAGAGCTTATTAATTGCTCAAATCTTATGTTCTCTAGTTCTTTGGAAAGCCAACCTGGCCATCTTGAAGTATCAAGTTTGGTTTTTCACTTTTGAGCTTGTTAGCTAGAAATTGCTAATAGCTTGAAGATTGTCCATTTCGTGTTATATCAAAAGTGCTTATTGGCTTATTTGAGCTTTTCAGTTTGATTGTTTGTGTCTTTTAGTTTCAAGTTAGTTGCTCTAGCTTATTTTCATCTTAATCTAGCTTTGTTTCAAGTTGTGAGCTTGTTTGAGCTTATTTTCACCAAACAAGCTCAAAACTCTCATCATTGAGCTCATAAGCCATCAAAGCGACTTATTGTTGCTTTGTAAATTTTTGTCTTTATTAAAGTTTCATTATATCAGTATTAAAGTAGTTTTCAAAAGAAAATCCGAGAAAAAGTCCCATTAAAAATCGGTGATAGTGTTTATTTAAGATTTTCTAGCTTTTTGATTTTTCTTTTCATCTTATTAATAAGCAAATATTGTTTTCTATTTTCTTAAGTTTCGTCATCATATAGGATTTTTAGAAAAGTTTGATTTTCTCTATCTTTTAGTATTTATTATAATTATAAATAGTTAATAAATAGTATTTAATTAGTAATAAATAATTAAAAGGTCTAAAAAATATCTTTTCTGTTTTAAAATTAGTTTATCATATTTTAGATTTTTCAAAGTTAAAATTTTATTTTTCCAAGTTTATTTTATATTTTCTAGTAATTAAGTGTATTTTAAATAGTTATTAATTGGTAATAATTAAATAAAAAGTGTGAAAAATATATTTTTAGTTTTAAAATTAGTTTTATAGTATTTTAGATTTTTCAGAATCATTAGTTTATTTTTCTAGCCTTATTTCCTATTTTCTTTTATTTTAGAGTATTTATTAAATAGTTAAAATAGTTTTTAATTAATAATAATTAATTAAATAGTGTTAAAAATAATTTTCTTTTTCTAATAATTTTCTTTTATTTTTAGGATTCTAAAAATGTCATTTTTATATTTTTAGGTTTTTTATTTCTCAGATTCACTTTTTATTGTGTGCGTATACGTAGTTTTTAAACTTACGTTTACGTTTTTCTCATCTGATCGTTGTGCTTTCCAATTCTGTGTCCAATTCTATTCCAATCAATCAGTAGTGTAATTTCTAATCAAAACCTTTACAGATCACTATCCTTAGTGATCATTCTATCCTCTGAGTTTGTTTAACACACCATTGAGTCTCCTTGGGACTAAACGACCCGGGACTTCACCATATTCTCCGATCTTCATTGTATTTGTGTCTGAGCTATTTTAAGTCTGTTAGACTTGACTGGTTTAGGACAGATCAACACCCTAGGCAGTGAACCTAATCGTTGTAGTGTAGTAATTAGGGTAAGCCACGGGTATTGATATCGTTCTCTAGGGGAATAGGAATGCTAGTAGGGAGTTACTACGCTAAGGTTAAGGTTGAGGAAGATTATTTTTTATCTTTTTATATTTTATGAAAATGAAAGGTACGAATCTCGGGTATTGGATTTGGGGGTTGGTATTTCACCGATTACTCTACTATTATCTAATTATCTAAACTAAGGTTGTGGGAGTCTATGTCTAATTAATGTGTGCTCGTATGATAGTTTAAAGATGTGTTTACTTAGTTTGTATTACTCCTTAATTATCTCCTATTGATGGTTGAGTGTCACGTCTTATTCCTAGTTGCGTTGTGTGTCTAAAGTTGTAGGGTGCGTTTCTCCCTAACTCTTGAACTTACCGAAGGTCTTGTCTACAAACCCACTAAGATTATAAACTCCTACTCTAAGGCGCTCTTTGGATGATTTAGCCTACAATTACTCGGTAATTATACTCTAAGGTTCACAAAGATGAATCAAGCATTAAGTACACAATGAATGACCTATCGCATTACTAGATCATTAATCAACTAAGATAAGAAACAACCAATCAATATTCAATAATTAAGTTTCATACTTCCTAAGCAAACACACAAATAAATTAGCGGACATGGAGAACATGCAAGCATACACACAAATAATCAAAGACATAATTGAATTAATGAAGTAAAGACTTATCTTGATGTAAGATAGGGTTTAAAACCCTAAAATCTTGTACAAGACACCTTAGGTTCGGTTTTAGGTTTTACTCCAAAGACTCTCCACACAAGGTGAAAAATTGGATTCTATATATAAGATTACAATTGCGACGGCGTTACCTTATGTTTAGTGACGCCGCCGTGTCGCCGCCATTAGGGTTTCGTCTTGGCCACGTTAACCTTGCGACGGCGTCACCTTAAGTCCGTGACGCCGTCTCTTGACTTCCGACGTCGTCGGATTGCATCTAGGCCGCCCGAGTAGCGACGGCCTACTCTTCCATAACCGGACGTCGTCACTTGAAAATACGAGTTTGGGTTGGATCGTCTCAATAATTTTTGACGGCGCGCCAATAGCACCGACGCCGCCGCTTTATACTTTCAAAGAATCGTGAGTGTCTCGATTTTGACTTTGGCCATTTTCTTCATATATTCGCCTTTTCGTCCAAATAAGTGCCATTCCAAAGATTTTGCCTTCACGAGACCTAAAAAGTGAAAAGGAACGATATTAAGAAATAACGGATACAAAAGTGATCAAATAAGGACTTAAACGACCCCTCAAAATGGTACCTTTTAAAACCTTATCAAATATCCCTACACTTGTTATTTGCTTGTCATCAAGCAAATGTGCTTTTAGCCAATTAATTTATAAGTTAGGGGTCATGAAGCATTAATTCAAAACGGTCCACAACACATATAAGCCCCGCAAAATTCATAACAAGCACGGAAATTACATGGGGTGTTTGGATACTCACATCTCTCTCGGGTGTATATATGAAATATAACAATATAGGAAATGGAAGATAAACACTCATTAACCGGTCCTAGTACATAGATTACCATAGGCTTGAGAATAGATCAAACCTCCATCGCTTTGGCGTAAGCACCTAGGAAAGACTATCAAAGAGGTCTTTAAAGGGTTGTAACGTTAGGCTTACGGTAGGGAAATAAGGGTTTGGTGGGATAGGCTATTTAGTGGTGGTAAGTCAAAAATCTCTATGTTAAATGCATATGAAGAATGGCGTTGCTAAGCCAAGACTCGACACTCTAAAACTCTAGGCAATGGAAATAATCAAACATAAATTTAAAGGATAGATGTAGGATGGTAGCCAGTATGTATATATATATATATATATATATATATATATATATATATATATATATATATATATATATATATATATATATATATATATATATATATATATATATATATATATATTATCACTCTAATTTTTTCTTTTCTCTCTAATTTTTCCATTTTTTCGATTTTTTTTTTTCATACACTTTTACTCTACCATCCTCTATGATAACATCAAAATACTAGGGATTTACAGGGAATATCCCTACACTTGAGTTTTATTACTCTAACACTAATTTGACCCGAATTGAAAAGATCAAAACACTTGGGGTACATTATTACGCAAACAAATGGAATTTGAATTTAACGTTCCCTTCCCGTCATTTCATAAACTTTAACTTTTCCCATGAATCCCAATCTTCCCAAAACTGTATACAAATGATATGACTCGACTTAGCAACTTATGCAAGCACTAGATAATTGAACTAAGGGTTTAGGGTGATAACAAACATTTGCACTAAAAGTGAGTGCATAAGGGGTAGGCTAAGGCGATTTGGGTATATATTTGGGGGTGGGGTGTAAACAATGCTCTTCATTGATATTCCGGAAAAACCGAAATATCACGAGAACCGCGAAAAGGATAGGCTCGAGGGGTTAACTAGGGTATCGTGTACTAAAAATGAGTACAACGCAAAGGGTGTGGGGAATTACTCAACCAAGTGGAAGAAGTAATTATATTACGTGTATCAAACAAGGGTTATCCTAATGCCTCTTATCATTTAGTTATTCCTAACTACACAAGTGTAGCCTCACTTGCGATCTCGGAATGCATCACAAAACAAGTTCTAGAATCTAATATACTACCGGTTCACACTCTAAGCATTAAAGATGAATGCTTTAATTCCTACTAATCTAAGGCGATCCTCACATTTGGTGGAATTTGGGTGGTAAAGGGTTTTGTGCTAGTCATATAACTTCCTATCCGTGAGACGCTTTTGTTAAGACTAATGGCCCACTCCTATATGTCATGAAAATTTTAAATTTGGTGCCAAAATTACCCTAACCGACATTTTCTCATGGTTTATTACACAAATACAATTGGACAAAGCAAATAATCAAGGATAAGCATAGTTTCAAAGTTCCCGCTTTATTTTCCCTCCCTACATTTAAACCGAACATTGTCCCCAATGTTCCCGAAAGTATCAAAGTTATGATAAAAGAAGGTAATTAAAACGAAGAAACTAATACTCCCCGATTAGCTCGGTAGGATCCGTGTAAAGTGGTGGTTAAACTCTTTTCCAAGAAGAATTATTGCGTGAAAAGCTCCTTCCAATCTTATGTAACTTCTTCTTGACAAACTAAACTCGCACACTTGAAGAAAACAAACAAAACCTTCGTGTAAAATCGGCGGTAATAATATATATAAGACTCGATTTAAACTAGGATATAATGCTTGTGGAATGGATGTTTACTGAATTTCTAAGAAAATTAAGACACGAAAATTCCAAAAATTTATAAGTAGCTCGAAAACGAGAAAAAGTAATCGATGTTTTACTCCTTCCCGACGCCGTCAGTTGCAATCCGACGCCGTCGATTTTCGACAAAAGCGGTCTGCGATTTTGGAAAAATTATGGAAAATTTACATCTTTAGAATCGGAAAATTTACGCAAAACATCCATTATGACTCGATACAAGCATTTGACTCGAACAAACAAACATAAATATCTTTTAATTAATTGTTATTCTCATGTTTACGTTTCTTTTGAAAACGTGTGTAATCCTCCCTACACTTATCCCTTATGTAAAATACCTTTATATGCAATTAGGCGAAGTTAAAAACAAAATAAAGCATTTTACAAATTTAAACATGAGGATAAACAATTAATAAAAGATATATGACACTAACAAGCAAACAATTAAGCATGGGTTGCCTCCACGAAGCGCTTTTCTTTATTTAAGAGTCTTGTAGCTAGACTCGTAGTCGTGCTCCCACGTTTCCTCACCACCGCCCTTTTCTTCTAAAACAATATCCTCATCGCTCACCATTTCAATATTATCCAATTGATAATGCTTCACCGTTGCCCATTAACGTGAATTCTCTTCCATCATGGTCTAGTAGTACCACCGCCCATTGCTCATCTGCTTTTTTCTTGAAAGGGTCCATACCACCTAGATTTGAGTTTTCCGGAATAATCTTAGTCTCGAATTATACAAGAGCACTTTATCCCTTCCAAAACTCTTTAGGATTCTTTATTCGTTGATCGTGCCATCTTTTGCCCTTTCTTTGTAAGTGATTGATGATTCGTATGCTTCAAACCTCATTTCATCCAATTCTTGAAGTTGTAAGAACCGATTTGACCCGCTTCGAATAATCCATATTACAGCCTTAAGGGCCCAATATGCTTCTCGCTCAAGTTCGATAGGAGGTGGCAAGCCTTCCGTATACCGAGCGAAAAGGGTTGTCCCGATAGGTGTTTTGTAAGCGGTTCTAAATGCCCAAAGTGCTTCATCCAGTTTGAATGCCCAATCTTTCCTATTTTGGTGGACCGTTTTTTCAAGTATCCGCTTTAATGCCCTGTTTGTGTTTTCTACTTGTCCATTTGTCTAAGGATGATATGCAGTAGAAAATCTATGTGGGACGCCATACTTCTTCATCACTTTTTCCATTTGAGCATTGCAAAAGTGAGTCCCTCTATCATTGATTAATGCTTTGGGAATCCCAAATCGTGCGAAGAGCTTTTTAAGAAAGTGAATAACTACCCTTGCATCATTAGTTCTAAGGGCTTGAGCTTCTACCCATTTGGATACATAGTCGATAGCTACGAGAATGTATTCATTTCCTCCGGAAGATGGAAAGGGTCCCATGAAGTCTATTCCCCAAACGTCAAATATTTCGCAGACTTGGATATAGTTCTGAGGTGACTCATCTCGTCGTGAAATATTTCCTGCTCGCTGGCATGCATCACACATTTGAACTAATCTCTTAACGCCTCGAAAAACAAGAGGCCAATAGAATCCGCGCCGAAAACCTTTCGTGCCGTGATATTCACACCGTGATGTCCTCCGGATGGTCCCGCATGACATTCTTTTCGTAACTCGATCAATCTCTACCGCCACGCAACGTCGAATGATTTGATCGGGACATATCTGGAAAAGGAAGGGTTCATCCCGAGTAATGTTTTAGCGTAGTGAAGAACTTCTTTTTATCTTGACCGGTCATGTAATTTGGCAAAACTCATTGGGCGTGTAGTTAGCATAATCAACATACCATGGCTCACTTTCTTTAATCGCCATTAGCCGTTCCTCGGGAAAAGAGTAACGAATATCGGTGTTATCGACTTCTCAAGATCGGGGTTCTCCAAGCGTGATAGATGATCGCAGTGAGATTTTCACCTTTTTATCTCGAATTTCAATGTCGAATTCTTGAAGTAATAGGATCCATCTAATCAAAGTGAGGTTTAGCATCTTGTTTTGAAAACAAATAGCGAAGGCGGAGTGATCTGTGAAGACTACGCTTTAGAGAGAACGAGATATTGCTCGAATTTGTCAAGGCAAAACAACGCTAAAAGTTCTTTCTCGGTGGTTGTATAGTTCTCTTGTGCTACATTCATGGTTTTGCTAGCATAGTAGATTGGTTGAAAATGCTTTTCCTTCCTTTGGCGAGCACTCGCTACCGACAAAGATAATCACTAGCATCACACATGATTTCGAGCAGGTGAGACCAATCGGGGGTGACCATTATAGGTGCTTGAGTGAGATCTTTCTTTAGTCGGTTAAATGCTTCCTTGCATTCTCCGAAAAATCAAAGGGCATCCTTAACAAGAAGGCATGTCATAGGCCGGGCAATTTTGAAAAATCTTTAATAAACCTTCGATAAAACCAAGATGACCAAGAAAGTGCGAATGGCTTTAACGGTAGTAGGATAGGGAGTTTGGAAATTGCTTCGATTTTGCTCTATCGACCTCAATTCCATTCCCGAGACTTTATGCCCTAAGACAATTCCTTCTTTTACCATGAAATGGCATTTTTCCCAATTTAAAACCAAATTAGTTTCCTCGCATCGCTTCAACATCTTCCTAAGGTTGGAAAGACAAAGGTCGAAATAATTTCCAAACACCGAGAAATCATCCATGAAGACTTCCATGCTGTCCTCAATTAACTCGTGGAATATGGCCATCATACATCGTTGAAAGGTTGCGGGTGCGTTACATAACCCAAAAGGCATTCGCTTGTAGGCGAACGCCCGTAAGGACATGTAAATGTAGTTTTCTCCCGATCTTGAGGGCAATTGGAATTTGAAAGTAACACGAAAAGCCATCAAGGAAACAAGAGTATTCGTGCCTCGCTAATCTTTCAAGCATTTGGTCAATAAGCGGTGAGGAAAATGATCTTTCCGGTGGCATCATTCAACTTTTCGTAGTCAATACATACACGCCACCCAGTAACCGTTCTTTGTGGCACCAACTTACCCTTCTCATTTTTTACAACCGTCATCCCTCCTTTTTTTGGAACCACTTGGACCGGGCTGACCCATGGGCTATCTGATATGGGGTAGATGAGACCTGCATCCATAAGCTTAATGACCTCTTTTTTCACTACCTCTTTGATGTTAGGGTTAACCCGCCTTTGCGGTTGAACAGTCGGTTTGTAATCTTACTCCATGAGGATTTTGTGAGTACAAAATGTAGAATCGATTCCTTAATGTCGGCAACACTCCACGCAATCACCCCTTTATATTCTTTTAACACTTCTAAGAGCTTCTCTTTCTGAATAGTGGTTAGCGAGGAGCTTATGATGATGTGGAGTTGGTCCTCTCCTGAAGGAAGGCGATTCCAGTGACTCGGGAGATCTTTCGGTTCAAAGGTAGGAGGCTCTTTGATCGATGGTTTTATTTGGTTTCCGGTCTCTCAAGCTCAATAGGTTCAATTTCATCCTGACGAGGATAAAAGGACACAGCTCCAACCATCTCAATTTCATGGTCGTCGTATATTACGTTGTTATCATTATTCATGAATTCGTTTAATAGATACTCGTCAATGCAGCCGTCTATGTCGTCAACAAATTCATCAACTTCTTCAACTAAATATACGGGGCGACCGCAGGAAGAAGAATGTCTCATAGAATCCTTAATGTCGAAGGTCAAGCTCTCGGATCCTACTCGTAAAGTGAGCTTACCATCATGAACATCAATGATGGCACGAGCTGTAGCCAAGAAGGGTCTTCCAAGGATTATTGGGACGGAATTATCTTCCTCCATCTCTAAAATTACGAAATCGACCGAAATTTGAATTCCCCACCCTTACAAGAACGTTCTCACAAACTCTAATGGGATATTTGATTGATCGATCGCCTAATGGATACTCATCCTAGTCGGTTTGAGCCACGAATATCCGAGCTTAAGAAGCAGGAGTGAGGCATCGGGTTAATGCTTGCCCAAGATCCGCCAAGGCGTTTTTCATAGAAAGCGCCCTATAGAGCAAGGAATAGTAAACCGCCGGATCTTCCTTCTTCTTGGGCATGCTCTTTTGGATGATAGTGAACATTCTTCCCTAATGATATCAATCCTTCAAGCTTTTTCCGATTAGATATCAACCTCTTGAAGTATCTACTATATTTAGGGATATGATAGAATACATCAAGGAGTGGTATGTTGACGGATGTTTGTTTCAAGTAAGACAATATTTTTCATTGTCTTCTTCACCTTTGATTTTTAAGCGAGAGGATAGGGAATCCGTGAGAAAGTTGGTCATTGGGTTTGGTCTTTGGTGTTTGTGGGGAGGATCGTGAGGAGTTGGAAGAGGTGTGGAATCGCCTCATTTCCTAACTCGGGTTCCCTTGTGATGGGGTCCGGTGGGGATGTGGGGATCCTTGGTAGTAGTTCCCGATCGAGTAGTGATTGCGCAAGTTGGATCGTGAAGTGCTAGGCCAGTCCACTCATTCTTTCGTGGAGATTGGCGAATCGACTTTCTAATTGACTTTCGCTCTCGGATAAACTCCTCAAGACCTTTCAAGATTGCGGCCCTTCCATGGTAAACCGCCCGAGTTTTTCTTCAAAAGGATCACGGATGGTGTACTCAGTCCGTCCTTTCCTTCCGTTCTCCATTTTGATTTCCCAAGGATCACATTCATCGGTTTGATAAAATGCGAGGAGTGAAGGGTCATCATAAATATCATGACTAGAGAGGAAGACGCTTTCTCGGTGTGTGTCATCGCACTCATTGCTCTCGTGCGATCCTCCACATATGTCACATATGAGATATGGGTTAGTCAGCCTTTTTGGTTCTGGTGATTTTATGAGGTAAGGTAGTTTCTTTTGTGCTTTCTCAATCCGATAATCTAAGGATAACTCTTCACTTGAGAAAGTAGAAATGCTTGACGCGTTTTCCTGCTCATTCCAATGGCTGTCTTGATATTGGATGTATTCCTCTATTCGGTTCCACCCTTCTTCTGCGGTGAGGTTCGCGATTCTTCGGCCAGACGAGAAATCAATCCCTTTTTGATCCTTTCGGGAGACATTGTCGTAAAAGATTTGAACAAGCAACCAAAGGCTGATACCGTGGTGTGGAGCTTGTTGAATAAGATCTTTGTAACGATTCCAGGAGTTGGTGATAAATTCTCCATCGGGTTGATGAAAGTGAAGAATTTTGCTCCTAACTACTGCAGTTCTTCCAGGAGGAAAGAACTTTTTGGTGAACTTGGTAGTAAGTTGTTCCCATGTGAAAATGGACCTTGGAGGGAGCTTATCGAGCCACTCCTTGGCTCGCCCTTGAAGGGAAAATGGGAAAAACCGGAGTCTAGATGTCTCCTTAGATGCTCCGTCGGTATAGATAGCATCAACAATTTTTAGAAACTGTTTGATGTGGTGAATTGGGTTTTCTTTGTGGGATCCATGGAATTGACATGCCTTTTGGATGAGCCAAATGTCGATGCATGCAATACCTCATTGATCCATTCCGAGGATAGACAATGGCACCGTGAATCCAGATGCGAAGGGTAGGAGTATTCCCCATGGTCTTCGCTTTAGGAGGATTCATGGGTTCATTGGTGGAGTGGCAAGAACTTCCTCGCCATTTTGACTCAGTTGTCACCGATGATGGTTTCGAGGAGATTGTGGGGAATGAAGGATTCTTCATCGATGTAACTTCATCAAAATTGATGGAAGTGCCTTGAAGTTCGAATCATGGAGAGCTTTTCTTCGCTATTGAGCTCTCTTCGGGTTCCGCAAATGGTTCAAAAGAGTTTTTGTGGAACCGCGAGTTCTAAGTTGCTTAAGGGGTTTGTATGGGGACGTGGTTGTTGGTTATCACCTTCCATGATGAAAAGTGATGGAATTACGAACAAAGGTTACGAAGAAGGGGATAGACTAAGAGAAATCTAAAATGAGAAAAAGTTTACTTGATAGGAATCAAGCAAAGAAACCTAAACGAGGTTGACTACTAACTAGCTATTCTATTCCCAGCAGCCGCGCCAAAAACTTGATAACGCTTACACGCGTCGTTCGGGGTCAAAGGAACTTCCTTTTCTTGAGCAAGTTTTATAACACCGATGAGTGTCTAAATACTCATCATTTTGTATAATCTAAAGCGCAAAATCATCTCGAAAACACTCGAAACACATCAAAATGATCAAAATATCACAAATCGGTGTTTTATGTGTTTTAATTGCAAAATATCAAAATCGGATGAAAATGTATAAAGTTTGCAAAATTGGCGCTTTAGTCCCCAAGTTTTAAAAGTTGTCAAACCTAGTCCCCTGAATTCAAAATGTGGAAATTTATCATTCAAGGTCCCTGAAGTATTCTAAGTTATCAAAAATGATCCTTGAATGATTCTTTGGTCAATTGGCAAGAAAGGTCCCTAAACTTTGGAAATTTGCAAAATTAGTCCTTGGACCTTTGAAAATGGATTATATGCAAAAAGGATCCTTGTTTTATCAATATTTGTCATGATTGGTCCTTGTGATAAGCTTGGAAAGTTATCAAATTCAGTCCTTGAAGTTTGTTGTAATTGCAAAATTGGTCCTTGTTGTTATTTCTTAAACCAAACGGATCCACATATATCAAAAGCCCAATAGCTAGCCCAATCCCATGACCCGCCCCTTTTGATTATTAATACACCCGGTCAACCAAAGTCAAACCCACTCACCCCGCCTAAAACCGGTGTCACAGAAGCACCTCTCCCAAGCGGATATCTCAAAACCACCTGGTTTTGCCATTTTTTCTTCAACCCCTCCCATACTATGTTCCCTCCTCCTCCACTAACAACAAAAACTTTAATTGACTCAACCAAATCCTCATTAAAGCTCAAACCTGCTCAATTGAAATATTTGGCGCCAAAAAGCAAGGTGTACGGTTCTGATTATTTTGAGTGATCCAAGGGCTTAGGTTTGGTGGGAAAGATTCAGAGGTCAAAGAGGATTGCTAAAAGTCTATAAAGTAGGGAGAAGAAGCATTGTATCAGATATCTAGTGTAATTTTAAGTTTTCTTAAGTCGTTTTTTTTAATCCAAGTCTTATATTGTATGTTTTCAATTCCAAGTGTTTTGTTTAAGCTTATTAAGTGTATTTGAATCCTTTTCAATAATAAATTTCAAGTTTTCAGTGTCAATTTCAGTTTATGCATTTTTCATTCAAAAATCTGAATTTATGTTAATGATGTTGTTTGTTGTTTATATGGACTGAGTTAGCTCACTTAAGTTCCCATAAAGCTTATGCAAGCTTTTAGTAACTTTAAAAATCAGTATAGAAGCAAAAACAGTAAAATTCACCAAAATCCAAATAATTAGTGAAAAATAAAAAAAGGGTTCCATGGAAGTGTTCACAGCTGGAGCAGGGTATATAGTGGATGGCCTTGGGTTAGTAGCTTATTGGTAAGCTTATAGGGGTGTTCATTGATCTTGGTTCTCAGTTTTAAGCTTGGAAGCTTTTGTAAGCATTTTTAACCATTTTGGCATTTCACTGTTTAACTTGTTCATTAGCTCTGATTCCTGTTTCTATTTGTTTAATAGTTATAATTTAGTGTTTTTGATCATTAAAATCAGTAGGGTGTTCATTTAAATTTGTGTTTTGAGAAAATCTCATTTGGGCAGTCAAAATAGTTCAAGTCTCATTTCTTAGTTTTAAGTTACTATTACTGTTGGTTCAAGCTTATTTGATCTTATTTAATGATTGTATGATGTCTGAAATCAAGTTCATGGTTTATATTTGTGAGTTGTTTTGAAAAAAGTTCTAAGACAGTCAAATAAGGGGTGTTTGTTTTAGCCTGTTTGATTGTGATCAAGAGTGTTTAAGACAGTACCAGTCTTTGTTCTATGTCATTTTAGTGCCTAATATCTCAAAGAAGTCAAGAAAACTAGTCTCCTTTGGTGAAAAGTCAAAACTGCTTTGGATAATGCTTATTGTGTCCACTGTTGGATGTTTATGAATCATGATCATTATTTTGTGTTCATAAGTTGGTAATCTTGCTTAAATCAGTTTTAGTTAACCTCAAAACAACATATTAAGTGCTTAATATCAGATCAAAATTCACTTTGGTCAATTTTTTAATTGTTCTCCAAAAGTCAAAATCTCATAAGGTCGTTTTTGAATAAAATTTGGAATTTCACTGTGGGTTTATTAATAGGATCCGACTTATAATCTTTTGGATTTTAAAGTTTGGTTGGTAAACAAAAATACAAAATGCTAGTTCTTGGTTTCTCAGCTTTTTAAGTGCTTATTTCTTAGCTTTTTGAGAGTACCTGTTTGCAAATATGCCCTGTGCACAGTTATTGGTACCAATTTGATAAGCTCACATAGAGCTTATTAATTGCTCAAATATTATGTTCTCTAGTTCTTTGGAAAGCCAACCTGGCCATCTTGAAGTATCAAGTTTGGTTTTTCACTTTTGAGCTTGTTAGCTAGGGCTGCTAATAGCTTGAAGATTGTCCCATTTCTGTGTTATATCAAAAGTGCTTATTGGCTTATTTGAGCTTTTCAGTTTGATTGTTTGTGTCTTTTAGTTTCAAGTTAGTTGCTCTAGCTTATTTTCATCTTAATCTAGCTTCTGTTTCAAGTTGTGAGCTTGTTTGAGCTTATTTTCACCAAACAAGCTCAAAAACTCACTGTTGAGCTCATAAGCCATCAAAACAGCTTATTGTTGCTTTGTAAATTTTTTGTCTTTATTAAAGTTTCATTATATCAGTATTAAAGTAGTTTTCAAAAAGAAAATCCAGAAAAAGTCCCATTAAAAATCAGTGATAGTGTTTATTTAAGATTTTCTAGCTTTTTGATTTTTCTTTTCATCTTATTAATAAGCAAATATTGTTTTTCTATTTTTCTTAAGTTTCTGTCATCATATAGGATTTTTAGAAAAAGTTTCAGATTTTTCTCTATCTTTTTAGTATTTATTATAATTATAAATAGTTAATAAATAGTATTTAATTAGTAATAAATAATTAAAAGGTCTAAAAAATATCTTTTCTGTTTTAAAATTAGTTTATCATATTTTAGATTTTTCAAAGTTAAAATTTTATTTTTCCAAGTTTATTTTATATTTTCTAGTAATTAAGTGTATTTTAAATAGTTATTAATTGGTAATAATTAAATAAAAAGTGTGAAAATATATTTTAGTTTTAAAATTAGTTTTATAGTATTTTAGATTTTTCAGAATCATTAGTTTATTTTTCTAGCCTTATTTCCTATTTTCTTTTATTTTAGAGTATTTATTAAATAGTTAAAATAGTTTTTAATTAATAATAATTAATTAAATAGTGTTAAAATAATTTTCTTTTTCTAATAATTTTCTTTTATTTTTAGGATTCTAAAATGTCATTTTATATTTTTAGGTTTTTATTTCTCGATTCACTTTTTATTGTGTGCGATATCGTAGTTTTAAACTTACGTTTACGTTTTCTCATCGATCGTTGTGCTTTCCAATTCGTGTCCAATTCTATTCCAATCAATCAAGAGTGTAATTTCTAATCAAAACCTTTCTGGATCACTATCCTTAGTGATCATTCTATCCTCCGAGTTTGTTTAACACACCATTGAGTCTCCTTGGGACTAAACGACCCGGAATTCACCATATCTCTCGATCTTCATTGTATTTGTGTTCGAGCTATTTTAAGTCTGTTAGACTTGGTGGTTTAGAGACGAGATCAACACCTAGGCGATGAACCTAATCGTTGTAGTGTAGTAATTAGGGTAAGCCCGGGTATTGATATCGTTCTCTGGGGAATAGGAATGCTAGTAGGGAGTTACTACGCTAAGGTTAAGGTTGAGGAAGATTATTTTTATCTTTTTATATTTTATGAAAATGAAAGGTACGAATCTGGGTATTGGATTTGGGGGTTGGTATTTCACCGATTACTCTACTATTATCTAATTATCTAAACTAAGGTTGTGGGAGTCTATGTCTAATTAATGTGTGCTCGTATGATAGTTTAAAGATGTGTTTACTTAGTTTGTATTACTCCTTAATTATCTCCTATTGATGGTTGAGTGTCACGTCTTATTCCTAGTTGCGTTGTGTGTCTAAAGTTGTAGGGTATCGTTTCTCACAACTCTTGAACTTACGAAGGGTCTTGTCTACAAACCCACTGTAGATTATAAACTCCTACTCTAAGGCGCTCTTTGGATGGTTTAGCCTACAATTACTCGGTAATTATACTCTAAGGTTCACAAAGATGAATCAAGCATTAAGTACACAACGAATGACCTATCGCATTACTAGATCATTAATCAACTAAGATAAGAAACAACCAATCAATATTCAATAATTAAGTTTCATACTTCCTAAGCAAACACACAAATAAATTAATGGGACATGGAGAACATGCAAGCATACACACAAATAATCAAAGACATAATTGAATTAATGAAGTAAAGACTTATCTTGATGTAAGATAGGGTTTAAAACCCTAAAATCTTGTACAAGACACCTTAGGTTCGATTTTAGGTTTTACCCAAAGACTCTCCACACAAAGACCGAAAAATTCGGATTCTATATATAAGATTACAATTGCGACAGCATCACCTTATGTTTAGTGACGTCGCCGTGTCGCCGCCATTAGGGTTTCGTCTTGGCCACGTTAACCTTGCGACGGCGCCACCTTAAGTCCGTGACGCCGTCCTCTTGACCGGCGTCGTTCGGATTGCATCTAGGCCGTGCGAGTAGCGACGACCTACTCTTCCATAACCGGACGTCGTCACTTGAAAATACGAGTTTGGGTTACGGATCGTCTCAATAATTTTGGGACGGCGCCAATAGCACCGACGCCGTCGCCTTTATACTTTCAAAGAATCGTGAGTGTCTCGATTTTGACTTTGGCCATTTTCTTCATATATTCGCGCCTTTTCGTCCAAATAAGTGCCATTCCAGCATTTTGCCTTCACGAGACCTAAAAAGTGAAAAGGAACGATATTAAGCAATAACGGATACAAAAGTGATCAAATAAGGACTTAAACGACCCCTCAAAATGGTACCTTTTAAAACCTTATCAGGAGGTAAGGAGGCGTTAACTTCCATGTGGTCGAGTGGTTGACTTTTGTTGGGAATAATCTGTTACCACAGATAGTTGTGGTTTACACTGCTTGGATTAACACTAGCAGTGGAAACGTATTCCCACTGTCAGTACATTGTTACCACTGCTATCAGTTTAAGTTTAGTTAAATGTGTCTAGATAAGTATATAATAGATCTTGTGTATATTCTATTATTTTAGCTTTATACTTATCTTGTAAAGGACTCCTTGTTGTATAAAAGGAGGTCCTAGGTCATTGTCTTAGGTACTTGTCTTAGGTACTTGTTAATTTACCTACGTATTACTCACAAAGGCTTCAAGGTGTAACCCTAGTGATAAGCAAGATCACTCGTATTATTCATCAATAATATTGGAGCTTAAGTTTTGTGTTTAATCTGTGTTTACATACATTACATCATATAATTCATCTTCTAAGTATTACTAAGTAAATTCCGCGTGCTTAATAATATCATACAAAATATCATTGACACAACACAATAATAAGAAAAAATAAATACAATACGTAAAAAAAACGATACGGGGAAAAAGAAAAATACAACACATACTAATAATAAGAAACCTAAACATTTTACTAGTCATCTCTTCCGTCATATTTCTTCATTATTCTTTCTTGCCTCTTTCGGATGATCTCTGCTTTTGCCGGGTCAGAAGTCAAATTGGGATCTAGCATGAGAAACTTCATCTCCTTCATCTCTAACGCAGGAATTTCCTTCTTCCGCCTCGCCTCGTAACAAGCCATTTGAACGTCGGCTTTTTGAGCATATTTTTCGGATGATTGTCCCGAAAAAGTACTCGATTGACTCTCACTGGAGCTCGCAGCGCTCGACGTTGAAGTCGACTTTTGTTTCTTTGCGGCTCGACTCTTTCTGTAACCACCCGCATTTTTAGGTTACTTTTCATTTTCGAGAATTTACTATTCACTTTTACTATTCACTTTCACTATTCATCCCGTAAAATTTTTATTTGATATTCTCGTAAGATAAATTATTTTAGTAATGACCTGAGAGTTTGACAATCGTTAGATCATCTTCGCAAAAGTTATTAAGAAAACATCGTTATAAAGTTTCATTTTGGTCGGTACACCGTTTAAACATCACGCGCATAACGGAAATCAACTCTGACAATTTTCCTCTCATCAGATGAATTTTTAGATCACTCATGATTAAATTGAGAATTTTTAAGATTTATTTTGATGTTACCAAATAAACCCTGCGCTGAACGAAACTAAACTTACGTTTTAAACAATTCTACTTACATCCGAGCTTAACGATTCTCCTGACCGTGTTTCTAATATGTTTTGACACTTTTACATTTTTGGAAAATTCAAACATATTTCCTCCTCCTTTGACCATAAAGGAATTAACCTTGTACGTTCTACATTTACGCTTAAATCGCGTAACTCTAAAACTTCACGAATAATCAGTATAGTTATCCCGCGTATGACTGAAAATCACATTTTAACATCTCATATCACTTTTAGACTAATTTTAGTCTACTCTAAATAAATTCACGGTCGTTTCACGAAATTTCGTTCTTTTATGATAAGCTGCAATTACGCGTTTTTACCGTATTTCGACTTTAAGCGGCGTTTTGCACCCAATGAGACTTATCACTCATTTTATATTTTAGATGGAGTATAATGATGAGTCTCATCATTCCTGAAAGTTTCGTATTTTTACGATACTCGGTTTTACGTTTTATGGCTTAACAACTTACGGTTGGCATTTAACGAAACCAAAACTCACTCCGTAACCAAGATAAGATCAAGACTTATCATCTAAGCCATGTCACCAATTGTGACAGCCTCTGGGGGGGAGTCATCATTTTGGTGGCATAATCCTAACCATGCTTCCTTTAGATTATTACAAGTGTCCTAACTTAACCATGGTTAATATTTAACCCAATATATGGTTAGCCAAACTTACCCTCCTATAAATAGCAAGTGAAATTCATCCTAAAGACCTTGACAAGCTGTTTTGGGTCGTTCATAGCTTAAATCCACCATATCTTCCATCATTTGATCTTTAAACTCCAAGTTTAAGCAAAGAAGTTCCAAAGATCAAGCTACTTCATCAAATCTCTAGCAAGTTTAAGTGATCTTCTTGAGTTTAAATCCACTCAAGTCACTTAGTAATTCATCACCAACTCTTCAAGTTTGCAAGGGTGCCAAGGTGTGGAAAGCTAGCTTAATCCGAAGTCTTAAGCGATCAATCAAAGTCCTATCCTTACTAAGTTACTCCTTTCTTATTGAAAGCCAAAAGTTGTAAGCAACTAATCACCACCATCATCTCATCGTTATTATTCATAATCTTAACTATTTCATGCTATATATATAGTTACTATGTTGATTCATGATGTACATATACTCAATCACATGTTTTAATTTACATATTGTCATAAAAGTAACAAACTAGTAAACTAGTCATATTCTACACATTTGAGACCATTAAAAACAGTAACCTATGGACTTTCTAACACATACTATGGTAGACAAGATAAAAAGGTAAACATAGCAACTTGAATCACCCGAAACGGACAAACGAGTCAAAAGTTATAGGCAAAAGAAGTTAGCGAAACCTAAACGCCAAAACTGCCATATTGAAACTGTTTTGGTTCTGCCGTTTTAAAAGTGGCACTTCTGGTCCGAATCATCAAAAAGTTAAACCACGAAAGTTGTCCGGAATGACGTTTTCCTTTAATAACAACGAAGCTCGGACCTTGAAAACGCTTAAACAGGCCATTATCTTTCAAAAACAGAAACTGCCCTATATTTAGTCTCACAAACTATACTTTTGTCACAACTAAAAGCAAACCAAGAGGCCTAACGGCCATAAGCCAAGACCACGGATACGGCTAAGGTCAAGGCTGAGTCTCAAGACCATGGTAGTCAAGAACAAAGTCACGGCAAGGCCATGGCTAAAGCCTCAAGGCTTGTTTACCCAAGACCGTTAACTAAGGTAATCATATTTATGAAACGACGAGAACTTGTAAAAACATGATAAACTTATGTTTTATTTACTAAGTGCTACAATAGTAGGGAGCTTCATGTGAGGGGTTTCATTTGAGTAAAATGTATTGACGAGTTGTTGGATTTATGATTTAAAGTGTCCTAGCTCCTCGAACGTTTACTGCATGACCTCTGAATTATGATGGCCCGAACGGTAGTATGATATATATAAACTAAACACGTTTTCACAACTAGACCATTTCTATAAAAGACGTACACAACTTCCATGTACTACATCATGATCAACATATAGACGTATATAGGCTTGTTATTTCTTTCGCATCATTATTTAAAACCTAAGTCGCAATATCCTATTCTAGGTTTCTCGTAGAAGTTATCACGACATATCCATCATTCTCATTATACATTTGATATCATTTACTCTGAGGTGAGTTCATAGCCCCACTTTCTATTACTTAATTGTTTTACAAACCCTTGGGGGAGATACATGCTTTATTTTAAATCGAACACATTGCTTTCAAATTATACTTGAATATATTAGTTTCACTAAGTACACTATTGCCAAAGTCCCTATTATCATGAACCATTAATCACTTGCGAGAACGCGAATAATGTGGATAGATCTATCGGGAATGACAAATCCCGTTTGTTTGACCAGGTCCGGCAAAAAAACGCACTCTATTTGAAGTTCCATAGGTTTAATGGCAAATTACCTATTAGGGCATCGGCTACTATTATATGACAGCTGTTAACGTTTCAGTATCATGAGCTTAGTGCAATAATATCATTTTGCTTTCAAACTATTGGTGTGAGTCTATAGCTCACACTACCAACATAATGTGTTCAACCATCAAACAAACTCTATGAATTTCACTCAACCTTTGTGTTGGCAGTTTTAAGCATGTATTTCGGGTCCATAATGTCGGAAGTCGGGCATGTAAGAGCGAGGACTAGATCAAGAAGGCTATAAATTTTATTATCATTCGAAAACCAATTTAATGTATTTTGTAAACTTGGAACCATTTGAGACCTCATTTTTGTAAACTCTGATATTTATATAAATCGAATGATAAATCTTTTAAAACGACTCCATTAGAGTTCGTTTTCTATTGTTATGACTGTTGTGCCATGAAGTAACACTCAGTTTGAATTCTGCTGCGTATCACGAAATTGGGGGTGTTACACTTTCTGCCGCCATCTCTTTCAGGACGAGGTCGTTTGTCCGGGCCGAATATATCCTCGAGACATGTAATGTCAATCGGATCTTCGGCATCCCACTTCGGGTAATTTTTCAAAATCTCCCAAGTGTGAACATACCCGAACTCCTTCCCACCAAAGCATTGCTCAAAGTTCAGTTTCGCATTCTCGAGATGATCATGGTCATTTTCACCACTTCGACGCTGCAAATGTTTGTAAATGGCGTTGAATTTTTGGCAATCACCGTTAATCCTCGACAATTTACCCGTGATCATATTTTTGGTACGATGCTCATCGGTAGTCTGATCATTGAACATCTCCGTAATGTCGTTCCAAAAGAAATCTTCGGAACGGTCATTTCCCATATCTCGATCTTGCGAAATTTCTATCCAAATTGCGCAAGCAACCTTTCTTCAACCTTGTTCCACTTCCTCCCGCTCGCACGGCCTCGACTTACACATCTTCGTCATCATCTGCGCCCAAATCCACAGCTTGTTTTGATTTTTTTGCCTTCGTCTTTTTCCCTTTACCTTTGGCCGGCTCACGTGCTTTTGGTACTTTGAATTGTGAACCGAACGGTTGTGATTCAATTTGGGGAAACGTTGGAGGTTGTGACGGGTTATAAAACTGTGGTGACGGAAATCGTCCGGGGTAACTTGCGAATCCTTGTTGAAACGCATATTGTTGGTTAAGAAAAATTTCTTGGGGAGATGGGTTGGAATTTTGCGATGAGGGGGTAGACGGGTTTGAAGAACCCCCGTATTGTGGTGGATTTGAATTTAGTAGGTTCGTGAAATACCCTCCGTCAATCGGGTTTTGAGACATTGTTTTTTTGTTTTTTTTTTTTGAACTAGAGATATAGAAAATAGGGTTTAGGCCGTACAATAGACGTGTACTTTACGAAATGTACCGTTTTGGTACGTGAACTAAAATCCATTCCATTTTATGTTGCGTACTTTTATGTTTTGTACCATTTTGCGGTTAAACTTGTTTTACCGAAACCATAATCACTATTGCCACGTGCGCACGCCACGCCGATTTCCACTAACAAAATAAGTTAAATAATAGGGTTTTGGCATTTGAATAGCTACGTACTTTTTCAAATGTACCGTTTTGGTACGTGTATAAGTTTTGTCCGTTATTATCGTCGTCCGTTTTCTTCCGCTTTTCTTACGTTTTACCCGTTTTATCTACAGCTTTGTTCGTTTTATCGTTTCGTCCCTTTTATACATTTTATTACGATTTCAAACGTTTTACCCCCATTTTATCGTTTTCTTATGTTATTACCCGTTTTTATCGTTTCGTCCGTTTTACGTTTTGTATGCTTTTTACGTTTTTGTACTTTTTTCGTTTCCCTACATTTCTTTACGTTTTATGTTTTCGTCCATTTTTACGATTCGTCTGCTTTTTTTGTTCTTGTGTCTTTTTATGTTTTCATCCGTTTACGTATAAAGCATTTAAACCGAAAAAGGGACAAAAACGTAAAGATACGGACGAAAACCTAAAATAATGTATTTAAAACGTAAAAAGGGACAAAACGAAAGAAACCGATGAAACTTAAAATAATAGACGAAAACAAAAACGGGATGAAACGTAAAAAGCGATTTAAAATGAAAAAGCGGACGAAATTGTAAAAAGAAACGAAAAAAAAAAAGTTGAAAACGAACGAAGCGGACAAAAACGTAAAAAAGCGACGAAAACAAAAAAGCAGATAAAAGCGTAAAAAAGCGGGCGAAATGTAAAAATGACAAAATTTTATATAAAATGGATGAAAACGTAAAAAGCGGGCGAAACGTAAAAAAGCAGATGGCGTAAAAACGGACGAAAATGTAAAAAAGCGCGTAGCGACGAGGGACGATGAGATGCAATTTGGGACAAACAAGAAGGACGATCCATGTAATTTACTCAAAAAATATGCCACATAGGCATTTTTGCATGTTTTATACATTACCAACCCGTTGCTTGTAAACATGCGTGCAAAATGGTACAAAACATAAAAGTACGCAACATAAAATGGAACGGATTTTAGTTCACGTACCAAAACGGTACATTTCGTAAAGTATACGTTTATCGTACGGCCTAAACCCTAGAAAATATATAAAAGTTGGTTGAATTGTTGTGAGAAAAATGGTGGTTTATGGTTTGTTATTTATAGGGGTGTTATTTATTTTTTTTTTTTTTTTTAAGTGAAAACTATCCGCTAAAAAACGGATAGATTTTTTCAAAATTTATCTATTTGTTTGGTTTTGTGGCTTTTGTCAGACACTCCTCTTTGTTGTACAGACGACGAGAGGCTCCACGGCGAAGGACGGCGAGGCTAGGCGGTGTGACGGCGAGGGACGGCGAGCAATCCACCGTGGCAGCTAGGAAGACGACGAGAACGACACCTTGTGCTCTTATATATAATTGTTTTGTCATGTTTCTCGTTTTTGTCTTTCAGTTTTGTCTTCTCAAAATTCTCAAAACAACATTAGTAGGGACATGCCGACATCTACAAATTTACTGGGTTTACATAGAAGTGACAAAACAAAATTATCCAGTAGTCTGTAGTCATCATAGTTTGAAACTTTTCAAGAACACGATAAAACTTCGATTAAAAAAACAAGTTTATGTTGGATATTGGATAATGTGGAGCAAGTTGGTTGTATTTTTTGCATTAAATGTTCTACCAACAACCAAAACCAAAACTTGTTTGTGCAATACTAGAACAAAACAAGTAGGAGTAAACAACTAATTTATTGATGATTTTTATATTTTCATAGCGTACGATGTTAAGATATTGTCGTTCTTCATATTTAAATGAGAGGTAACAAGGTTGTTAGGCCACTCGTAATGGCAACCCAACCAAGGGTCGGTCGAGTGTTTCAACCGCATCCTCTTTTCTTTTATGGAGATTTTTGCGAATGCGTCCCTTCTTGTTTTGTCTTGGTTGAGTTGTCCGGCCAATCGAATGTAATGCAAAGGTTGTGTGAGGTTGTGTTTTTTTTTTTTTTTTTTTTTTTTTTTTTTTTTTAATTAATTTTTGTGAAGTGTGTGTTTTTTTTGTCGTGATCGAGATCGTCGGCATTTGATCATGTATTTGGTCTTAAAGAAAGAAGTTAAGGCGGAAGGATCTTAAAGTTATCCATAAGGTCACAATTACCTTTGATCTTAAAGACTATTATTTGGTCACAATTACTACTGATCCATAAGGTCCCAATTACTGCTGATGTTTTTTTATCGTAACCAGGGTCGTCGACATTTGGTCATGTATTTGATTTTAAAGGAAAAAGCTGAGGTGACAGGATCATAAGGGCATCTATAATGTTACAATTGATCTTAAAGACAATATTACTTTTTTTTTTAACGCCAAAATTCTATGAAAAAAACTAGCAAGGAGCTAGAAAAACCAAGGTTGTCAAGATCGGGATCTTACCCATGATCGTTTTCGTCCTTGCAAGATCGTGATCGTAAGATCGGATTGGGATCTTAAGATCCCACTCTAATGTTATTTCTTAATAGTTTATGTAATTTTATACAAATCTACAAATTCTAATACATTATAAAAACAAAATACTATGAATGTTTCATATAAATGTTGTCCTAAATTATGATTATAAAATGTTTAAAAAGATTAACATATTTTTTTTTTGAATTCTACAAACAAACAACCCATAAATTTGTAATTTTTTAGTTTGTAATCCGAGAAAAGTAAGATCAGATCGGATTAGATCGTAAGATCGTATGGTCAAGATCGGAATCCTATAAGATCTTAAGCTTGCAAAGATCCTATGTAGGATCTGGATCGTTGTTGCTTTGCAGTATCGTAAAATCGTAAGATCAGGATCGGGATCCTGACAACTATGAGAAAAACAATTACAATGTATGTAACATTGGGTTTTGCAACCACAACGTTCAATTTTTCGAGAAGACTTTGCTTCTACTAGAACAACAATAAAAAACAATAGAAACTATATCATTAAACATGTTACTCTTGTTCATCTTCACTAACTCAAATATCTTGTTATATCTTCACTAACTCAAATATCTTGTTATTTCAGTACCGCTAAATCACCTATAAAATCGTGTAAATAATAACATCCAACACTTTTCTCCGGTTGAAACGAATGGTTAGCGAGTCAACCCAAAAGAATATGTCCTCGATACTACTAGCCATCTGAAAACTTTATCCCAGATGTAAAACACAACCTCACATGTTATACAGCTTCTATTTAGTTACCACATGAAAGACATAATATTATTTTTTATTTAAAAAAAATATCCTTCTTCCTCCAAAGTTATCTATCGATTGTAGTAAACATCACTAAAGATAACTAGTTATAATACCCGTGCACGCACGGGGTTTTGACAATTTTTTTTTATTCTGTATTAATACTGAATATTGTGTCTTTAAAAGTAATTGCATATAATTATATAGTTATAAGTTTCGTGCACGCACGAAGTTTACACATAAATCAAATTTATTTTAACATTTTAGTTCAGTATATACACATATAAGAGCATCTGCAATGGGGAGTTTTTGCAAAAGCTTTTCACTATTTGAAAAAGCTTTTCAAAAGTTTTTTGACATTGCAATAAAAGACTTTTCTCTTGGTTTGAAAGAAAAACTTGGCACCAGCCAAGCGTTTGAAGCAATAACTTCTTACTTGCTAGCATTGTTAATACATGTTTCATGACAAAATAGCTTAGCATTTATTGCCATAAATGCACCAAGTCATTGAAAGACTTGGTGCAATGCGGATGCTCTAAAAATTTGCCCATGAAAATTGTGATATAAGTACAACTAATACTTATGCACGAGTTTTTCATTATGCATTAATAACCATTAGAATTTGGTAAAATATTTGTAAAATTTATGTTAGGTAACTCAAGAATTAATTTTATTTAACTAAAAAAGATGTTGATGTTGTTATTTAAATTTCACTACGGATATTTATGTTGTACACATGATGCAAGTTTAATAGCATATAATGAACGTTGGTAAAGTTAAAGTAAACTCCTTAAAGTTTTTAAAAAATGTTTTTCTACATATTCTTATATAAATAAATTAGAATTACACGAGTCATTGTTATAAGTACAATCGCGTATATTTTTTTATATTAAAGAAACCCGTGCTTACAATTTGATAATTATATTCCCGTTTTCAGTAATTTAGCCGTATTTAAAATGTAAACTGGTGTCCTTATAGGTTAAACTTTTAAAAATAAAATAAATGAGTTCTTATTGAACGTATATAGTAAAAAAAATTGATACTTATAATCTTATGCAAATTTACATGTTGTTATTTTAAAGCAACATATACATTGTATTTTTTAAGATGTAAAGTATAAAGGGTATAAAGTATAAGGGGGTATTTCTTTATAATTCAAAGTTATTAAAAAATATGGAGGCTTATAATATTACACTTAACTCTATATAATTTTTAAAAATTCAACCACTAAAGTTTTATTAATTACCTCCTCCTTTTTTAAGTTTTTATTTTCATAAATTTGACACCTATATTTTTATGTGTTTTTATCAACCAAATTTCTCCATCAAATTTATTAAAGTTTATTAAAATCAATTTAATTTTGACTTTATAAACCAATCACATCACACAATTTTGCTTACGTGGCGAAATCGAGCTCTCCTATTGGCCCAATTGTTTTTTCAATAAGAATGAATTGACAAAATCACTCCGAAATGATGTAATTACTTTATTATATAAAAGAATAGAAAAAATTAAACGTTTGGTCTCTATGGTATACCTCACATAACAACTTTAATCCCTAAGTCGTTTTTATTACACCATAGATACCTATTTTTGAAACTTTGCACGCATTTAGTCCCTATTTTGGATGGGCGTTAGTTAAGTCCGTTAAGTATTTTGTGCTGTTAGTCCTTCGTTAATAATTTTTGCACCGTTAGTCCTTATTTTTTAAAATATAGTTTTCCCCAGTTAGTCCCTCCGTTAATAATAGTTACGCCCGTGTTTTTACATTTTTGACCGTTTTTATCCGTTTTCTTTCGTTTTATCCGTTTTCCCCATTTTTTGTTTTTGTCCGTTTTATCCGTTTCGACCGTTTTTACGTTTTTATCTGCCGTCCGTTTTACGTTTTGTCCGTTTTCGCCGTTGTTTACGTTTTGTTTTGTTTTTTTTTCCTTTTGCGTTCGTTTTTATCCGTTTTTTCTGTTTTATCCGTTTTAGATTCGCTTTTTCACAAAGTTTTACAAAAAAAATTGGAATTTTTTCACAAATTTGAAAAAAAAAATTCCAAAAAAATTTTGAAAAAATAAATTGGAAAAAAAATATTTTCGAAAAAAAATAAAAATTTTTGAATAAAAAAAAAAAAATTATTTTTCAAATATTTAAAAAAAAAAATCATTTAAAAAAAAATTTTGAAAATATTTTTTTTTCAAAATTTTCAATATGTCGAAATACCTTTTTTGTTTCAAAACTTTTTTTTCAATATTTTTCAAATTTGGACATATTGTAAAAAAAATTCAATATTTTTTCAATATGTCCAAATTTCAAAAATTTTGAAAAAAATTTTGAAACAAAAAGGTATTTCGACATATTGAAAATTTTGAAAAAAAATTCAAATTTTTTTATAAGATTTAAAAAATATTTGAAAATATTTTTTATTCAAAATTTTTATTTTTTCGAAAATATTTTATTCCAATTTATTTTTCAAAATTTTGGAATTTTTTTCAAATTTGTGAAAAATTTCAATTTTTATTTTGGAAATTTTGTGAAAAACGAACAAAACGGCTTAAAACCGCATAAAACGTAAAAACGGATAAAAACGAATGCAAAAGGAAAAAGCAGACAAAAACGTAAAAACGGATAAAAAACGAAAAGGAAAAACCGGACAAAACATAAAACAACAAGCGAAACGAAAAAACGGACAAAAACATAAAAATGGCGATAACGAATAAACAACGAATGAAAACGGATAAAATAGAAAAAACGTGAAAAACGGTAAAACGAATAAAAAGCGACGCGAAAGGAAAAAGAGACAAAACGAAACAACGGCGAAAACGGAAAAACGGACAAAAACGTAAAAAACCGACGAAACGGATAAAAACGATCGAAACGGATAAAAAGCGACAAAAACGGATAAAACGAAAAAACGGATTTAAAACGAAAAAAATGAGGAAAACGGATAAAACGGACAAAATGTAAAAAACGGCGATAACTATTATTAACGGAGGACTGGCTAAAACTATATTTTAAAAATAAGGACTAACGGTGCAAAATTATTAACGAAGGACTAACAATAGAAAATACTTAACGGACTTAACTAACGCCCATCCAAAATAGGGAGTAAATCGCGCTGAAAGTTTCAAAAATAAGATCACAGAATAAAACGACTTAGTGATCAAGTTGTTATTTGTGATACCATGGGACCAAACGTGTAATTTTTCAGATAATTATAAGGTCGACTGAGTTTCATGGCTTAATGTAATTTTTTTTTTTTTTTTTTTTTTTTTAAAGGATATTTGTAATTCGATCTATTCATTTAATAAATAGCACAGGATATCTGCTAGATATATCATACGTTAAACCAAATAATGTTTGCAATTATGTTTGGCATTAGCTTGCGTTTTAATCATTGAGTTAAAAGAATCTTAATGCACCACCCGTAAAAATTTGATTGGACCCCAATTGTTTAAGACAAAATCATCAAAAATAATTGGTTTTATATTGTCTAGTTTATATTTCTATAAAATAATACATACAACCATGATGATTTTCGTGGTCATGAACATAATTTAATTGGACCCCAAAAGCCATATTTGAAGGGAGCAAATTTGCTTATTAATTGATTGCAATAACAAAAGTCAAAATTACTAGGCAACATTGTAGAAGTGTTCGTTTTTAGGTAGAAAAGCTAGATTGTAAACTTTAACTTTACACCTTTGTATTTGATATTGTATTAAAGTAACATTGTTTTCATCGAAATTTTAGGATTTTGTTAAAGAAAATCTTGAAATCGTAATATGACATGGTTCTTCTAAATAATATCGGAGTATGATTCTATAAGACTATATGTATTCATGTGTGAGTCAGTCGGCGAGCAACCTCAACTCACGCATGAACCTTCTACACCTAAGTCCACTATCGCGCGAACCCCTAAAAAACACTCATAATGGTGAGCCGTCCACTTTTTGGTTTGTGTGAGATGTTTATATCATTTATTTGGTTTGTGAGTGTTTGAGATATTTAGTGGGGTATATTTATATAAAGTGGGTATTGAAAGGTGAATGTGGTGTGATTAATAAGGGTGAATTGCGAGTGAGAGTGTGATTGAAAAGTTGGAGAGAGAAAGCTGATGTAGCGCTTAAGTGGAATGTGAGTGAGTGTGTTTTCTGGTGACGAATAAAGGTAATCTAAGAGTCTTTAATCTAAGAGTCTTTAGTTTTAAAAGACACTTGATTTGCTAAACTTGATAATTCTTCAAGATACTTGCACCGAAAGCGACGAAGGTGGGTTGCTAGTGTTACACCATGCATGTATGATTTTGTTTGATATTGTTTGATTTTGATTAAAAAAATCAATCATAACCTTTACATTTAAGAAAAAAATAAAGGTGGTAATGATCATCTGAGAACCTCTTTTATGAAACACGACATTATGACATATCAAACACTACGTTAATATCGCACCCTCCATAAAAACAAGCCTTACAATATCTCGAAACCTTTAGTCATTTTCCATAAAAAGGGTTTAATTAAGTTTGACAAAAAAAGTCAAAACATAGCTCAAACTTCTTCGTTATCTAAAAAAAAATAATTGGGAGGCTTAAAATATGTGATTAATTATGTGTCTAATATATGTTGCAATATTGGTTTGTGAAGAAGTGGGTTCTCAATAGGATGCTGACACATATGTGAGTTAGTCATCCCTCTACCTCAAAACTCAACTAATCACTAGTTTAAGATTGACTTAAAAAGGTCAAACCCCTCTTCTTCATACCTTGCAGATTTTAGGGTTCAAGCTTCTTCCACACTCATTCCACAGGTCAGTAATCACTAACCCACTTTCAATAAACACATTTCATGATTACTAAATTCCCAAAATCAAATCTGATTAACAAAATCTTTATCAGGGCACAATCAAGTTCACGCCTTTCTTCACTAACAAGTCCTAAAAACACCCAAACAGACCCAAATGATCAAACCCCACAAAACCCATCTGAATTTGAGTCCAATCTTCAATCTTTACAAAACCCTTTTGAATTTGAGTCCAAGATTCAGTTTTTAAAGAAAAAATGGCACCCAGAAAGCCTTATAAAAGTACTATCTTCAACAAATGACTTGAATGCATCTTTAAAGCTGTTTAAATGGGCTGCACTTCAAACCACTTTTCGACATAATGTCGAGACGTATAAGTACATAATATTAAGGTTAGGGATGGAAGAAAGGGTGGATGAAATGGAAGGGTATGTTAATGAGATGTTAAAAGAGGGTTTTTTGGGTTGTGGGCAAGTTTTGTTGGAGGTAGTTGATAGGTTAGTTGAGGTTGGTAAGGTTAATGAGGGTTTACGGGTGTTTGGGTTGGTGAATACGCGCAGTTTTAAGATGTCGGTTGAGGATGTTAATAGGTTGTTAGGTGTTGTTGTGGAGGGAAAAAGTGGGATTAAGGATGTTTTGTTTGTGTATAAGGAAATGGTGAAATGTGGTCTTGTGCCGAATGTTGAGACGTTGAATTATTTGTTCGAGGGTTTGTTTGATAATGATCGGGCTGATTTGGTGCTTGATCAGTTTAAACGGATGAGGAAAAAAGGGTGTTGCCCAAATAGTAGAACATATGAGATAATGGTTTGTGGTCTTGTTAGTAAGAATTTTGCGGATGAAGGGTTTGTTGTTTTGAATGAAGTACTTGAGAATGAGTGTGATCTTGAACCGGAATTCTTTTGTAAAGTGTTGCCTTTGTTGTTTAGGATGAATAGAGATGATATCGGGTTGAGATTGTTTGAAAAGATGAAAACTTTAAAGGTTGTTCCTGATTTATCGGTGTATGAGGTTTTGATACGATATTACTCTAAGAATTTGTGCATAGATAATGCAATGAATCTTGTTAATGAGATAATAAGTAATGACTTGAAGCCACCGGATTGTGTTTTTGTTGATTTGGTGAACGGGCTTTGTAAGTTAAATAAGTTTGGTGAGGCGAAACAGTTTCTTAAAGATCATCAAGTAATGGAAGCTAATTCGTATAATGAGCTTCTGGAAGGTTATTGTGAGGTCGGTAATGTGGTTGAGATGATTCGTTTATTTCAAAAGATGGTAGAAAGTAATATAATAAATAGTTTTACATGGAACATTATGATCAGGTATCTTAGTGAAAATCACAAAAGTAATTTAGTTTATAAAGTTCTTAGTAGAATGCTTGTTTCTGGTTGTATGCCCGATTCGATCACTTTCTCTGCTCTTATTATAGTAAAATGTAAATCAAGTGAACTTGATGATGCCCTTAGTTTATTTCATCATGTTCGTGAGGAACATTGGGTTATAGATTCATCTTGTTATGCTACATTAATAGAAACGCTTTGCCAAACAGACAAGATACAAGAGGCTGTTGAGGTGTTTCACTACATGTCTCTTAACAAATGCGCACCGCGTACATCTTCTTTCAGTATGTTGATTAGGGGATTATGTCTTATAGGGAAAGTAGATAAAGTAATCAAGTTGCTACCGCTTGCTTCATATTCGGGTTTATCTTGTTGTAACGAAGATTATAATACTATAATGAAGGGTATGTCTAGATCACATAAAGGCAGCGGTATTCTGGTTATTGTTGCAAGAATGGTAGTGGAAGGTTGTCCTTTAAATTTAGAAGCTTATAACGAGCTCATAAAAAGTATGACTGACCATCGTCGAGTGACAGAATGTGCCTTGTTCATTAACCAAACGGCCAATGCAGGGCTGTTGCCTGATACCGAAATATTAGCCAATTCACTTTCATTTTTAGCACAAAGGTGTCAGTTGCATACGGTTCTGCCCACTATACACAAGCTGTGTTCTGTTTCTGATCAAAAAGTGCTAAATCAAGCAATCTGCAATGTACTCATAAATGGTCTTTGGAAAGAAGGGTATAAGCATGTAGCTCGTTGGCTATTAGATATAATGTTGGAAAAAGGGTGGGTGCCCGATTCTACAACCCATAGGTTATTGATTAATAGCGGTGATAGTGAAGTGTCTGCTTACGAAAAAGGTGACACACACGATGAGATTGCCAGCATACTTTCGGAGGGTTTTGGTGAACTATAACAGACGTGTTAGCAGCTTGACATACGGTGTTATATTCTTGAATGTAAAGAGTACATGTTTTCATATTTATACGTCTGATAGTTGTGTGCATTGATTGGTTGAATAATGACATCTTGGAAGACAATAAGAAAATATATCCAACATCTGATCGACAAAGCCACGAAAAGAGACTTGGAATTCTAAATGGAAAACTACGAGTATGTTAACAAGTAAGATATATCTTCTGCAAGTAACCACAAAATGTAGTTTTGTGCCTATTTTGTTACTATGCAAGAAGTGGAAATATTAAAAGTAACTAAGGTCGTGGAAGAAACATCAAAGAAGGAATTTAAGGATGTTGTGGGAAGTAGAGCAAAGAAAAAAGATGTTGGAAGATCCACAAGGATGCTGCGACTGTGACAAATGAGGAAAAACTTTTGCCTCATTGAGAAAGGAAAAAAAGTCAAGATATAACACCAATTGATGCATTGCATGTTGATCATGGTGAATGATGCTGAAATTCCAAGAGCTGAGAAATACACTGCTCAGGGAAATGACGAAGGTATTGATGAAATAACAGAAAAGAAAAACGAGAAGATAGATGCTGAAAAGAGAAACAAAAGGAAAAAGAAAACCAAAAAACCTGCTAAGAATGGTGAAGCCGGCATGTCTGCAGCTGTATCTGATCCCTTTGAAGGTAGCAAAACCAATGAAGAAGACAAAAGAACAGCCTCTTGTTGATTACAGAACTGTTGGTGCCATTCAACCTCAGAAATTAATTTCAAAAAATGAAAACATTCTTAGCACATTTTTTGGTTTTCTTTTTCCTTTTGTTTCTCTGTTCAACATCTATCTTCTCGTTTTTTTTTTCATCAATACCTTCGTCATTTCCATGACCAATGTTTTTCTCAGCTCTTGAAATTTCAGCATTATCCTATGTCAGAACAACATCCTTACCACCATGATCGACCTGCAAAGCATCAATTTGTGTTATATCTTGACTTTCTTTCCTTTCTAACGAGACAAAAGTTTTCTTCATTTGTCACAGTGCAACGTCATATCTTGTGGTGATCTTTCAACATCTTTTATTTTCTCTACTTCGCACAACATCCTTTAATTCCTTCTTTGATGTTTCGTCCACAAACTCGGTTAGTTTTGATATTTCCATTTCTAGCAAAGTAACATCATCTGTTAAATGTAGTTTTTGAGCCTATTTTGTTGCTGAGGCTATATGGAGATCATTGTAATTTGTACTACACATTTTATCTTTCAAACTGTAACATGAATCTTTAAATTTTTAGCAGCCAGATGCATCATAATTGAAATCATCTATCTTGATGTGCTTATACTGGTATGGGTTACAGGTGGCATAATATGGGTAAAAGGGATTCACCCTGGCAAAATAAGGTGGCATAATATGTGGGTTGGGTGACATGTCAAAACGGGTAATTTTTGTTACGGGTCAAAATTGGACGGGATGATCCTTTATAAATAACAGCGTAACAATTGGCTAAAAGTAATATTGTTATAATATAGTGGGATTATGCATTTACTTTTAACCCATTTGCTTAAGCTAGTTTTAATTTACCAGTGTGACTTTTAGAGGTAAAACATGTACCAAATCAACTCGTTCTTAGGTTATTGGGTCGAAATTGCCAAGTGTATTATGGGGGAATAGCTTAGAGTTGGTGTTTACTTATATTCCCTACGATATTGCAAATAGCTACAAAAGCACCATTCATAATGCATATGTTTTTTTCTTCCTATTTACTACTGCACTTTAAGCAAAAGTAAAACAAAAACGCATATGAGATCGCAATAAGTAAACTTCCCATACCCCGCTCATGTGGGATTGAGTATCGTTGTTGTTGTTGTTGTAGATCGCAACAAGTAAACTGTAAAGAGAATATGGAGCTTCAGAGACTCAGAATTCATTGTTTTGCGTTGTCATAAAAAGTAAAAAATAATAACTAGCAATTGCATATATGTCTAGGGTTTCACACTCGTTCTAGGTGGTCAATTGAGGTTTGATAATATTGATAGGTGAATCAAGTGAAACTGTTTACATATGGTTCGTATAGTAAGGAATGAGATGAGATTAATCGTATGTTCAGTTTCCCTCGTTTGGTAGTAACCCCGTTGAAAGAGTGTTCCTTATAAAGTCAGGATAATACCTACATAAATATAGGTTTTAGTGTGTGTCAAGATAGGGGATGAACTTGGTTCTTTATCATTAAAAGTATTATTATTTATAGTGTTGCATTTAGGGTTTTAGGAGATCCGTTTGAGATGATCAAGGCCGGTTCTTGGCAGGTGCAACCTGTGCAAAGGCACAGGGCCACCAATGATGTAGGGCAACATTTGTGAAGGTGATTTAATGCATTAATAAATATATGAGACTCATATTTCATAAAAAGTCATGCGTATAACGAATTCTTATTAAAGAATCTCCATATTAAAAGTTGATAAAATATACAATTTGGTTAACGTTTTGGGCTTTACAAGTTACAAGTGATTGTCATTTTACTACCTTAATGATTGTAGCTATGCACATTAATAACCACAAGTTAAATGCGATTTAGTGGGTAAAAAAATGCATAAGTCCATTTTGATTTAATGCTACAACTAACTCCGTTTTAAATAAATGGACTTTTAAAGCGACTTTAAATTATTTTATTTATATTATGTACAAGTTACGTGCTTTTTTTCAAGTTTTAGTTATGTATTTTATTGATTGAATTTTTTTAATTTTGTTCACAGGATATAGCAAGAGCAAAAAAGATGTATTCTATCAAACTTTTATCTTTTATTAAACCATTTATACACATTTTATGTTGGACACATCACGCTACAATTACATTTCTTTATATAAAGTTCAAAAAAAAGAAAAAGAAAAAAAAAAAGAAAAGAAGCCATACCCATGGTTGATAATCCAAAATCATATACTACATTTCAAACGTTGTTAATATTTTCTTCATAAAGATTGACAAGACATGTTCAAGAAACCATATGATGTTCAATATATAAAAGTAGATGAACATAGAAATGCTACATGCACGTATCAGTTTCTTATGGTCATGCATCAAGAAAATCCAAGTAAGAATTATGATGAACACCTAAAATCAAGACATAAACCGGCCAGTTGCACAACAAAAAACTTGCATTCACAATTTCACATGACATTGAAGTATCATTTTATAGCCACAATATTATTAGGCGAAGCAAGTTTGCAAATTATAATGCCTCTCCATCCTTCAAATCACATTCTATTATCATCATTTACAATTAATTTTTATATTTAGCATGGTTCCCGGAAAGTAAAATTGTTTGTAAGTTGTGACTTGACCACCCACGAGACATTTTCACTGAAAAATTAAGAGTTGCTCGTTATAAAATCAACCTTTGTGCCTCCACATGACAACAATAATATATCTATAAGTGCCTTCATCATCCTATAAACTCAAGTAGACAAACCAAAAAGTCAGTACATGGCTTTGTATGAACTTCATTAAATTTATGCAACCAAGATAAGCATATTAGTTTTAAGTTATTACTCCATGAAAATAAAAAAATTACAAATATAGAACCCAATGATCAACCCCACTAACAAACTAAATAACATATCCAACACTAAGAATCAACACCAGGTGTGGAAGACTACTAAAAAACAAAATTATTCTTGTAACATTAAGAGTAGCTCAACTCTGGTAGTATACAAAAGAGCTAATGCTTTACAATTTTTTTTTCTTCCCTACAGTGGCATTATCACACCATCTAGCATAACAATACAAAATTAGGAGAAAATAATTGGAAGAACAAAAAGATAAAATTACCAAAATCAAGTGTCCAGTTTCATTCTTTGTGTTTATTTTATTTTCTGACACCTTGCCCTATGAATTTTTTGAGTTTAAACATTTAACATCATAGTACATAAAACTCAAACTACACAACCTTTTGCTATAAAAGTTCCAACCAAGTGCATATTCTCCACGACCTTGTTCGTTTTGTTTTATTAGTAGTTAAGAAAAGCAATGATAAACTTGACCATTTGATACTCGACACCTGTCATTTCATGATCCTTGTTTCTCATCCTTGACCCAACATAGAATTGTTACGATCTACAACTCGACATTCACAAACACAGTCACTGTGTCCCTCTAGCTTGCTCATATAGACCACATCACCAAAATGGTTATTCCTGAAAATACCCTAAAAATAATCAAAATTGCAGCAGTTAGTTAGCAGATACCCAAACACTTAAAACCCTTATCTGCCACATCAAAATTGTAAAGCGGATTTAGGAAGAAACCCCAAACACATCAGAATAGTCACATAAGCCATAAGGATTTATCATTACATCTACTTTATGATTTAAAATGTATTTGTGGATGAAAGCCGAACAACAATAAATATATGAACATTTGATTTCAAAGTTCTATATAATTTATACTTTTACTGTTTGCCACATTAAATTCGTGACGAAGCCTTTATAACATATACTGATAGGAATCAGCAAGCAATTAACTTCTCTCGACACAACTACTAATGTAGAGGGGTGCCATGGGTGGCGCAAACTGAGACTATCATTGTTGAATTCAAAAATCTGCTACAAAAGAAATGTGACGTTTTCTTACTCATAATGAGTTTCAAAGTTCCAAATATTTCCTTCACTTTTAGTGTTCAACAGATCAAGTGTATTCTAACTCTAAACTATATACTAAAGAAAATTAATGGACACCATGTAACATCAAACGCTTGCACACAAACTAACCCATGAAATATGCACACTGTTCTAACCTTTAAAAAAACTATATGCTTTAACGGGTCTAATGGGTAAATAGAACTAAAAGCTTACGTCTTTCCAAAAAGCCCTAATTTCAGTGTTAATGCTTATTATTAGCTTATTTCCTCCCTAAGAAAAGCTATAATCCTTGTGAAATAACCTTGTTCAAACACCCTCCAGGTGCTTAATATTTAGTTCAATATACAAAAAACCCGTAAACACTTATATCAAACTTACCCAAACACCCCTTAATCTGATTTGCAATTATTCATTATTTACATAGTGAAAGTCACAACGTAAACACAATATTTATGTCCCAAGACCCAAGTCTTTAAGTCACCTATTGATATCCAAAATAAACAGCAAAATCAATCATATAACTAATTAAATCCATACTATAACTTCTAGTATGGCCATGTTGTGTTAGCGCTTTTTGTTTATGGAAAGTAACCAATGTGTTAATTATGTTCACAAAAACAACATTATTATAATAAATACAAATATAAATACAAATATTTGAAAATTTCTAATTATTCAAAAATACACAGATAAAGTGGCAAAATAGACAAATGTGACTGGTATACTAATAATTTAACTTCTAAATAACATGAAAATTAGAAGCGAAATCTGTTTATCTAAAAAACTTTTAATCAGTTCCAACATGAAAATACAAATACTCCTTAATCTAACGCCAATTCAATTGAAGTGGATCGAAACACAATCACATTGATTGTCTGCGTTGTGAAATAAGGAAAGACTCAGCGCACTGATCTTACTACGTTATCCCAACCACTAATAATATTTTAAAAGTAAAAACTCAAAAGACATTCTTACAACATACAACATTTGAACTTTGACTTGACGCTAAAATATGTGATAAAATATGCTATCAACCCCATTTAATACAATAAAAGACTACAAACATTGTAAAATGACACATAAATGAAGCAGCAACAATTAAGTACCTCCAAATTTTGAAGCAAATCCCTTGGCTTTTCATGACGCGGTCTTCTTGCATTATCATGACTGCCTGCAATATCTTATGAAGCTAACTTGTCACTCGCTTCCACTAACTCCTTGTTGCAACTTTCGCAATGGAACCCATCGTGTTCAAAAGAAACCAATCCACTAACATCCAACACATTATATATGAACATTACGAAGAAAATTACTTGTCTACAACTGGTCAGAAATCCTCTTAGATAAAAATAAATCAAATAAGATTGAACCTTTTCCCACACTTTGGCCATATGTATGAGTGGACTGTATTTTTGTTGTTTATTTCATCTTTTAGGTTCTTCTTCATGTGGTGAAGTCTATACCTCACCACATCATGTATCGGGAACAAATAAATGGTTTTAACATCATGAGACCTAATACACTAAAATTATACAATATATGATATTTTTGTAATCTTTCAAGAACTGCATAATAAATTCATATTTTGTCAAAACCCAAAAAGCAGATGCGAATTAACTCTTAGAAAAAATAAAAAGAGTTACTAAAAGGCGGAAACCTGTGCATAGTCGATACAACAGTAAGAGTGAGTCTGCATTTTCATTTTCCCTTGACCTCTCCCAGGCAGATTATCAGTAGTAGCAACAACTGCAGCACTATAGCCCTTTGAACCATTGGAGGTCTGTAAGAACCATAGATACAAATATGAAAAATTATGTAAACATTCCCACATTGAAGTAATTGTTAGAAAGAACTGAACTTAAAAATTAAGAGTAAACAAAATAAACATGAAAAGACAACACAAGATTACATATACAAAACCATATAGTAATGGTCTTAATGACGAACCTCTTGGTAGATTTCCTAGATGTATTTATTTTATTTTCTATACTTGCCCAAAGTTTCAAGAAAATATTTATACACATGGTCTTGACCTTGATATCTCATCTGCAAGCAAAAACCGTGTTAGATATAAATTTTCCAACGGAAAGTTACCATTTCGAACCACTTTTTTCTTCAATTATGTTGCTATTACCTTCATTTTGTTTACAAAAAGAACGACATCTTCGTTACTTCTCAAAGGCTTCTTACTTTTGTTCGGCCTAAGGCATTTGTTACCTTAAACGCGAAAAACTTAATGAACACACGGATAATGACTATCCATACACTTGCAATTACGAACTTTCAATTTTACCGAAAGCTAATTCGGCTATCGAAAGGGATGCTACATTTTAACAACTCACATCATAGTGATCAACGATATCCACATCCTAGAAAAAGTAGAGACTACAAACACCAAATCTACTCATCAATTAACTCACAATTCAATTCAACTCAATTTAAATATACTATCATTACCAAAACATATATCTCAACATAAACTACAATCTAAACTCTTACTAAGAACAACACCATTAATAACGTATAACTTATAACTTTTTTTCCTCAAATTATTAAGTTGTTACTTTGTTCCATCCAAAGAAGACAATAAAAACCAATAATAGATTGGATTGTTAATGAATATATTATATTTATAGAACATCGGACGGAAATTAAACTACACTAATTATCAACATAACTCATTATATAGAATGTTTCTATGATAGTATAGGGGTGAGATCAATAAAGATCATACAAAAATTAAAGATCAAATGGATCATTCTCAATCATTTATTTTTAATTAAATTAATTAAATTAACTTTCACCCTTATATTTAAAAGTTAAATATCTCACAAACCGTTAATAGTTAGATAAAACTAATTATACCATCATGACAAGAATAAAATTATCTTTCTATGAGATCCAATATTGTATCTTTCGTAACTTATTTTTATCGTTTTTGCGGGTTCGATATCTACACTATAAATGAAAATTTTAAAATACTCTTTTGTGTTAACACAACCCAGAAACCCTAAAACCCTAACCCTACACCTAAAATCCCTAACCCTAAACCCTAAAAACCCTAACCCCTAAACCCTAAACCCTAACCCCAAACCCTAAACCCTAAAACCCTAAACCCCTAAAACCCTAACCGCTAAACCAAAAACCTAAACCCTATCCGCTAAATAGTAAGAAACCTAAACACTTAACCCTAAAAGCTTAACCCAAAAATTCAAACCCTAAACCCTAAACACCTAAACCCTAATCAGTAAACCCTAAACCCACAAAAAGTCGGAAAAAAATTTCGTCGAAAGTATATGATGTGGGATATCAAATTAAAGGTAATTTTATGCTTGTCGTGATGGTATGATTAGTTTGCCTAACGATCAAATGGTTCATGAGATATGTAGTTTTAAAACGGCTAAATTTATTTTATTGTTTTGATGAAAAATGAGTGGTTGAATTGTTTATTTGATCTTTAGCTTTTCTTTGATCTTTATCAACCAAACTCGATAGTATATTGCAAACTTATAACCTCTTGATATCAATAATATAAAGCAAATAATCATCTCACCGTCTTGATTGCTCAAGAGTGCAGCATAGCCATTGATTTATCAGCACAGTTAAAAAATAACCACCATATGCAATATAAATCAACAACAAAACTTAAAAATCTTATCTCAAACACCAATTGAAAAAAATAATGTATTGTACCTCCTTTGTGAAGCCACGAATAAGAATGAATAGCCCACGATCGGCCAAGTTTTCAAAAACATCATACTTGATGAGTCCGATTTTGTATAGGTAAATTTTTTTTAGTCGATCTGATGAAAGTAATCCAGGATGCGATGGGATTTTTAAGAAAATTTGGCTGTGTTTAGATGTGGTTTTGTTTTTCAAAATATTTGTTTAAACCCCTGAAGATGTTGTAGATTCGCCCCACCTTTTCAAAGTTTTCTTTTTTCACAGTTTTGACACGTATACTTTTTCACTTACTTTTCACAAAAAACGAATTTACAATTGTTATGGTTAAATTAGGAAATATTTAAGGCTCTTTTTATTAAAAATCTTTAAAATAAAAAATAATAATAATTTAATTATTACAAAATAAGGTATGAATTGATTTTTTTGAAATGAAAAATTCTTTTTTTTATTATATAAAAGATTATTCCTAGCCTATCTGTCCCCTTCCCTCTTCTTCTGGTCGACACAAACAAACAACACCAGAAACAAACCTATGTTATATCACTTTCTTCTCCCTCTTTTATCTCTTCCCAAAAATCACAGCTACAGATCTATCATAGATCACTTTTCTTTCCTATTCAAAAAAAAGACACGAGTTCACCTAAGGATGACAAGGGAGAACAATTTTAGCTTAATCAAGCATCATCAAGGGGATCACGCCAAGAAAATAATGGTCAAACCTCCTTCTTCTTCTTCTTTTTATCTAACCGCGAGTCACAAGGGAACAACACAGGTTTAATTGCAATAAACCCTCAAAAGAAAATCCCTCAAGTTTGTTGTAGATTTCGACTGCTGTTTGGGGATCTTGGTGGGTTCGGATTGAACCGTTTTGTATATGGGGTTTTCGTTGTTCTTTTGTGGTCTTCTTTAGTCGACACACACACACGCACCATTGTAAAGATCATTTTAATTCCTTCTTTTTTTACTGTGTAAATCCTGATGATGTTATGTTATTAAAGTTAATATTCGAATTTATTTTTAGAAGTGGTGATCTCTTGATGATCGACACATACACGAGTCTTAATTAAGACTATTGTTGTTATTAAATCCTTGTGTGGCAAAGAATTAATTAAAGAATCTACAAATCTAAAATTTGATTTATCAAGTTTAATGTATTGGCTAAATTATAAGTACTTAAGAATAGATTATAAATAGACTTACTAAGATTATAATGCTTAGATTGCTTTTTTCAAATTTTTAATAATAACTTTTATGTATAAAAATTAAATATGTTCTTTTTGTTTTTGTTTTAATTACGGTTGTCATTTTATTAATTGGGTTAACATGTAAGTTCATTCTATTATAATATTTTAGACAATAATGATCGCTATTATAATATTTTATTAATGGTTGCTTATAGTGTTTTTACATGTTCAATATGTGTAGAGTTGTAATATCATCATTGTATCGTTTAGTAAGAATTAGATATGTTAGATTGGCAGATTAAACATGATTACTAATTAGCTAAAAAACATGAACACGGCTAAATGATTTACGTACGTGATTCGGACATAAGTCACACTTATGACTAAAGCTTAAGTTTATGTTTATGTTTTTATTAGCACACTAAAAGAGAGATAAAAAAAGGTAGAAAAGGAATTATAACATGTAAAATGATAGTAGCCTTAAAAGCCAGATAAGTTTTTCACTCATTTGTCACTTGGCAACCTTCAAAAATAAGATAACATATAAACCAAGAGTTGAGATCCATATAGAACTCATATTTGTCATAGAACCAATGGATCAATCATAGCCATCCATTTTTTATTTAAATCATTTTTCACATTTTTTTTAAAACAACATATTATGCAAACGGTAAATCTTGTTTAAAAAATACATCACGACGATAATTAAATTATTTTTCATAGATATCGTTGTTATATACTTTCGACGAAGTTTTTTTTAAATTTCGTAGGAAAAATCACGTATGATTTGTAAAAATCACACGTGATTTTTAAAAATCACACGTGATTCAGAAAATCAAATCACGTGTGATTCTTCCTGACGAATTTAAAAAAAAAAAAAAAATCGTCGAAAGTATATAACAACGATATCTATGAAAGATAATTTAATTCTCGTCGAGATAGATATTTTTTGGCGTAACGATTAACGGTTTGTGAGATATTTAATTTTAAAAAAGGGTGAATATATTTTAATAAAAGAAATGAGCCACATGATGATTGACGGTTTCTACGACAAATATGTAGCCTATATAACTTTCTCTATAAACCAATTAAACTTTCCATTATGCTTAGTAGCTTATTTCCTACCCATATAAGTCCTAATTCTTTTGAAATTAAGCTAACCCAAACACCCTTAAAGTGCTTAAAACCTATTCCAATGAACAAAAAACCATAAAGCCCTTTAAATAAGCATATACAAAGTACATTTTGGTGGTTTTCATTCGGTAGATGAAGTACATAATAAATAGTACATATGCAACAAATACCAGCACATATATTTACCTAAAGGTGGTTTCATTCAGATATTGGTTTATGAAACCAAACATGGACAAAAGTATGTTTCAAGTCGATGATGAAACCCCTGTCTCAAGTTGTATCCATTCAAATTGACATATGATTCCCTTTGTCCCGCTTTGTTCTGCGGCATGTGTAGATTTTCCTTTGAAATGTCATAATGGACGGTTGGTCGCAACGTGAATACGAAAATAAGGAGTCGTGAGTTCAAACTTATATCCCAAAGACATTCAATCGACCGACTCGAATGAGAAATGAATAATAAAGTAAAAACAATCAGTGCCCATATCAAAGTCGCTTAGTTAGTACGTCTAAATAGAAATGAAGCATCACGAAAGCCAACGTATGATGATAGAAACACAAATTATGTACTATAAGTTATGGAAACTTGCTCAAAAGCAAAACATGTACAACTAACAGAAACACACACAAAGGCTAGTTAAAACCTTTACGCCATTAAAACCTTTACGCAAGTGTCGATACTCTCTTTATATTTCAAAACCAAACACCCCTTAAAGAGCTATAACATAATGTGTGTAGAAAACTTTCAAACCTCTAGAGTAGCGTAACTTAAAGTCTTACATTAGCTTGTTGATGGTGGCAGACTTGCTGAGAAACGTACATTATTTTAACAACCCATATTAGTTTTTATCAGCAATCCCAAACAACCCATAGGAGACTAATATGAAAGTTAAATAACTAACACATAAACAGTCCTTACATTTACTTTCTTTTTAAGATACTTGGAATATCACAGAATTACTCAAATTGAATTGTTTCATGCTTGAAAAAAATGAATAAAAAAAAAGCATTGTTGCGTCAATCAATAATTGCATACAGCAAACCAATCCTTTCCTAATAATATTTCTTATCAGCCACTACAATAAGAGAACATAAATTTTCATGTCTATATGAGTTTAAGTTACCTGAGCTATCGTATTTTTTGAAGCCTGGACTTGATAGTACCCGTTTTATAATCTCCAAAAAAATTTATGTATTGCATTTCTAATAGTTACGCGCACCTGTAATACATTGTAACATGTCTAGTAAGAAAATGAGGTACACTGGTATTAGGATTTGCAATCACAACCATACATTTGTAAAAATCAGTTCTAGAATTTATATCGGTAACTGAGAATCTATACAACTCACCGCAAGAGGATGGCCCTTTTGCTCCGCACTTTATATTTATGTCTGCAGCTACAGGTTTTGTTAATCTTCCTAACTTCATGGAACCCTGCACTTTTCATAGTAGAGCAACTAATTATAAAGATGTTGTATTTTAAAAAATAAGCTTACAATACAATAGGGAGTTCAATAGTATACCATCCCAAGCTTCCCATTAGAGAAGACAACTTTTATTCCTTCTCTCCCATAATATTATCTGCCCAAGAATTTCGATCTGCAGTTGATATCATACCTTCTGTATAATATTCAGGAATACTAAGAACGCCCATCTGGTATATGCATGTATGTTTTCCGAGTGTGATATATGCCAATTCCTGACCATAACATGAAAACAAAGAAAGAGTTAAGTTAAAAACTTAATAAATTCAAATGTTACCTGTCATAGAAGCAGTCTCTACCATTTGCTCGTGAAGTGAAACTACTTGATATAAAATTAGATATTATGTGATAATTTTTTCTTTTAAAAGAGTATCAAAATCATTGGCTACAGAACTGTTTATTGTAGCATGAATCTTGGTTCCCTAAGATTAAAAACATATCAAATATTACTATAAACCACAGTAAAAAAGTAGTTTCAAACTGTTAAATTTAATTAAATTTAATTAAAGTACCTGCTCATCCATAAGGATCATGTCAATGCCTGCTACTTTTGATGGACTGTAGTTATAATACTGATTCCAAAGTGCCACAATCTTAACTTTGATATTCACTTTACCTTTGTCGGGGGTGATTTCGTGAAGAGGTGTAATTTTCATTGTCATTCCTACAAACAAAAGTAGATTAGCTGTTGTTCTTTACTAACAACAGATGAAAAAGATTATGAATAAATTTAAAGTTTAAACAAAGATGCAAAAAGAAATCCTGATGAATAAGATCTTTGTTACATATAAACGTTTTATATGTTTTACAAAAGCAGAAAAGTTTGATTAAAAATTTGCTGGAATGAAAACCTGGTCAATCAATTGAGTTTATATAATGCTTGATTAAGTCCTTATTAGATTAGAATTACAATTGTAATACAATTAAAATTGGTTATGTATTAAGAAGTGTGTATTTTTAATGAATTACAGTTTAGTCCACTAATTTCTAAAAAAGTTTTTAAACTACACAAACTTATTAAAATTAAATTTTAGTCCATTAATTTCTTAAAAAGTATTTAAAGTACATAAACTTATTATAATCAAATGCAAATGTAATTAAATAAAAAACAGTATGCAAAACAAATTAAAGTCAAATCCAAAATTAATTTAGTGTTAAGAAATTACCTTCAAGCATCCGTAATCAATGACGTCAGTATCGGAAGTCGAATTGCATCGGCTTTTCATTTGAGACAAAGATAGGCAAGTTGGGGATCATCTTCATTTGAGACATTTCAACACAAATTAGCAACCCTTTTCCAACCAGGCCTTCTCATGTATATGACCCGACCCATGAACTCATCGTCCCTCAACTTCCAACTCTTTCCAGTGATTTCTTCCCTCCCTATAACTCTGTAATAAACGTGTCCAAACCAAACAGACCAGTCACTTTTTTCTTTTGCCTATATAGAATAGACAGAGTCGGTTGTGCAGTGAACATGCCTTTATCATATATATTGTACTGATCCTCAGATGAAAAACCAGATTTCATTCCCTTTTCTTGATTGAATAAAAGCTGATCATACATGACTTCTCCCCCGAGGGATGCACCAGCAGATGTCGCACCAAGTGAAGTGCAGCTTTTTCACTAATCTTCCCCACAACTGCATCTTCAACCTTTAACCTTCTCTCTATTTCTCTCTTTATGCCTCTTTTCACGGATTTTCCATCGCTAGAACCATTCCATCATACACAAGGACACAACAATCTGCACCACGGTAGAAAGCAACTCCAAGGATCTGAAACCTTTCCTGTCCAGCAGTATCCCAGATCTGCAAGAACAGAAGTTCAACTACATATTTAGACCACAACTAACTTCGAATAATATACGCAGCTTATGCAAGGAAACAATATATGTTTACAAAACAATCCAACTGCACATTCACATATACATTATAATTTCATACATATCGACACTAATCTCTGTTAATTGGCTGATCAAGATGCATAAGCATGGCTACTATCGGTATAATATAGTAGCGGCACAACATGTCATAATTCTCATTACAATGGTCTAACGACTCCAATATTATTAATGAGAATGCATAAAAAGATAAAACATATATTTACAGATAAGTTACACAAACTAACCAACACCTGGCAAGTTTTGACTCAAAATAAAAGCGACCCCTTTTAATCAATCCTATTGCCCGACTCGCCCATCTTGCCACCTATGCCGACACTGAAGTGTAATTTTAATGCATACACCTTCCTAAATCCTTTTATTCAAAGATATAAAATATAATTATAATAACGCTTGTTTTTAATCGTCATTAGCGTAAACTATTCATACAAAATAAACATAAACGATGAAAAGTGTTTACATGTCAACCCAAACCGCCCACCACTAAAAATGACATGCTTCAACTTTCTTGTGTCGATTCTATCGATCTAAAGGAGCAGGGTTAATAAAAACCAATTTACCTTTTGGTAAAATAAAATTATCCACCTCAGTTATGTTGTAATATTGATATCCAATTGACTGTTTCTTTTTTGGTAAACAGTTTCGACAAAGTCTATGTTTTAACATAATCATAAATAGTACTAAAGTCAATTTATCAAGAATTGCAAAGCCCGACCATGAACATTAGTCAATCGATAAATATATACAGTTATTCACAATAACATCTGCCAGATAGTTGCAATCCCTTTTTTAATCAAGTTAATAAGTTTCACTAAACAAAGTAAAAGACATAATTCCATTATCGTCAAACATACCAAGAGATGTAGTTTTCCACCTCCATTAACACCAACGATCATGATTACTGCGGTTTCCTAGAAACACAAACATCATGAGTAATAACCATTAGCAAATTCAAACGTAAGAACATAAAGAAACATAAGATCCCATGATCACACATTCCACAAACCTGAATCCCAATTTAAGCTCGGTTTTAGCACCTTTTTTCGTCAAGATATCGAGCACACTCTTCTTCAAAGCATCCTACAGAAATTTCCAATAAGAAATTAAGAATTGAGTGAAAAGTCTTTGGAACCTCGACCGCTAAAGTGTACCAAAATATTTACAAAATTAAACTTCAGATTTCTAAGATGCAATAGAGTATCTTTGAACACATCAAAAGCAGTTCAGAATAACAACACTTGCCTTTATTTCGGTTCCTGATTTGAGCTTTCCAGCATATATATCGTCCCGCAAACTCTCCACTGTCTTTATTGTGATCTTCGGGCCAAAATCAGACACCAATAAAGCCTAAAACATAATATATAAACATTTTTACGCAATTACTTAGACATGGGACTGATCATCAAATCACTTTCATTTAGAGTCATAAAACAAACCTCACATTTTCTTTGCAAGTGGTCTGTGTTTTTGGAGTTAAAAAGTTTTAGTTGTTTGGCAGAGAACATATATTTGGAAAACGCAAATATACATTTGGAAGAAAATTTCATAACATCAAACCGGCTTGTATAGCTCGAATGTCATTACAAAATTACTACATAAAGCATACTTAACCTGCTTTAGTATCACAGTCCCTTAAATATCATTTAGCTCCAATCACCAATTTTAATAACATCGGCTCCAATGCCATTCACAACTTTGAAGTTACTTAGCTAAAGCTATATCATACAGATAGTGATCCAAGCATCGAAAAATATTGATCAACTTGCAAGTAATCAAATATGCCATAAAATACCAATGTGCTTTCACTTTTGTCCCATATAATCATTTTGCCTTTTCTTTGTATAATTGTCTCACTAAGAGATGCAGTCCTTTTAGCATATTTCTACAAAGAAGATTGTTCAACCCATATGACCCATACCAAGTCAGCCAACTTAACAAACATGCATAGGTCTAGCCCGAAAACACATGTTACATATGAGAATCCTTTAGCAAAACTACATCCTCAAACAATGATGTTTAAAAAAATACTAATTGTATAACAATCCACAAATCCTTCAAATCGGCATAACAGTGAATATGAATAATAACCAAAACGAATAGAGTATATGAATCACCTTGAATTAGTTACCGATTAATTCAAACTTTGGGGATCAAGGGTATGGTTTCGTTGATGAACATGTGAAATTCGCCCCAACTCGTCCTCATCCATTAGCTAGATGATTATATCATTGACTAATTAAAATCATGTAAAGCTAGGGTTTAAGGTGGAATAGTGTGGTGTTAGGATTTCAGGTGGAATAGCTAGGGTTTAAGGTCAAACCGATCGGATTTGTTTCTGTATTTGTGTTTATAATTGGGAATGAATGAGGTGAATGTGGGTGATGAGTACTCTTTTTTATTATATAAAGTTACAATTTTGGGTATCAATTATGATAAATATCAATGAGACCCATGTGTATTTTCGATTTTTTTTCACATCAATTCAAAACGTTTTTTCACACTTTTTAGATAAAACGGAAATAATTTGAATTAATTTCTATAAAACTTTTTAAAAGTTGAATTATTTAAAATATTACTAAATAAGGTATGAATCGATTTTTTGAAACGAAAATTAAAATAAGGGTTTTTTTTATTATATAAAAGATTACTTGATGCAAAACATATGAATAGATTGGATTTTAAATGTACTTTCATTGGTATAATTTTCATCAAGTATTACATAGCACAAATGAAATAATTTAAGGTCAAAATTGGGATAAAAAGACTTCAAAAGTCAATAGTAGACATTTATTTAGGGACGAAGGGAGTACTTAAATCTTTATACGTGATATCATATTGAACGATATATTTTAAGGAAAATGATTTGGAGACCTAATTATGTGTTTAAAAACATGCCTAAACATACGTGGCATGATCCAGATGATTTGTGAAAAAGTGGGTACATTGACTGCAGCTATCAGGATGATGCCACGCAGGTTTAGGCCTATTTTGTAGGCCTTCCAATCACTACTCATATCTTAATTACGACACATCATAATTACAATGTTTAGTGGTTTATTGGGTAATTAAGTTTGTTTATGTCATTGTGGCCTATTTTCATGTTCACCGAGTTTACATATATTTAAGTTTTTTATGTTTTTTTTAAGGGGCCTTATTTTTATTTATGGCACAGGGCCACCAAAAACTACGAGACGGCCTTGGAGATGATCAACGATTTTAGGAGACCCACGCGGGCGTCATTTCGTGGAAGAGACATGTGGCCGCATATTCTTTGCTCTTAGTATAAGGGAATCTTCATACGAGGTACGAGGGTGGGCCTAATGTTCGCGCATTATATATGCACATATCAGTTTCATCACACATGTCCATAGTAAGCTAACAGTAGGAAATAACAACTGTCAATACAGTATCAGTTAACGGCCGATAAATGTTACATCTTAATGAGCTTTTTCTTTGTTTGTGTGGGCCTTCTAATTGGGCGAAAATCTATTTATGTCATCAACAACCAACACTCTTAGCTCGACCTATGCATAGTTATATGTAATCTAACCATCCTAGCTAGGCACGTGCATAAATTGGAACAATTCCCCTACTTGCACAATTAGGTAGTTGTTATGTTATCCGACATTTAGGTGGATTTTTCTTAGGTAATCGCCTTTATCTTATATAGTAGTTCATCTTTTTTATTTGCATTTTATTTATCCATCATTTCTAGAGTGGTAGCGAGGGTAGTGGGGGTAGCGGGTGTGGTGGCAATGATGGAGGTCGAAGTAAAGGCGTTTGGAATAGTGGATATGAGTGAAAAAAGGGTGTTTGGACTTTCGTTTAAGTGATGTGGGGCCAAAATCACAAATATGTGATTTTTTTTTTCCGTTTTCCAGTTTAGTCAGGAGCCGGTTTAAAAAGGGTCATATTAGCATTAAACATAAAGTACATATATTGGAATAGTTTTTTTTTTTTTTTTTTTTTTTTTTTTTTAATAATGACATTACCACAATAGAATATTTGGAATAGTACAAGTTTATTGTATAACTTAAGCCCTAAAAAAAAATACTCCACAACTAATCCTAGATCTCTTCCCCTTTTTAGTTGGTGTTAGCGAAGACCACTTAAAGATGAACCCAATTGTGTTGTGTTGCCTTTTGGACTCTTTTTTTGACTTGAAACTCATTAAGGAAACTTATTCGTGGGAGTTTACACTATACTCCTCCAATAACTATTTTCCACCAATTATTTTTTTGCTTGTGACATGCGAAATCACATTGAAGTCTCGCATCTATTGTTGAAAAAACCTATTGGAATAAACATAACCCAATCAAGATTAAGATACACTCTTGGAGGCTAAATAAAGATCGGTTGCCAACTCGCCTAAACTTAGGCGTTGGGGCGATTGACATGGATTCACTTCGTTGTCCCGTTTGTGATAATGCTTTGGAGTCATCCTACCATGGTAGCTTTCTAAGTGAAGACATATATCAGGATTTGTCGTATAGGGACTGGTATTGCAATACTTGTAAACCTATACCTTGTAACGCCTATATAAGCCCTTCATGACTCTTCATGAGGGGTGTGTTAGATTGTGTTAGTTTCTCATTTGCAATAAACCACATTTCTCTTTCAACCTTTCTTTACTTTATTTCTTTAGAAGTAAAACATGTATTTTGATATGTTTCATCATGTTAGACCTCCCGGTCTAGCTAGTTTCTTGATATTGGTTGACCTACAATCACAAAAAAGTGATCAAAATTATATTTTTAAAACATTTCGTGAGTTTATAACAAGTACCGAAATTGTTTTTGAAATAATCTCGGGTTTTTACCGATAAAGATTGTATCTTTGATGTTTAAAAACTTTCTTAAGATGTATGTTAGAATTTATATGGATCAAAATCAAAGATTCATATCACAACTCAAAGATCTTGTCATGTTTATTAATAAAATGAAAGTATGATGTTCTTTGCATTTTTAGGGTTTTAATCCGTTGTAAGTGTTGTTTTCTTGGTCAAAACGTGTTTAAGAGCTTTAAAGACAAAATATTTGTGAGTTACATGGATCAAATTTTGTAAAATCAGGTTTTTTTTCGAATTATGGTGAAAAAGTTCGAAACTCGGCATTTTAGGTTTTAATATGTTCATTGCATATACCACCGAGATACTAGCTACCATGACTATCGAGATTCGATACTATCTTGACCATCGAGGTTTACACTAAAGAACAAAACCGAGATATATTTTCAAAGAAAAACGATATATTCTCTTTAAATACAAATGAGAAATTCTCTTTAAATACAACTGAGATATCTCAAACACTTTACCGAATAACACACTTTCCTTGAACCGAATTACACCTGAAACAAACACTTTAACAACTTCATATGATCCATTATCAAGATTTATTTAACATGACAAGGCTAGATTTGGTATTTTAATGACTTGTGACTACGGGTTATTCTTTATTGCTTATTAGGATTGAAGTTTCATTTTACTGTTGCACGTACTTATTTATCTTAGCGTCAAGCTGGTTGGTTGGTAGTATGTCTCTAGATAACTTGTTTGGGCTTTCATTGATCATGATTAAGAATCGGCTATCTTGTTATTTGTGTGAGATCTATAAATGCAGAAGTTGGTTCTTAATGACTCACAGGGTAGCTATCACTTTAAGAAATTACGTTGTAGTATTTAGCGTCTCACGTAGTTAAGGATAAGTTAAGAGGTTGTGTACTACATATACTATTTGTTGTTGGAGTATAAGTTTATTTAGTGACTCGTGTAACTTCCACGCAAAGTCACCACACCATTCTTAGTCACATGATTAAGTCACAAGTTTGGGTAATCTACTTCATTATCAAGTTCGTCATACTGAGTTATCTCCAGAGTGGTCACTATAGTTACCTGTTGAATTGATAAGGATGTCTGCAAAGAGATATGTTGTAAGGGAAACATAAATTGAGTATTTATTTATCAACATCTTCTCACTAGAAAGTGTTTGTGTATACACGGATTTATGATGCTTCAAATAGATCTAGTTTTGGATGTACACGGATTAAAGATGCTTATGATAGATGGTAATCATCATTTGGGGGGGGGGGAGGATAAATGGTGTACATAAAGGAAGATAGAAAATTCATAAGTCATGAAAAGGGCTATAGTCATATAAATCACGGTTACTGGATTTCTGGAATGTGTTCGGGTTCATCAGGTCAATGATAAAGGGCTAGAGGCACATATACCATTGGGCTTGGTGAATTCGAGAATTGTATTATCATTTTAACTCGTATGATTGGTTATTGCGAAGTATTCAACAATGTGAGAATATATGGTTGATACTATGTCCCGTTAACGAACGATCATCGTCGTCAAGACATCAAACAGAGAAGCATAGGGTGGTCTACCGTGTCTTCTACAATATCTGATGCGCACCCAGAAACCACACAATTATATATGTGGAAAACTAGAAGGGGGGTTGAATAGTTTTACCAATTAAAACTTCCTTTTAATCTATTTAGATTGACTTATGTCAATCTATTTGGATGCGTGTTGGATGTAGATAAACAAGCATATAAAGGTAAGTAATGAAAGATAAGAGTAAGAAGCACAAAACCACAACACGAGTATTTATAGTGGTTCGCTACAAGGACACCTTCCTTGCCCTACTCCACTCCCCGAGTTACCTACTCGAGAGTTCGTAATCACTACACCAATCTCCTTATGGCGGAGAAGCCTTCACAACGTCGCCTACCCTTTTTCCAGTGCTAGGCTAACCACCGGGTTCTTTCACTCCAAGGTGAACCACACCTACACAACGTCGCCTACCCTTTATTAGGTACTAGGCTAAGCACCTAGTTCCATTGCAATGGAGGAACTACTACCACACTACACCAACGACTAATCCCAAAGGAGATCTACTCCTTTACAACATCATCAAGGATATCAATATCCTTGGATCTAATACTAGTCTATCTTGTACATCGAAACACACCATATCGAATGTACATCTAAGGCACCTTTCACTAATGCCTTTGACTAGATCTACAAGACACCTTTCACTAATGTCTTGTGTCTTCACTTCTAAGCACCTTTCACTAATGCTTCTGGTCTTGACTTCTAAGCACCTACCACAAGTGCTTATCCTATAGGCGATAGATACCCTTCACTAACATCTTCGCCTTGACACTTGAGACATCTTTCACTAATGTCTTCAACACTATACTTCTTTGAAGAAAGAAAGGAATCATCAACAAGAAGACTTCGTGAGCCTTGATGATGAGGAAGCATGGCAACTCATGGACTTGAGCTTGCTCGACTTCAAAGGTGGTGATCTTGCCTTTAAGAGGAACCTAAAAGATCACACAAAAACAAAACTACAAACATAGATCTCTTGGATCTAAGGTTAGTGAGATTTAACTCGGGGAGAAAGTGTGTTAGAAAGGGTGAGAAATAATGAAGAAATGACTCACTATTTATAGAGGAAAATCCCATCGTTTCTTGGATCCCACGGATCCCTACCACAAGGGATCCGCTAGCACAAAGCTAGGGATCCGTGGAACGCTCCTCTTTACCCATGGGTATTTTGGTTATGGGTCATGGGTTGAACCATGTATCTTTGGCTAGATACAATGTATCTTTGAGTGCAATGCACTTAGTCACTTGGGTATGGGTTGATCCATGGGTTATGGATATTATCCATGTATGATATAAGCATGATGTCATGTAATGGGTTATGGGTCAAGATCCATGGGTTATGGCTTTGGGTTGTACCCAACTACATTCAATGTATTTACCCAATGGGTTGTGATACTTAAGTTTCTACCCATTTATATTACCCAATATACTACATACTAGTTATGTGTATATTTTATCCAAATATGTAAACACTAGTTGTTCTACATATGTATTACTAAATCATAAAATCACTTATACTTGTTTTAGTGTTTTATGTGAAAATGTGAATATGCGAATATGTTAGAAACTATTAGTTCGAACCATTTACGTATTTTATTTGTTTCGTTAATATGATTTTACGTTTGTTATCGACAAAACATTAGAAGATCGTAAAATATAAATAAACGTTTTTACGGCATATTTGTATTAACAATATAGCCAAATGGAATACGCCGCGCCTAAAATCATCCCAAGCTACCGCACTGTAAGTCAGACGAAGAAGATACTTCTACAATATCAAGTTTCGAGTCTACAAGAGGGGTTGTTAGTTGGGGATTCGAAAACCAAAAGATTATTTTGCAAAACTTTCATCTTTTTCTGTTATATTTTGTATTGCTTTCAAAGAAAATAGAATATCTAAAAACAACGGCGTACTAATTAGGGGGGAGGGGAGTAAAACCCACTTAAATGTCACTACATTGTTTGTATTCAAGTAGAAAAGAACAAAGTGGGGTACACAAGAAGAAAAGAGCTACAAAGATATCCTAAGAGTTTGTTGCGCTTCTGAAGACTTTATTATTTATACTTGTAGACATGAGTGTAAGCAATTTCCGTCTGTCATCACAAGGGGGGGGGGATTGTTAGCTTGAAAAATATCGGGATTTTTAGTATAAGGGATGATATTGTAATACTTGTAAACCTATGCCTTGTATCGCCTATAAAAGCCCCTCACAACTCACTATGAGGGGTGTGGTAGAGTGTGTTAGGTTTTCATTTGCAATAAAACAGTTTTCTCTTCACCATGTTTTTTATTTCCCTCCCTAGATACACGACATGTATTTTGGTCTATTTCATTACACTAGACCTCCCGATCTAGCTAGTTTCTTGATATTGGTTGACCTACATACCACCTTTTTGTGACTGTTATGTAGTACAAAATCTTTGGTCTATGGCTAAAGCTTATTAGGGTCTAGCTTAACACAATGCCCATAGACATTGATGGTATGTTCTCTTGGAGTGATTTCGCTCCTTAAAACAATAAGGAAAGCCTTTACTTTAACGTAGTGGTCCATACCACATCCTGGGTTATCATGCTTTATCATAACCATGTGTGCTTCAATTTGGCTCCCTCTCGTGGAGATACACTTATGGAAGAAGTCAAATGTCTTTCACACTTATTGATCACGAATAGAAGTATATATATTCAGTTGAATTAGTTGGTTTAATGGATTAGTGAACTGATCATGCACTTTGTTATTTTTTTCTAGCATTTTACTAGTTTATAATAAGGCAAATGACAGAAAAATATACCCAACTACATTCAATGTATTTGCCCAATGGGTTGTGATACTTAAGTTTCTACCCATTTATATTACCCAATATACTACATACTAGTTATGTGTATATTTTATCCAAATATGTAAACACTAGTTGTTGTACATATGTATTACTAAATCATAAAATCACTTATACTTGTTTTAATGTTTTATGTGAAAATGTGAATATGTTTGAAACTATTAGTTCGAACCATTTACGTATTTTATTTGTTTCGTTAATATGATTTTACGTTTGTTATCGACAAAACATTAGAAGATCGTAAAATATAAATAAACGTTTTTACGGCTTATTTGTATTAACAATCTCCCCCTTTTTGTTGATGACAAAACATAAAATTATTTTAAGGAAAAACTAAAATTCGTAAAAGTTTGAATTTGTAGTTTTTACTTTCTTCTCCCCCTTTTTGTCGAAACGAAAATTGTTTGAAGGAAAGCAACACATCTATTTTAAGAAAAAAAATGTGAAAGAAGTAAAAGTAAAAAGAAATAGAGAGCAAGTAACGGGAAAGGATCTCGTCTTTACTCCCCCTTGACGAGTCCATCCCTATGTAAAGGCGTCAAATAAGTGATACTAATCTAGTTTGGTTGCAAATAAGTTTGCAAAAGATTTCGTCTTAGAGACGAATGTGCTCCCCCTTGATGATTACAATTATGCAAGGGGATGTCACGAAATGTAAACCTAGTATTGCAAGTAATTTGCAATGTATTGCTTTGACATAAAGCTCCCCTAGCTTTAGGATGTCAAAGTCTTCATGTGTAAATTGAATAACTACAAAACAAAGATTAGAAAGCAAGTATAATTCACAATTTCCTGCAAATGTGGTTCAGGTTAGTAGAAAGAAAGCTTTCTGTCTCACGGATCCCGCGGTTCCCTCCTAGTAGGGATTCGTCTAGGCAATTCTGAGGGATCCGTATTAGCTGATTAATTTCAGCAAAGGTGATATAACAAGTAATGTTATCAAAAAATGAGATATGAATACAAGGTAATCATATGCTCGTAAAAATAACAAGTAGCATGTAATTCCATTTATTAAAACTAGAGTTATGATATACATGACTCTAAAAACTAAGAAAATAAGAAAATACATGACTAGGAATTTCTAAACCAACTATCGCTGATGCTAGGACACCACTAAACTCTTCTAGCTCAAGTTTTGTTTAGGTTTGATCTCGTCGAAACGTTCGAGGAGATGATAGAACATGAAACGTTGGTCTTCTCGTACTTCATGTATCAAACTTTCAACATGTTGACAATGATAGCAATCTTTGTCATGGCTAGGTAGTGGTGGTGGAAGAAGTGAAATGGCTTGATGCGAAGGATCAAGTGAAGCGGCTTGTGGAGCTTCAAACGATGGAGGGATTGGTGAAGGCGCATTTGAGAATGGCTCGACCAAGAATGATGGTGGTGGTAGAGATGTGTCAACTTTCATATGGTCGGGTGGTTGACTTTGATGATTTCTCATAATCCAAATAGGATTATAGGATGGAAACGGCGAAAAGGAAGCAGGAGCAAGTGTTAACTCAACACCTTGATTTTGAACCATTATTCCTCCTAATGAGGAGAATGTTGTCGGCGGAAGCGGATGAGACGGCCTAGGAGGCAAGTCCTCTAAATTGTAGAGGTGTGGTGATGATAGTGGGGATGTAAATGAGATAGCTCTAGGAACCAATGGTGATGGTTTAGTAGAAATGATATTGTTTGGCCTAGGAGGTATGGTGGTGTTTGGCATAGGTAGTTTTGTTGGTACTATCCTTTTAGGAATTGGTTTGATTGGATTATGAAGGATCCTATCATTTGTTGGCTTGACCGGAGATGATTCGGTTGAAGAGATTTCGTGTATAACACGAGCCCTTTTTATGGGTGGTTCTTTGGTGGATAATTTACTACTTGGGGTTTTCCTCATGATGAGATGGTTGTAAGGGTTTCTAAAGGGCTGAAAGTTAGGATGAGAGTGATGACTATGGAGGTCCTAACAAGGTGGTTTATAAACCAAGAGATTTGGCAAGTGCATTTAAGCCTTAAGCCACTAGGATTCATTGGAATGTGATGATTAACATGCACAAGAGTCAACTTCGTAGTTTTCATCGATCTAGGAACTCATTTAAGATGAGATGGAGTGTTTGAGTTAGGAAGATGAGTTGAAATGATTGTTTTTAGCAAGATTTGACCTAAACTGTCATCCGGATCCCACGGTTCCCTTCTCAGAAGGATCCGCCTAGGCTAATCCTAGGGATCCGGCTATCAGCAGCTATGGAAGAGTGGAAATGATGTTTCTAAGATCTAAGACCTATAACATCTTGAGTGTTTCAGTCCTCCAAAGTGTTTTAAATGAAGGGGTGCTTAAGTACTTGAAGGCAATGAATGATGTAGGTAATGATTGTCTTTTATGGAAGGATTTGGAACTTCCAAGAGTACCAATGGATGAGCAAGGATGACACTAAAGATTAGAGTGTCAATTGAAGCTAAATGATCCTAGAAATCAGGTTGTGACTTAGGATAGTGTTTTGGAAAATATCCTAGAAGCTTTGAGATGAGAAAAACTAGAGTTTGATCAATTTTGAGGTGAGGATGATTTATGAACAATTTTGCCATAATCGAAAGATTTCTAAGACTAGATGTGAGGGATCAACTAGAAAATGAAGTGTGAGTTTGAGAGCGAAAGAGTAATGGGTTGAAGATGAAATGGTAGATCTATAAGCGTCTTAGAGTGTGAATTAGGTGAGTTATGTGTGAATAGGAAGGATCAACCTATCTTGATAAGGACTTAATTTGCCTTAAGACACTATGTTTAGCTTAGTGTGAGATGTTCTAAGGATATGTTTGAAATATAATGCTTGCAATTGCATTTTCTGTTTGCCGGATCCACGGTTCCCTTAGTGTAGGGATCCGTCTAGTACAATCTTTGGGATCCGCCCATCTGCTCAGCAGGACCTTTACTAAAGGTATGCAATGATCTTGACAATGCATTATATCTCAAGTATAGTCTAAAAGGAGTTCTAATACTAAGATATCAAATGTAAGATGTTTTATTTCATGAAAGAAATTAGATTACATTGATAAAGCACGAGTACAAGAGAATTGATTCTATTTTGGATTACTATTAAGTTCCTTGAGTGTTTTCGCTAGATGGATCATCAAATGGTTGATGAGTGTTGGCGGATTCAGGAATGAAGAACGTCTTCATGTGAGAGATGTTCAGTGGTTCCATCATCTTGTTCACAAGCACGCATAAACGGACTTTGAAATCGAGGATGGTGAAACATGAGGTTATGATAAAGCGCGCCAAGAACATTCCATAAGAAATAAGTTTGTTCTTGGATCCTTGAAGATTTACAATTCGCCTTGCAAAGAAGTAGGCGAGATTGTATGGTTGTTGTGTTAGCAGACAATACATCATGCGAGCACAACAAGCGGGAAGGATTTATCGATTTCCTAAGGCTCCAAACATTTTCACGAGGATGAGCGCAAGGGTTTGTACTCTTCAAGAATATCCCGTGTGGATGATGTTTGGATGGGAGTGATGGGGTTTGCATAATATGCGAATTAAGTCTTGTGGGGAAGGGATGTGAGAACAATACGGACTATTTTCTTCACGAAAATTGAAGAGAGAATCAAGAGACCAATATTCAGTGAAGGCACATTGTCCATGGTTTGGAATTCGGAGGATTTGAGCAAATTGCCCAAGAGTCAAAGCAAACTTTTGGTTTTTTGATCCAAAACCAAAGAGATAGAGAACGGTCCTCGTTACGAACGAGTTCGACTTGACGGAAGAATTCCAATACAAACCTTGGACATATTTTCTCGTTTATTTCGAGAAGAAATTCTAGTCCAATGGCTCGGAAGGAGGTATTGATACCTTCTTCGAATTGTAGAGAGGTGTCTACAATACGTCCTTCATGGAAGTGACGAGTTTCAAGATTGTTGAACTCACGGACATGATTGCCAGGTGTGTTGGGTTCAAGAGAGATGTTCGGAGTGTAGACGCTAGTGAGTGAAAAATCAAACTCATATTCATGAGTCATAGTTGAACCTATAGAAATGATAAGTTAATAAAAAGGAATGTTCGTGGTCAACCTATGATAATCTAATGTTTTTACTAGATTTTTATTAACAATGGTATTTAACACTTTAACCTACTCAAGGTTTTGACTTTCTAGTGGATTATTACCTTTAGAAAGATAGTGGTTTTTAATTTGCATGAAAAACTGTTTTCCAGTAGGACGGATCCCACAGTTCCTTTTCAAAAGGGATCCGGCTAGTTTATCTTCCGGGATCCGTGGATCTGTAGTAACAGAAACAGTTTTGATAAAAACATAGTTTTTACAGTTTTTATACCACGAAATATGTTTTATCCTACATTTTCTTTTAGCATGCATACATGACTTCTAATGTATCACGAAAGAATATAAAACATATAAATCAAAGTAAGTGACAAACACATTATGATAAAAATAACCTAGATAAACTAGATTATTAATAATATTGCATTTCAATACTAAGGATGATACAAAGGATTGGGTATATAACCCCAATATAGATTAACAACACAAAGTAAATGTCTCCGTATGTGAACTTCATCATAGGGAACACAAGTGCGATAAGTGTTAGGGCGATGAGCACTAGTGCGATGTAAACCATGTTGATGACGGATCTTTCTTGGTTTCGGTTGAGATGGAATGAGGAGGAAGATGAAATTTTTGAATGAAAGGAAATTTTTGAAATTGGAAGATTTGAAAAAGTGAGGGTTTGGTAGAGTGGTCGACGGTGGGATTATTTATAGGAAGGAGGAATTTTGAAATTGTGTTTTGTTTTATTATAGTATTAAAAGAAATAAAACATAAGTTTTATATACTACGAATATAGACGAGAAATATAACACGTATGTGAGAGAAAGGTTTCCTAATGAAGCTTCATGTAAAACATGTATAAGCACAAAAGATAATCATATAAATACCTAAATAGGTATACTTAATTATCAAGCAAAGTAAAAAGAAAGTCATACCTCTAGCGCACTTAGGAATGTCTTTACAAATGACACAGCAAATGTCACTTAGACGATTCCCGCTCCTTTGCGTTTAAGATACCTTCTTAAGGGAGGTATTCTTGTTACCAAGCGACTCCTAAAGCTTGGTGGGTATGAGCTTTGACTAATCAACATGACAAAGAAGATTAGTGCAATTAAATGAAAAAGTAAATAAATAAAAAATGTTGTTATCAACTCAACATCCAAACATATAGTTTTGAAAGACATGGTGTTTGCTTTTATGAAAAACCTTCTTTGTAGTTTTCAATTAACCATGGATCGTATCAAGTTTTTAAAGTACAATATACTTCAAGAAACTTGGAAACGAAGCTTTGATGCCAATTGTGGAAAACTAGAAGGGGGGGTTGAATAGTTTTACCAATTAAAACTTCCTTTTAATCTATTTAGATTGACTTATGTCAATCTATTTGGATGTGTGTGTTGGATGTTGATAAACTAGCATATAAAGGTAAGTAATGAAAATATAAGAGTAAGAAGCACAAAACCACAACACGAGTATTTATAGTGGTTCGGCTACAAGGACACCTTCATTGCCCTACTCCACTCCCCGAGTCACCTACTCGAGAGTTCGTAATCACTACACCAATCTCCTTATGGCGGAGAAGCCTTCACAAAGTCGCCTAACCTTTTTCCGGTGTTACGCTAACAACCGGGTTCTTTCACTCCAAGGTGAACCACATGATTAAGTCACAAGTTTGGGTAATCTACTTCATTATCAAGTTCGTCATACTGATTTATCTCCAGAGTGGTCACTATAGTTACCTGTTGAATTGATAAGGATGTCTGCAAAGAGATATGTTGTAAGGGAAACATAAATTGAGTATTTATTTATCAACATCTTCTCACTAGATAGTGTTTGTGTATACACGGATTTATGATGCTTCAAATAGATCTAGTTTTGGATGTACACGGATTAAAGATGCTTCTGATAGATGGTAATCATCATTTGGGGGGGGGGGAGGATAAATGGTGTACATAAAGGAAGATAGAAAATTCATAAGTCATGAAAAGGGCTATATTCATATAAATCATGGTTACTGGATTTATGGAATGTGTTCGGGTTCATCAGGTCAATGATAAAGGGCTAGAGGCACATATACCATTGGGCTTGGTGAATTCGAGCATTGTATTATCATTTTAACTCGTATGATTGGTTATTGCGAAGTATTCAACAATGTGAGAATATATGGTTGATACTATGTCCCGTTAACGAACGATCATCGTCGTCAAGACATCAAACAGAGAAGCATAGGGTGGTCTACCGTGTCTTCTACAATATCTGATGCGCACCCAGAAACCACACAATTATATATGTGGAAAACTAGAAGGGGGGTTGAATAGTTTTACCAATTAAAACTTCCTTTTAATCTATTTAGATTGACTTATGTCAATCTATTTGGATGTGTGTGTTGGATGTTGATAAACAAGCATATAAAGGTAAGTAATGAAAATATAAGAGTAAAAAGCACAAAACCACAACACGAGTATTTATAGTGGTTCGGCTACAAGGACACCTTCCTTGCCCTACTCCACTCCCCGAGTCACCTACTCGAGAGTTCGTAATCACTACACCAATCTCCTTATAGCGGAGAAGCCTTCACAACGTCGCCTACCCTTTTTCCAGTGCTAGGCTAACCACCGGGTTCTTTCACTCCAAGGTGAACCACACCTACACAACGTCGCCTACCCTTTATTAGGTACTAGGCTAAGCACCTAGTTCCATTGCAATGGAGGAACTACTACCACACTACACCAACGACTAATCCCAAAGGAGATCTACTCATTTACAACATCATCAAGGATATCAATATCCTTGGATCTAATACTAGTCTATCTTGTACATCGAAACACACCATATCGAATGTACATCTAAGGCACCTTTCACTAATGCCTTTGACTAGATCTACAAGACACCTTTCACTAATGTCTTGTGTCTTCACTTCTAAGCACCTTTCACTAATGCTTCTTGGTCTTGACTTCTAAGCACCTACCACAAGTGCTTATCCTATAGACGATAGATACCCTTCACTAATATCTTCGTCTTGACACTTGAGACATCTTTCACTAATGTCTTCAACACTATACTTCTTTGAAGAAAGAAAGGAATCATCAACAAGAAGACTTCAGTAGCCTTGATGATGAGGAAGCTTGGCAACTCATGGACTTGAGCTTGCTCGACTTCAAAGGTGGTGATCTTGCCTTTAAGAGGAACCTAAAAGATCACACAAAAACAAAACTACAAACATAGATCTCTTGGATCTAAGGTTAGTGAGATTTAACTCAGGGGAGAAAGTGTGTTAGAAAGGGGTGAGAAATAATGAAGAAATGGCTCACTATTTATAGAGGAAAAATCCTACTGTTCTCCGGATCCCACGGATCCCTACCACAAGGGATCCGGCTAGCACAAAGCTAGGGATCCGTGGAACGCTCCTCTTTACCCATGGGTATTTTGGTTATGGGTCATGGGTTGAACCATGGATCTTGGCTAGATACAATGTATCTTTGATTGCAATGCACTTAGTCACTTGGGTATGGGTTGATCCATGGGTTATGGATATTATCCATGTATGATATAAGCATGATGTCCTGCAATGGGTTATGGGTCAAGATCCATGGGTTATGGGCTTTGGGTTGTACCCAACTACATTCAATGTATTTGCCCAATGGGTTGTGATACTTAAGTTTCTACCCATTTATATTACCCAATATACTACATACTAGTTATGTGTATATTTTATCCAAATATGTAAACACTAGTTGTTGTACATATGTATTACTAAATCATAAAATCACTTATACTTGTTTTAGTGTTTTATGTGAAAATGTGAATATGTTAGAAACTATTAGTTCGAACCATTTACATATTTTATTTGTTTCGTTAATATGATTTTACGTTTGTTATCGACAAACATTAGAAGATCGTAAAATATAAATAAACGTTTTTACGGCTTATTTGTATTAACAATATAGCCAAATGGAATACGCCGCGCCTAAAATCATCCCAAGCGCTGCTCCAGAAGTCAGACGAAGACGATACTTCTACAATATCAAGTTTCGAGTCTACAAGAGGGGTTGTTAGTTGGGGATTCAGAAAACCAAAAAGATTATTTTGCAAAACTTTCATCTTTTTCTGTTATATTTTGTATTGCTTTCAAAGAAAATAGAATATCTAAAAACAACGACGTACTAATTAGGGGGGAGGGGAGTAAAACCCACTTAAATGTCACTACATTGTTTGTATTCAAGTAGAAAAGAACAAAGTGGGGTACACAAGAAGAAAAGAGCTACAAAGATATCCTAAGAGTTTGCTGCGCTTCTGAAGACTTTATTATTTATACTTGTAGACATCAGTGTAAGCAATTTCCGTCTGTCATCACAAGGGGGGGGGATTGTTAGCTTGAAAAATATCAGGATTTTTAGTATAAGGGATGATATTGTAATACTTGTAAACCTATGCCTTGTATCGCCGATAAAAGCCCCTCACAACTCACTATGAGGGGTGTGGTAGAGTGTGTTAGGTTTTCATTTGCAATAAAACACTTTTCTCTTCACCATGTTTTTTATTTCCCTCCCTAGATACACGACATGTATTTTGGTCTATTTCATTACACTAGACCTCCCGATCTAGCTAGTTTCTTGATATTGGTTGTCCTACATACCACCTTTTTGTGACTGTTATGTAGTACAAAATCTTTGGTCTATGGCTAAAGCTTATTAGGGTCTAGCTTAACACAATGCCCTAGACATTGATGGTATGTTCTCTTCGAGTGATTTCGCTCCTTAAAACAATAAGGAAAGCCTTTACTTTAACGTAGTGGTCCATACCACATCCTGGGTTATCATGCTTTATCATAACCATGTGTGCTTCAATTTGGCTCCCTCTCGTTGAGATACACTTATGGAAGAAGTCAAATGTCTTTCACACTTATTGATCACGAATAGAAGTATATATATTCAGTTGAATTAGTTGGTTTAATGGATTAGTGAACTGATCATGCACTTTGTTATTTTTTTCTAGCATTTTACTAGTTTATAATAAGGCAAATGACAGAAAAATGTACCCAACTTAGGGGTCATTCAATCAAGGTATCACATTTTTTCTTTGCATAAAAAGGTACCTAACTCATTTATTATTATTTTTTTTGCCAATTTGGGTATTTTCGTTAAATATTTAACGACCATCTGTTAAGTTTTATATTTCAAATCCACCGTCGTTGCTACCACCACCAATCATCATCGCCACCACCAACCCAATCACCATCACTACCAAGCACCGCCTCCACCACCACCACCACCAACCATCGTCGCCACCACCAACCCCACCTATCAATACCACTACCAAACCACCTTCGCCACCACCAACCTCAACCATCAGTTTTAGCTCAACGCCACTCAGCATTGTCATTGTTGCCACTATCATCCCTTAACCAACACTGTCGTAATTACCAACCTAGCCCACTGTCGCCATCACCAATAGACCCAACCAACACCGTCATCCGTGGATGGTGGTGGTAAATGGATTGGTGATTTGCGGTGGTGGTGGGTGGGGTTGGTGGTGGAGACGGTGCTTGGTAGCAGGCCCGGATTTGGCTATGGGCCATAAGCGCGACGGCCCAGGGGCAGCCCAGAAGGGGGGCAACAAGCTAGTGATCCATGTGTATGTGTACTATATTAAAATATGGGCCATTTCTAAAAAGCCTGTAACATATCAATTTGAAACGGAAGTTACATATCAATTTGAAAAGGAAGTTACGAGGACGGAGGACCTACTTAATTTACTCATTTATTCTTTGACTAGATCAATGATTATAACGAGAAATTTGGAAAGGCACTAATTAAAAAAAAGTCAGCTACACTTTCAATTTGAAACTGAACTTTATATACCATACGCACAAGAAAAGAACCGGTAGGCAAGGTTGAAGGCTGTTTCACTAAGCATTGTGATCACGGGAAATAAGTTTCGAATCGAAAAGACGTTTAACAAACAACAGATCATCTTTTTTTTTCTCTCCATAAATTTGATCAGGTGATATTGTTCCATACTTATTATTTTTGCTTTTGTAGAATATTATATAATTTACACTCTATTTTGTCATGTTGCGTCGTTCACAACCGTCAGGTGCCCAAAATAGGAAACGAAAAAAAAAAATCAACAAGAATTAGAGCGACCTCAACACGGTTCTATGGATGGGTATGTTGTTAGAACGAAAAAAAATAATAATGTTGAAGAAAAGAATGTCGAGGTTAACGTTAATATAGATAATGAAAATCCTATAAATAATAAAAACCTAGAAAATGATAAGGTTAATGTTAATGATGTTAATGAAAATCCTAAAAACAATGAAAATCTAGAAACTAATGAGGTGTATGTTAGCGACGATGATGAAAATCCTAATAATGAAAATCACGAAAGTCCTCAAGATTGTTATGATGACGGAGTTAATCACAATATTTTTGATGTAAGAGTTTGGGATGGTTTAGATTCAAATATTAAAGAGTTGCTTGTAAGCAAAGGGGTTGTTAGAGAAACTAATATAAATTATCCAAAAGATAAATTTAGTAGGCACTTTTCTTGTGAACATTATGTACGTAAGTTACGTAATGGGGATTCTTATGATAGAAAATGGTTGATTTAGGCAAAAGAGCTTGATAAAGTATTTTGTTTTTGCTGTAAGTTATTTAAAACAACTAGATCTATAAGTCAATTGGCAAATGAAGGAATAAATAATTGGAAGCATCTTAGCAATACTTTAAAAATTCATGAAAATAGTTCTGAGCATATGATTAATTTTAGAACTTGGTCCGAGTTGCGGGTGAGGCTAAATACGAATCAAATATTTTGATAAAGAGTTACAAGAACTTATAAAAAAAGATACTACACATTGGAAGGAAGTTTTAATTAGAATAATTGCTGTTGTGAAATGTCTAGCAGAATATGATGTGCCTTTTCGTCGTTCAAATTAAAAACTATATAAAAAGTCTAATGGAAACTTTTTAGGCATAATGCAAATGATTTCTGAGTTTGATCCTATCATGAAAGAACATTTTCGCAGAATTAAAGACAAAGAAACTCACTATCATTATCTAAGTCACAAAATTCAAAATGAGTTGATTAATGTTGGCATCCGAGATAAAGAATGAAATAACTAAAAAAATTAAAGAGGCAAAATTTTATTCGGTAATTCTTGATTGCACTCACGATGTAAGTCGTCAAGAACAAATGACGTTAATTATTAGATGTGTTGATGTATCGAGTTCTCCTATAAAAGTAGAAGAGTTTTTTTTAGAGTTTTTGGTCGTAGAAGATACATCAGGTTTAAGTATTTTTAATGTGCTACAATTTTTAAATCTCTTGATTTAGATATTAACCATGTTAGAGGACAGGGATATGATAATGGATCTAATATGAAGAGAAAACATCAAGGTGTCCAAAAAAGATTACTTGATATAAACCCAAGAGCTTTTTATATGCCATGTGGTTGTCATTGTCTTAATTTAGTATTATGTGATATGACAAATTCTTGTGAAAAAGCGAAACTCTTTTTTGGAACATGTCAAACAATATACACCGTCTTTTCTAGTTTTACAAAACGGTGGAGTGTTTTACTTGAGTATATTGATGAATTGACTCTTAAATCATTGTGTGCGACTCGATGGGAAAGTCATATAAAAAGTGTTAAAGCTATAAAAACTCAAATTTCTCAAATAAAAGAAGCTCTAAAAAAATTAGCTAAAGTAAGTGAAGATGAAAAATTGTATAGAGATGCTTTATCATTGGTAAATGGTGAATTTTCAAGTTTTGAGTTTGTTTTAAGTTTGGTAATTTGGTATGATATTTTATTTAGAATTTATTTAGTTAGTAAGAAGTTACAATCCAATGATATGCTTATTGTTGTTGCATTAAAAAATTTAGAGGGACTGGTTAGTTATTTTGAAAATTATAGGGAAACTGGGTATGAAAATGCTATTTCTCAAGCTGAACAAATCGCAGAAACCATTGGAGTTGAACCTGAGTTTCTTGTAAAACGTGCTCCTTGTAGGAAAAAACATTTTGATGAGATTCCGAATACTGAAAGAGAACAACAATCTGCTAAAGAGAATTTTAGAACTGATTATTTTCTTGTTTTAGTTGATATGGCTCTTACACAATTAAATAGCAGATTTGAGCAAATGAAATATTTTGAATCTATCTTTGGTTTCATGTTTGACGCCTCAAAATTATTTTATTTAGATGATACCAACTTGAAAGAATGTTGTTCGAATCTCGAATCTGCTTTGACAAATGATAAAGATTATGATATTGACGGGATGATTTATTTATGGAGTTACGAATTTTGCAGGACATGTTGCCTAATGGAGCATACGAGGGAGAAAGACCTTGGACATCCATTCAAATCATGGAGTTTACGTAGAAAATGGATATGTTCCCGAATGTTTTACTTGCATACAAGATATTATTAACCATTCCGGTCACGGTAGCATCTGCAGAAAGAAGCTTTTCAAAATTAAAGATATTGAAGTCTTATATGCGGAGTACAATGAGTCCAGAGAGGCTCAACGAGTTAGCGATTGTGAGTATTGAAAGTAGTTTTTTAGCAAATGTCGACTATGACAAGATAATAGATGTTTTTGCTTCAAGAAATGCACGAAGACATAGATTTAGGTGATCAACGTTGTCGAACTTGTATTCGGAGTTTATCTCCTCATATTGTATCGTTTTATTTAGTAAATAAAAAAATCGGCGTGGGGATGAGCCGCCTGGCTTGACCAGGTTCCAAACCCCTAAAAAATATATTGTTTGTTTACAAAGGGCATATTCACTCGGTTCGCCCAGGGCATCCGAAATCTCAGGATCGGCCCTGCTTGGTAGTGGTGGTGGTAGGCACTGTTAGTTGTGGCGACGCTGATTTGTAGTGGTGGCAAAGACGGTGGACTTGAAATGCAAAACTAACGGATGGTCGTTAAATATTTAACGAAAATACCCGTATCGAAAAAAAAAAAAGTTGGTACCTTTTATTGCAAATAAAAAAGTGTGAGATTTTAAAAATGGCCCCTGAGTTAAATACATATTTGTGCCATATATAATAAAATCATTTGTTAAATTCAAAAGAGATAAGTAACAAATTAGGCCAAATAATTTAATAGAATTGGCTCGAGCAGTGTTTTAGAAAACCCACATTTATTTATAGGGCTTTTGTGGGTTTTCAATCCAAACGTTTTGCCAAACCCTACACCTATATTACGTTTGTTGGTTTGATCATAACAACCGCACCCTATCGTCCTGTGGTGAATTTAGTTAACATCACCAAAACATGAAGAAATCCAAGCGACCAAAAATTGGGGTTGATCGGATCAGTGAGTTACCAGATCCTGTTCTACACTTGATACTTACATGTCTTCATTCAACCGAAGAAGCAGTTCGTACGAGTGCTTTATCCACGCGATGGAGGTATTTGTGGACTTCACTTCCATCTATTGACATAGATATTTCTCGTGGATCAAAATTTTTGTGGGCATTCGATAAGAATAAATTTAAAGAGTTTGTGTATTTGGTTTTAGCAAACCGAACACTAGATTTGGATACTTTCAAATTACATTGTCGGGGTCGCTGTTTTGATTATGATATGTTGACTACACAGCGGTGGATTCGTATTGCTGTTATGCGAAAAGCAAAACAACTTGTGTTGCCACCTTGTTTTGTAAGCAACTTGGATTCGTGTCAACATTCTTTAAAACACCAAAACATGAAGAAATCAAACCAATCAAAAGCACCAATAATAAACGATAACACTGTCGATCTTATCAGTAGCTTACCAGATTGTATTCTACACATGATTCTTTCACGTCTTCATTCAACCGAAGAAGTCATTCGAACCAGTGTTTTATCGACACGATGGAAGTATGTGTGGAATTCAATTCCATCTCTAGACATTCATGGTTACCGCGGCAAAAGCCACTTGTCTGCGACTGCAATCGATAAGAATAAATTCAAAGAGTTTGTGTATTGGGTTTTAGCAAACAGAATTCTAGATTTAGATAGTTTCACTTTAGAATGTTTCGATTATTGTGATATGTCGACCATAGTGTGGTGGATTTATCTCCTTGTTATGCGAAAAATTAAACAACTTGACTTGAAATTTTGCTGTTGGGACAACGGCAGGGTTATAGCGTTGCCACTATCATCCCATAACCAACACTGTCGTCATTACCAACCTAGCCCACTGTCGCCATCACCAATAGACCCAACCAACACCGTCATCCGTGGATGATGGTGGTGAATGGGTTGGTGATGGTGGTTTAGATTGATAGTTGGCGGTGGTGGTGGGTGGGGTTGGTGGTGGAGACGGTGCTTGGGAGTGGTGGTGGTGGGCACTGTTAGTAGTCGCGACGATGATTGGTGGTGGTGGCAAGGACGGTGGACTTGAAATGCAAAACTAACATATGGTCGTTAAATATTTAACGAAAATACCAATTTTGGAAACAAAAAATTTGACTCCCTTTTTATGTAAAAAAAGGTACGATATTTTGAAAAGGACCCATGAATTAAATACTACTACATTTTGTGTCATTTGTAAAAATTAAAAAGAGATAAGTAAGAAATTAGGCCAAATAATTTAATAGAATTGGCTCGAGCAGTGTTTTAGAAAACCCACATTTATTTATAGGGCTTTTGTGGGTTTTCAATCCAAACGTTTTGCCAAACCCTACACCTATATTACGTTTGTTGGTTTGATCATTACAACCGCACCCTATCGTCCTGTGGTGAATTTAGTTAACATCACCAAAACATGAAGAAATCGCGACCAAACATTGGGGTTGATCGGATCAGTGAGTTACCAGATCCTGTTCTACACGTAATACTTACATGTCTTCATTCAACTGAAGAAGCAGTTCGTACGAGTGCTTTATCCACGCGATGAAGGTATTTGTGGACTTCACTTCCATCTATTGACATAGATATTTCTCGCAGATCAAAACCCTTGTCGGCATCCGATAGCAATAAATTAAAAGAGGTTGTGTATTGGGTTTTAGCAAACCGAACACTAGATTTGGATACTTTCACATTACATTGTCGGGGTCGCTGTTTTGATTATGATATGTTGACTATACGGCGGTGGATTCGTATTGCTGTTATGCGAAAAGCAAAACAACTTGTGTTGCCACCTTGTTTAGTAAGCAACTTGGATTCGTGTCAACATTCTTTAAAACACCAAAACATGAAGAAATCTAACCAATCAAAAGCACCAATAATAAACGATAACACTGTCGATCGTATCAGTAGCTTACCAGATTGTATTCTACACATGATTCTTTCACGTCTTCATTCAACCAAAGAAGTCATTCGAACCAGTGTTTTATCGACACGATGGAAGTATGTGTGGAATTCAATTCCATCTCTAGACATTCATGGTTACCGCGGCAAAAGCCACTTGTCTGCGACTGCAATCGATAAGAATAAATTCAAAGAGTTTGTGTATTGGGTTTTAGCAAACAGAATTCTAGATTTAGATAGTTTCACTTTAGATTGTTTCGATTATTGTGATATGTCGACCATAGTGTGGTGGATTTATCTCCTTGTTATGCGAAAAATTAAACAACTTGACTTGAAATTTTGCTGTTGGGACAACGGCAGGGTTATAGCGTTGCCACGCTGTTTGGTAGATTGTGATTCATTGGAGGTATTAAAGTTGGATTTGAATTGGAGTTTTTTAAGTTTGTCTAGTTTCACAGGGTCTCAGACACTTAAGGTTCTTAACTTGGTCAAAGTTGATTTATTAGACCATGAGTTAGTGCAAAAGTTTCTCGTAAACTGTCCATTGCTCGAGGAATTGAGTTTGATAAACTGCTTAGCAAACAAAATTGATTATCTTTCAATTTCATGTTCTAATCTCAAGACTTTGAGAATTGAATACCTTTGTTATTGTAAAAGGCTAATGGTTTTATGCCCAAAACTTATGTATTTGGAAATTGGAGGTTATATGGCTAATCATTTATCATTTGATGTAAAATCCTTGAAGGAAGCTGTGATTAAGCATGAGTACACTGAGCAGAAACATGAAAGCTCTATATGTAAGCTGTTTGCTCAAGTTTCTCATGTGGAATATTTGTCAGTTAACTACTTTTTCGTTAAGGTAGATGCTTACTTTCATATTCCACTATTCATTATATATGTCATCTATGTGTTTTGATCTTTGAAATTACTTGAAAGTTGTTGCTTTCATATTCTATTATTGTTATGATTGTTTTACAATACTTAAATGCTCATTCAAGACTCAGATCAAGCATGACCAACTAGATTATTTATGCTTTAAGTTATGTTATGTTATGCTTACCAGTTATTGGTTTTACCATGAATGGTTATTCTAAAACTTAGCTTGTTGTTATTGCTGTAGTCAATTTCATCCGCATGTAAAAGTTTTAAATTTCCGGAAGAAGGTTTACCTGAATCTCTTCCTAAATTGAAGTCATTGGAGGTAACAATTGATTGCTACACAATGGAAGTACTCATCCCCATTCTCAGATGTTCTCCGAATCTTGAGCGTCTCCATTTGACGTTTTATAAGGTAGTCATCTTACTCATTTCAGATTGTAATTTATTTTCCGTACCATATTCTTGAAGCTTCACGGATCACTTTTTTAGTATGTTTATTTTGAAAGGCGCATATAATAGGTAGGATACACAGAATGATGTGTAAGAAAGAAACTTGCAGATACAAGTATACATCTTAGATAGGCTAACGATATAAATTGCTTGAGTTTTGATGAATGGCAGTTAGTTAATGGACTTAAGTAAAAGCGAGTAAAACTTTTGGATGTGCCAAACTGGCCTGGGTTTGGTAGGCCGAGTAACACCTTTTTGCCAAATTAAAAAAAACTTCACAAATAATCATTATAATGAATATGATTAGATTTTTTTTTTATCAAGTTGTATAAATTTGAGGATACTATGGGGCTACAATTAAACTGTTTGGTTAGAGGTGGATATTTTGACTTGAGTCGGGTGTTGAATTGTATGTAGCAAGTCAATTTGGTAAAAGGTTTAAAAATAGCCTAAATGAAGAATGGTCAATGGACTTGAATATGTTGAAAGTGGCAAAAATGTATCCATGTGCTTAATGCCTTCTAAATCATATTAATCAATTATTTAGATTATTATTAGAATAATCTAATTATTTTATATCATATATGACGAAATACTTATTTGTTATTAATCCAGATTGAAATTATTTGTTTAACCAGCCCGTGAATTCTCATAGAAAATAATTAACCGCTTGATCCACATGTATTGCCACCATCTTGACTCTTTTGAATGCGTATCAAAGGAATGATCTTTTCCCGGTGAATAAGATTTGAACTAGCCACCCTTAAGTATCTGCAAGCTTGATCAACCAACTTCATTAAGCAATAGCTGGACCAATAATTTTAGGCTTTTCAAAAATTCCAAACATAAGTTAAGTATTTAGATGAAGTTGAAACAACTTAACATTTGGTTTGATGATATAGGATATTACACCCGAAGAATATGAAGCATTTGTTGAGGAGTTAGATAAAGTTGAAACAAGGATAATCTTGATCCGTCACCTGAAAAGGGTCGAATTTCTTGAATTCAGTGGAGAAAAGGAGACCCTAGCTATAGCCCGATTTTTACTTAAGCATGGAACTTCATTAGAGGAAATGGTTTTCAAATGGCGTAATGAAGACAAATACCAGAAGAAGTCAATGGAGGTAATGAATGAAGTGTCAACATTTTACAAGGCCTCGTTATCAGTCAAATTGATTACTCTTCTAAAGCACTAGACTGAAGAGAGATTTTTGTTAAAGCCCTGGACGAATGATAATTATTTTAACTGGCTTTTAGACCTGTGCGTCAAAATAAATTACATGAATCGTCACAGTGTAAACATGGGTTGCAATAAGACATTTGTGTAATATATATTGTATACTTTTCATATTGTGAATGATGTAAAAGATAGGTTTCCTGATATAAAAATGTTAAACGACGGAGAGGATCACACTTGCTAATGAAGATTAATTAAGGAGATTAACTTTCTCATAATCTCAAGTCACAATGGTTGAGATTAATAACTTCAAATGAAACTTGTCAAATGAATATCTTTAAACAAAAAGTTAAATTAAAACATGGATAAAAGTAAGTTAGGAAAAGAAGAGATAAATAAAGGGTTTTGCTTACAACAATGACCCTTATGATTGTAAACAACTAATTTCCCAAAATTGTGTTTTTTATCTTACGATTGTCCCAAGTACAAAAGTTTGTGTTTAGTGTAGGCGTGTAGCACAGAAGCCTGCAAGAGATCACAATTCGTGTGGTTCCTGAAGATAAATGAGGAGGTCAAACATGTCATAATTGCCACCATCACTTTCATCTTAAATTATGTTCAGGTTGCTTAATTTAAAGTGTTTACTACTTAAACATAAGTAGGATAAAACAAATAATTAACCACTTAGATAGGCCATCTCATACACCCTCCCTAGGGGGTGTTTGTTTGAACTTAAATAAGCGAGTAAATAAGTCGAGCCGAAGTAAAGTTTGACTCAAAAACTTGATGCTAAGGTTGAGTTTGACACGATAGCTCGATGAGCATCCATGATAAATGTTGCAAGTTAACTCGGGGAAGATTGTAGTTCGACTTGACATCAACACCTAAAGCCAAATAAACCTTAAAGTTCTTTCGATAGAAGCAACAAGTAAACCTTTAACCCATTACTTCTTAACATACACATAATAACACACAAGACAAGAAGTATCTGCATATTGCTCTCTAGATGTAACAAATCCAACAATCTGATTTTTTTAAATAATAACAGCAGCAACGACTTTAACATAAAAGCTTTTTTTTTCAACAACATTACATATTTGATTCTATTTAGTCAATTTTTTCTTATTAGCCCAAACACTCCTAAAATACTTGTTTATAGCCCAAACAACACAATCCTCATAAAAAAGGAATTTCACGCACAAAGCTAACACATCTCGGAACATTCTTGAAGGACCAAAGGATTTGTATCCCAATAGTATCCGCAACCAAATGGTTGCGGGTTCAAGTCCTGCTTAGGACAATGTGAGATTCATTACTTGTGTAAATATTGTCAGATATAGTTAGTTGACTTTTTTTTTTTTTTTTTTTAAATCTTGAAGGGCCAAGATTATTATTATTTACATATTTGAAAACTTATAGGACTTGCTTATAATAACTTTGTATGGTATAATCGAAAAACAGCAATTGACATATTTTATTCCTTCCATTCGTTTATTTATTTTCTATCGACAGTTTGTATATGTTTAGCGAGGAGCTGACTAATATCACCACAACAAGGCAAAAAGATTGTTATCTAAGTAAGATTCTATTGCTTTATAACATGTTGAACGTTACTTAATGATTATATTTTGTTTACTTTTATTAACATGTCAAGGCTAAATCTATTATTGTGTGCTTGCGTAGAGGGTATAAAACCCTGATTTTGGATGATTAAATTGGTTGTTCGGTAATATTATATAAATTCAAGAATCAAGAGCCAACTTGTTTATATGCTTGAATAGTTATCGAGGTATATATTAAATTTGGATCCCCTCGTATATTTATCAAAGATCGGTAACCCTCTTTGCAATTCCAGACAACTAACGAATTAATCAGTTATTTTAGTAGTAATATTCTCAAAGGGCGCAGGCATCAATAATGGCAGCTGCTACATCAACTATGGAAGTAGAAGTTGATGAAAAAGAAGATAAGAGATGGAGCCTTCAAGAAGAAATCTATAACCTATTTGATGCTTCACTGAATCGTGGTTTCCGTCTATTTGAAGAAGAGGCTGAGATTTGTCCGAGCCAGGAAGAGGAGCATGGTGATTACAATTGGTATATGTTGTTTCTGTGTTTTTACTTGCTTTTTTTTATCGTATGTAACATATTGCATTTAATTTATTTCTTCTGAATGATGACAGCCAAAATGTCTTGACTATATGGCCCGTATTAAGAAAAAGCTTCGAATTTATTCAAATGTATCCACGTATTCAAGTACCAAGAGATATTGGAGAGGTATTTTTATTTGGTCAATCATGGTTTTTGAGTATATTAGAATTTTTCTTAACTGGCATTATATGTTATTATCATAGAGAATCAAGAAAAAACTTCCGAAATCTGCAAAACACATGATAGAAAACCTCTCCGTACAAGATGTTGGTTTTGTAACTTTTTCGTTATCACGGAAATGGTTAACTAAGGTATTGTTTTTTTTCTCTTCCTTCCCAACTTTTCTAAAACATACTTTACAATTTACCCTCAGGTTCTTCTTGTTTGTTTCCATGCAGAGCATTCATAATATGCTAAAAGATGGTATAGACACTTTGGCACCAAAACTTCCTGTGCAAAGGGTAATAGTATACTATCCCTCATTGGCCGAAGAAACACACGTGGGTCAGTTTCGACGAGACGCTATCCACAGGATGCTAATTCGTATGCTTTCTTATTCTAAAGTTGATGCATGGTCGGAGAATCTCAGCCACACTGACTCTCAGGACATTCTTTCAAAGAAAGCATCCGAGGCTCAGGGCATCTTGAAGAAATGGTTTTCGATTAATGACATAAGAGGGGGAGATGTGGTGATAGATGTTGAAGATAAACCACCTTTCATTCTTGCAAAGAGAGATTTTGACAATTCTTATAAAGAACTCGAACTTTTGAGGTATTTCACTTGCTGATTTTATCAAATCATGTACATATATATCAATTGGCTAATGATATATCCGTTTATCTAATCTTTTTATTATTTTTCTGGTAAATTTATTGTAACCAGATTCACATTTTACTAATGATATATGAACTGTGGTTTCCAAATCTTTTGTCTGCATATGTAGGTATGGGTTTGGAAAGAAAATAGCAGATTGGATTGTATGTATAACTCCTCTACGGCAACAAGAGTACATTGAAATGTGCTTCACTGTATGTAACTTTTACACAGCCGCAAAACTGATAAAAAGTAAAAAAATTGAGAGACTGAATACTGTTTTTTATTTTCCAGGCTGCTAAACGTGAAAAGTGGACCCCGACTGAAAGGAAATGGCAGTGGGTCCCAGATGGTACAAGTTATGCAGGATATCGAACTTGTACTATTGAACCAGAACAGTTGGCTACTTTGTTGGACAAAGTCGAAGCTCGTTGTCGTGTTGTGGCACAAGGTATAACGGATATTGTTCATTTGCTCTTTATATATTTTCGTGAATAAATAATGTGATTACCAAAATTGTTTTATTACAAAAATCATTCAACTTCCTATGATAAAGCAATCTAGCTTTTAATTACCCGTTTGACCTTATCTTTCTTTAGGTGAAAGTATATTTTTTCTTAACCCATTAGAGATAAAACATGTCCCAAATCATCAATCCATCAATATTACAACAAGGTCGATCTTACAATGGCTGAAGTTGACATTTTCTTTTTTATCAGGCAAGGATGCTCGGTTGCTTGAGTATAGTGCTGAAGCAATTTTTGATAGCTCTCTTACGTAAGATTCCCATGCTTTTAAAATAATGTTTACCCTTATTGTACTTATGCTATCAGTAATTCCGTATTAATAATAACAGTGGTGAATGTCAGGTTTCTATGAACTTGCTGTAGTAATCGAATTTCCATTTCCAATTTTTTTATATTGAATTAAACAATGTCTACACCGAGAATGAGATACCCTACTTTCATGTTTTGTACTTATTCATATTCAATGCTTTTGGTTTTGTGTTCACAGGTATACATTTTTGAAAAGTCACAGATTGGCTAATTGTACATTCACCTTTGATGAGATGGTTGATGAAGAGGTATTTTTATGGTGTTCTTCCATTACTAGTGATGTTATCCAATTGTATATTGTATTCTTATGATTTTCTCTAATTCATTGATCAACAGGGAAATACTTTTGTATTTCTATTAAATACACAAGCTAAAATTCGTAGAATTACTGATAATTTTCGTAAAGACATCGATGAATTAAAGAAGGTAAGGATTACTTTTCGTTTCAATGTTGTTACAGCCGAGTTTTATTGCTTTCTTGCTCTTAAATATTAAGTTAACTGATATATTTGTTTGCAACAGGCTTCAAAGTTAATCTTGGATATAGTTGAAGGATGGAGGGAACGTGAAGAACATGAGTTGGAAGTCCATTTGCTCGAGTTTACTGAGGTAACACGAGTATTGTAATGAGCTTTTACTATTCCTTGGAACATACAAAACCCGAGTTGAATTATATATAAATCATAGTTTTTGGAGTTGAATACTTGGTTTTATTTCCAAGTTTACTCTAAAATATTATAAGTTTCTTTTTCAGGCTCTTGAAGAGTCTTGCGAAACTCTCTCGCCACATATTCTGTGTGAATACCTATACGATTTGTCCAAGATGTTTACCAATTACTATTCCTCCGTGTGCAAGGTATATATATAATTGTTTATGCTTTTTGTCATACAATATTGAACCTTAATTGCCGGTTCTTTTACATCTAGTTAACATTCTGAAAATTAATTTGATTTCTAAAATGACATGTAATTATTTGTGTTGTGCTTTAGTGTAATGTTGAAAGTTTTGGCAGGTTGGAGCTGTTGCGGAGACAAGCACATTATTGCTGTGTGAGGCAACCTCAGTCGTAATAGAAAAATGCTTTCGTCTTTTGGGGATCATACCGGTATGCATTATGAGTAGAATTTTTTAAATTCAGGTTTTCGGGTTGGGTTTTCCTCTCCCTGGATTCTCTTATGCGGGACTATCTTTTGTTTATAAATCATGGATTATTTTACTCTTCTGATCAAAAGGAAGTATTTGAGGATTTATTAGGTTTTTAGGTCTAAGCTCTTTAATTTAAATTGGCTTGGGTGTACTAAGATGACACTAAAACTCATTTCCATTCTATTCAATCAGTTCATGGTTAATAATTCATTATGAAGAAGTAAAGTATAAATTAAAAAAATAAATTAAAAAATAAAACAAAAAAATAAGTCTAGTTTAAATAACTAATGGTATTACAGTAGTTAGAAAAAACAAAGTTAGTCACAATTCCACATTTTATAACCAGTTTTAAACTTCCTTTTTTTTTGTGTAGGAATGCTCAATCTCGGCCCAATCACTACTATCGGGTTTAAGATCATCCACGAAGCGACCAATGGATGTAAATACTCCTGTGGCTGTAGAGGTTGGCGTCGAGTATGAAAGAAAACGAAAGGAGCTTGAGGATCGTTGCATTACTCCTTGTTTGGTTTCGGTTGCTAGGTAACTACCGGTTTTAATATTGAAAACAATCGATATTTTCTATGCTAAGTTTATATTTTGTTTCATGCAACTTAAGTAAAAATATAGGGTTTGCATAAAGTATTGCACCTTTCCTTTATGCCTTCGAAAACTGACTTTGTGTAAAGATTAGGTCATTTTGTAGTCTGTCATTGTAGCATCATATATATAAATAAAAGCCAAATTATGTATAAATTTAACAATCCAGTCAGTTTTTAATCAATATTATTAGAAAACCATCTTTTAGTGACTCAAGAGTTCTAACATACGTTTTTTCATTTCAGCCGCTATGTTTTTTTTTTTTTTTTTTTTAGTTTTGAATTATCAAGATAGTTTTGTTTGGGTCACCGACATTGAGAATTAAAAACCCTGTAATGTAATTGTGATTTCTGTAATGTTAGATTTTACAAAAGATTGCTAATATATCTGTTTATAAATTGACCCAAACGTGACACAAAACATCTTTTGATGACTTGTATGTGCAAAATAAAATTTTCTATTATGGGGTAGTCTAAGTGTTCTTTAAAATAAGTTTAAATTCTTCTATGTTTTAATAAAATAAAAGGTATATCGACATCAAATTGTTGCTCATCATGGACTAAAGTAAGTAATTAAATTAAATATACATTCTCTTCAAAAGTAGGGAATTTTCTTTGCTTACAGGTTGGATACAAATTAGTTGTTGCGAAGGGTGTGGTTTACGTAGGATGATTAATTGTTGTATTTTTCACAAGACAGATGATGTGGTAGAGTACTTATCATCAGTACAGTAATATGACTGTCACTTTACGCTCTCTGTTACTTAATAATGCATAGATAAAGAAAGATAATGCGAGGGAATAGAGATTATGTTCTGAAAAACTACTCCTTAGATTCAATATGTTTTCCTTGATCAGCATTTCTAATGTCGTGAAAGGTGAGGTTTATGTAGGATGATTAATTTATTGACACGTAATACGGCCGTCACTTTTTGCTCTCAGTTACTTAGAATAGAGTTTATGATCTGAAAAGCTACTCCTTGAGATTCAAGATGTTTCCCTTGATCATCATCTATCATATCTGTCTTGCACAAATGTTTTCCATGGCTGCTATGTACATGATTTTGCATAACTTAGTGCTATACAAGCTGAAAACAAAACCGATTTCTTGGTCCTAATTTTTGCATCTAACTTTCGTTTACTGCTCAACACAATTTATATTTATCTACAGTTGTAATTTCTTTATTTTAATATGTGGTTGTTGTTTTGATTTTCATCAGGGATCCACCTAGAAATTCCCGGTTTGAGTTGTTTTCAATTCGTCCCTTTATTAAATCAGACAAGTTTGAAAAGGGTAAGATGTTTGGGATCATTTCAGTCTCGGATAACTATGGGCTACTATCTGATGGTGTGTGTAACTTATTTGAGCCCGATTTTGCCTATGTTCCTTTATTCAACCATGAATCGTGTCACTCCATAAACATGCGCAACAGTGGGTTTGTATACCTTGGCAATCCAAGTTACCGGCACGCTGTTGCATTTTCTTCCTCAATTGAGATCCGTATGGAGATATATGTTACTAGTGACAATAAGGATGAGTGTTATGAACTTTGCAACCGCAAATTTAAATTAGACTTATTAAATATTTGGGGACAGAATTCACGTAGCAAGTGTGGTTGTTTTGATGTTAACGGTGAGGATGGGGTTACAAGGATGCATTACATATTATTAAAGGATGCCATTGATGCTGCTTTGGAAGTAAGGTTTGAAAAGAATGCTGGTGAGACTCGTGGCCGTGAAGTTCGGGGAGAAATCTATGCTTTTTATGGATCGGACATTCTCGATGAAATTCGTGATGGAATGAAAGCATGCTATTGGTCATTACTTTTCCGAGCCGATGAACCTTTTGCTTTGAGGGGTGATAAAATTCCTCTAAGGAAGTGTATGTTGGCCGTGCCCAAGAATGCCCCTCTCAAGTTTAAAGCATACTTGGTTGATGTTGAATCTAAGGAATTTATTTTGGATGACATATGCGAACTCAATTCGCTAACCAATGGTAGCAATGAGGTTAGAATTGAAGGGTTGACGGGAACTTTGATTCTGAAAGCTGATTGGACATACGAAGGACAATATCTTTGAAATCTACCCCGTTGATATGGTATTTTGTTACTTTCTGAAATGGTGACTTGACAATCCTATGATGTTATGAGCTTAAATGGCATGTCTTTTATGTTTGATTACAGGAACTTACATATACTGTGTATGATTATGATGGTTAAATTCTGATTATGATGACAGGAACTTACATATACTGTGTATGATTATGATGGTTAAAGTTGGGAGACATTACTTCAGGATTACAGATGGTATTTGATGATATATGATGAACGTTATTGCATAAAATGTTGGCTTCACTCTATGAAAGGAATTTTCTATTTTGTTATGCAGCAAATATTGTCTATTTTTATCTTGCTCATACATTGACCAACATCCAAAACAAAAAATTCAGAAATATATATATATCACTGATATTTTATATAATACACTTATATGCTGATACAGGCTGTAAAGAGAAGAGAACACAGTGGCCTCCACAAAATTCGCTACACGTGTTTAAAGGGCGATGCACTGTTTTCCATATCTATAAAGCAGTCCAAACGTGTATAATTTCGTGTTCGAGCAGGTATATAAAGCCACTACAAGCAATGTAACAGTCCTACAACTTATGGCCATGACACTGCTACAGACCTTAGCCTTAACAAGAGTATAATCAAATGCAGAACAAACCAAGCTCTTGCTCTAAATTTTTGTTATGAACACGTTTAACTCACAACAAAACGTTAAGACACTCTTTCAAATGCAGTAACATGTAAACTATTTGCGAAACAATGTACCATTATACTTGAAAGGCAAAAATGTTCTTACCAGCATATACTAGTTTATTGTTTTCTTATTGGCCATTTCCAAGACTAATATATCACTAACATGTACTTATCACAATCAATTTACCAGTAATAATGGTATCGCGTCACTTAATTTATCTATAATTCAAACACCGCGTGAAAAATACAAAAGCATTGGTTTTCATTGTTTCAAAAACAATCTATGCAAATATGTACCTTCTCATGAATATTGATGTTGGTTAAAGATGGAAATGACATTCGAGTTTCCAGATCTCCACGCGTTGAAACATTAAGAGTTTATATAAAACAATGTTTCCTATAAAAGACCACCGGAAGTCTGGAAATTATATAGTAGTAATTACTAACAGTTGCCCTTAGAAAAAAGCACAAATGAACTCGCCTTAATCAGGGATAACATGAACATCCGGATTTCATAATGAGCCAAGTTCCTCAGCTCTTAAGATCAGTCTTGAGGTTTAGACATGAAACTCGAAATACATGAGTATATGTAATAAACAGACGACTATACTCAATTGAGCAAATCCTTGAGCATTCGACAGCTTTCAAGTAACGCGTCAACTGAATCATGGCCCAACAAGTCATACACCTTTCAATTTAAGAGCCCATAAGTACCAAAACCGAAAATTTGGCAAATTTATAGGAAATATGAGCAACAATAAAAAGCCTGTGTACTTTATGCTTTACAGCAGCATGAATCCACCCACCTGACTGTCAACATATCACAGTAATTGAAACAATGCAGACAGAACCTATCCGAATATAGGGTCTTGTATACTAAAACCTAATACACTATTTCTCTTTAATTTCGCACAGTTCAATCTTTAAAGGATTCGAGTCCACGGAACAATATATGTCTATAGACTGAGTTGAAGTCCACATATACCCTCAGTCCCTAATTATTTAACCAAATGTTGGTTCGAACTGCATCTTCAGTTAAGACGAATCAAGTGTAGAACAGCATCCGACAAGTTACTGATCTGATTGACACCATTTTCGCTTGTTGCTTTTATTCTACATTGGTGATCTGAACCAGGAATACGTCACAGAATCAAGAGTATCTCAAAATCACCAACATATATGCAGATGATATCTAGACCTTCTTACTTCTTTGAATAAAGAGCATTAAATCAGTACATGAAAAGATCTAAGTGAAGAAAGACACCAAACAGGTCAATGTCGTTGATCAGAACAGAGCCTGGCGGATCTGGATCCTCTTCTGCACTTGATCCTTTTACATCTTCCAACCACAGACGCAGTTTTGTTGCCAATATGATTTTTTAATTGCAACATATATATTACTCATAAAAACAAGCAAGGTGCTAGAAGATACAAGGATCATTACAGCAATCTACACACCCAAAAACCTAAGAACAGAACACTACACCCCCAATAGAACGAAAGACACATCAACACAGGGCCACACCTACAGGCAACAGCCAGTAACACATATTAAACAATTCTGCATAGACCCAATTATTACGGGTATGATAATTATTAATAACTACACCTCAATACTTCATAAGCCTCTTTTAGATTATTGGTAGATTACAGAGCATGTTCAGAGCTGAAATCAGTTAGTTACTGGTGTAGGTTACTTAAATAATCCAAGTAATAGTGCTAAACGCCTAAACATATCTTTGAATCCTACAACAACAACAACATACAAATAAGCAAATATCATTGCAATTTGTAGGTTTAGGTAGGTGTCATCGAAAGGCCAAGGGACTTGAAGGCAATCGTAGTGAGATCAAGCTGTAAAAAGAAGAGATCAATGTTGCCTGTACAAAACGCTAGACCTATTAAAGGGAGATGCATTATTTGCCATTTCTAAAAAGCAGCCTAAAGGTGCCATTTATACAAGCGAAATAGTTATCCTATAACTTATGGCCCTGGTGCTGGCTTCAACCCTTAACCTTCGCCTTAACCTTAACAAGAGAATAATCAAATGCAGAACATATCTTCTGAGTCAACTGTGACTACAGCTGACCTATGACCTCATATAACTTGCAACAAAATGTTACGACTTTCTTTGAACTGCTGTAAGTTGTCAACTATTTGCAAAAATAATTTACCATCACATTTTAAGGATGTTTTGGCCTATAGGCTTTCGGCAAAAGAAAGTGGCCATTACATTTATGTGAAATGATAGTAGTCCAGAAAAGTGCAAGCAAACATGTTTTCGGGAAAAGAATATTGCGGAAAAAAACAACGATAATTCCCCAAACACAGTAGAGCAGAAAACCACTGTAAACGAAAGAACAAACTAGATTCACAGATACCAAATGTACAACTACATTGAAGGCATAAAACCTTTCTAGAAAAGAAGCTAGCACTCATCATACAATAACACATTTTCTCATAACTTATAATCAGGAATATAAACTTTCAGGAAGAACACTCTTTTACCAAAACGCGTCATCCAATTATACAAGTAGTACACTCTTGCCATAATTTCCGAACCACCTACAATAATCAAAATAGACACAATTATACTACTAAAACACCGACAACACTAACATACTACATAACAACCATTTTACCAAAATCTACTCACCAGCTTCAAGCCTTCGGTATCACAACAACACCGTTTTCCACCACACCCGGCCCCTCACCATTACACACTTTTCCCGCTTCAACAACCTTCACCAATGCATCGCTCTTTACACCTCCATTTTCCCCAACAACAGCATCCACCACCGTTCCCGAACCCAATCCCGAATCCTTACCATTAACGCCATCCACACTCCCATTCCCACTCCCATTCTCCTTCAACTCAACCGCATTCAACGCGTCCAAAACCACACCCGACTCATCCACTTTCTTATCCTTAACAACAACGACACTACTATTATAATTAACTTTCGTACTAAAACCACTACTCGCAACAATAAGTTTTTTATTATTCTTCTTCTTATCTATCGCCATTAGCTTAACAACATGATCTAACGCCTCCCTCGCTCGTTTCTTCGTAAACGCGGATTCTTTCGCTCGTCTATCAGCTTCCATCCCCGCCGCAACCTCCGCTTTACTCATCGAATTCGCCGCAATCTTCCCCGCACACAACAACAGCCTCGCCGCCTCCTTATCAATACACCTACCATCACTTTCACCTCTACTCATCAAATTCAAAACAAGTAAGTTAGGGTTCAGGCACGAAGCGCAGGGCGTGGGACCACGCGCCGACGTAATCGAACCGGTAGGCTGAGCCGCGAGTGAGATACACGTCGGATGAGAAGACGAGTAGCATTTGTAACAGACGACGGCGTCGTCCGGCGGCGTACGGTCGTAAACGCCGAGACACGACGGACAGAAGCATTGTGGATGGAGACGGAGGACGCAGGTGGTGCAGAGACGCCGGAAGTTGCCACGTAAGCGGACGTTGTGGAGGAGCTTCTTTTCTTCGACGCCGCACTGGCCGCAGGTGGTGACGGCGGCGGTGGTGGTGGTGGTGGTGGTGGTGGTTGTGATGACGTCATCGGTGAGTGATCATGAAGATGAAGGTTGGTTTTGGTTTTAGGGTTTACTGTGTGTGATTGTGTGTGTGGGTGTGGAGGAGATGAAAATGAAATGGACCGGTGGACCGGTTTTGGTGGGGGTGTTTTGGACCGGGTTTTGTTGATGTTTGAAAATAAGGTAAAGGATTTGTTTGTGTGATGGTGTGGTGGGAGGTGATTTTGACACGTTTAGGATGTGGTTGGGGGGTTGTCTTTATAAAAACTCTATGAATAGCAATTGTATGGTAAGAAAACATTGAATTATTTGGGTGCGTTTAGTTGAGGAAAACAACCTTGTTTTTCATAAAATATTTTATGAAAAATGAAGAAAACTAAAATCGCGTTAATTAGCGTTTTTTAATAAAATATATTATAAAATACAAAATACTTTATTTCTTAATTTAACAAAGAAAATTACAAAACAAAATTTATTTGTTTTTGTTGATTTCTTTTGTAACCCTCAACCCTCCCTCTCTTTCTTCAAAATAGAAAATACAAACATCAACTAAACGCATTTTTTATATTTTCAAGTGTATTTCTCTTCCAAATTTTTATAAAACTAAAAATAAAAAACAAGATAATTTTTTCTCACTTGTTTCTTCTTCATACATAGTAATAAAAAAGTTGATATGCACAACAAGAGTAAATTGCAAAATCGTCCTTATAGTTTGGTCAAATTGGATGTTTCGTCCGCATAGTTCCGAAAGTGCAAAAACGTCCTTATTTTGCATTGTTACGTCCGTTTTAATCCTCCGACATTGCACATTTCGTCCGTGTGGTTCCAAAAGTGCCAAACTACAAGGACGGTTTTTTCAATGCCGGAGGACTAAAACGGACGTAACAGTGCAAAAAACGGACGATTTTTGCACTTAATGAACCACAAAGACGTGTGCACAACAATCTATAGCATATGGTACAACATTATATATACGTTTGTTTCTGATGTACACATTGTATACCTTCTTACATAAATATCTAGTTACTTTCTTCATTGAAAGTTATATCTTCATTTTTCAATTTGATTTATCTTTATTAAGTGTTTATTTTCAAATTTCAACCAAAATGGTTTTCAACTTTTCATAAATTAGACATAAACATTTTTGATACACAATATAATAGGTTTTACTTTTCTTAAAGTGCATATAATCTAAAAATAAGGATATATAATTAAATAGTATTCTGATATTTCAAAGTTAGTAGTATTAAATAACAGCAAACTAATAAAACTTTTAAAATAAAATATTTTAGTGATGTAATGTATATAGTTATATCATTCAGAGTTATTGGTATGATCAAATAAAACTAAGGTTATGATATCCATGCCTCTCCTCCATCTCTGTAAGTGATTTCAATATCCACCCTAATTTTTTTTTATCTTCTTTTCTTAACTTTTTTTAATTCTTTTTTTATAATTATTCTATGAAACAGAAATTACGGAAGAGAATATATAAAGTTAGACAAGAAATACGGAACATAAAATGATAAAAAAATATCACGGAATAAAAATTGGTAAAAAACCTATCTTGTACTGTTAATAAAAGGAGTAAAATGTGAGACATGAGGGGTAAAAGGTGAACATTGTAACCGGTTAACCGAACCGTATCCGAAGACAAACCGAAAAACCCAACCGGTCAAAACCGGTTTTGACCCAAACCGGTCCGGTTTTTATCCTAACCGCCGGTTAAGAACCGGTTCCCAGTTTTGAGAAAAACCCCGGTTTGAAGACCGGTTTTTATTAACCGGTTCGGTTAACCGGTTAGTAACCGGTTTTTTTGGTAGGGGCGGGTTTTTTTGGGATTTTTTTGAATTTTAAAATTTTGAATTTGAAATTTTGAAAGAGGGGCGGGAAGGAGAGGGGGGGGCAGATATTATTAAATATGTTTCAAAAATTACCATTTTGCCATACAAATGTTAGTATAAATAGATGTGTTATGTATTTGGTTAATTACCACTTTCAAACAATCAAAAAACACTCAAAAAAATCAAAACCGAAAGTATTTTACTAAACACTAATGGAAAGTTCAAACACCAACAACACCACCAACACCGAAGTTGGTTCAACAAGTGCAGCGACGGTTGTGAAAGTTTTACCATGCGACCGTGTAAAAGATCCATGGGAACACTACAACTACGTCCTAATATCGGACGGTAAGAAAAATGCTCAATGTAAACTTTGCTTGAGTATACTGTCTGCCGGTTCCAACTCGACGTTGAGGGCTCATATCAAACAAAAGTATTGCAAGGCACTCAAATCATTAGGAAGCCGGTCGATCGTCCATGGCTCGAGGCGGGACTATTTTTGCATACGATCATGATTTACTCCGTCAACAATTGGCGGTTTGGTGATTCAACGTGGTTTGCCGTTCAACCACTATGACAACGCTTTGACAACGGAGGTGTACGTAAATATATGCAACCGCAGTACCATCATGTAAGTCGATGACTTAAACGCGATGCTATGAAAATGTGGAAAACGGCTAAACAAGATTTAAAAAATATTTTTTTAAATTTAGATGCTTGTGTTAATTTAACAACCGATGTTTGGGCCGCTCCTCATAATTTGTCATTTTCGTACCTTTGTGTTACCGCACATTGGGTTGATCCCGAAAGTTGGCAAATGATGAAGCGAGTCGTAGCATTTGAATACTTTCCGGTTCCTCACTCCGGAGAAGCTTTATACAACTTGTTGAGAAAAGTGTTTCATAAATTTAACTTGAAAGAAGAAAAAAAATTCAATAACGTTGGATAATGCTAGTAACAACACAAATGCAATGGGTAGACTAAAAATGGAATACGAGCCACCTTGTAATGGCGATTTTTTTCATAGTAGATGTGTTGTACACATCATTAACTTGGTCGTGCAAGCGGGATTAAAAGATGAGCATTTGAGTGAAGTGAAAGAAAGTTTTAAAAGAGTGTTAACCGATGTTTTTAAAAAGGGTAATAAAAGATATAATGCATACATTCGATTGTGTGAAAGTGCGGGGAAACCTTGGTTACAACCTAGTTGGGATATTGAAACAAGATGGAACTCCACTTATCTTATGTTCATAAGTGGTTTAAAACAAAATGTGACTTTGCAATATTTTCATGATGAGAAATTGTCGGGAAGGGGTAGGTGTGCTCCATTTAATGCCGAGCATTGGGATACTATTGAAAAACTAACCCGACTACTTGAAGTTTTTTACAACGCAACAAAAAAATTGTCGGGAGTTTATTATCCAACGGCTCATTTGGTACTCGAGCAACTATTCTTGATGTCTTCACAAATTTCCGCATTTGAATTTCATGGTGGTGTTTATACAAGCATGGTTTCCGGGATGAAAGAAAAGCTTTTGAAATATTTTGAAACTTTGCCACCGTTAATTACGTGTGCGGCCGCATTAAATCCATGTTATAATGTAAACGAGGTAGAGGTGCTTATCGACTCGATTGTGACTGATTTGGGTTGTTTCACGTCAAACCCGAACTATGCTGATGATACAAAAGAGTCCTTTGGCCATTCTTTTAAAAGTTTGTGGGAATATTATTTTGAAAATATGGTAACCCACCTCTTCGTGATCGAGTCTTCTTCATCATCATCAAGGGGTTTTAGAGGAATCCGATACTTGCTTTGCATAAAAAGATAAGAGATAATCCCAACAAACGGTTAAGAAATGATCGTTTAGCGAACAGTGAATATGAAAGATATACCACAACCGATTTTATCTCACATATTCCGACCGAACAAGTTGAAAACTTTGATGTGTTGGCGTTTTGGAAAGCAAAGGAAACAATGTTTCCCGTTCTATCCCGAATGGCTCGTGATGTACTAAGTGTACAAGCTACTTCGGTAGCTTCTGAATCCGCTTTTTCAACAAGTGGAAGGGTTTTATCAAATCTGAGATCAAGACTCACACCGGCTTCTATGGAGATGTGTATGGGTTTGAAAGATCACTTGGACGCAATGAAGCGAGTGCAAGATAAAACTAATCTTGAAAATGCCGGAGACTTCTAAGGGGAGGTCTACGAGGAAGAGGCACAAGCGGGTGAAATCGAGATGCTTTCCGATGAAGAAATAAGACAAGATCATTTTCGAAAGTTGGGGATCCGATGAAGACTATTAGGACTTTTATGCTTACGTATTATGTTTTAAGTTTATGTATTTCCTTTGATGTATTTCCTTTAAGTTTATGAATTTCCTTTCAGTTTATGTATTTCCGACGTTATAAATAAAAGTTGAAGTTTATTCAGTGTAAGTTTGTTTAAATGTTGAAAAAAAAAAAAAAAAAAAAAAAAAAAAAAAACGGTTAACCGGTTACAAACCGGTTAGATATTTAAAAATTTTGAATTTTGGACTTGGTGGCAAAATTTTTTCAAAATGAAACCGGTTAACCGGGTCCCAAACCGGTTTCTAATTTTTAAAAACTCAAAATTTTGAAACGGCGGCAAATAAATTTTTTGAATTCTCAACCGGTTAACCGGTTAAAACCGGTCCGAAATTAAAATTTTAAAATTTCAAATTTTGAATTTTTTTGAGCGGGAAGACGGGTAAACTTTCAAAATTTGTTTTTTTTTTTATATTTACAAGTTTGCCATTGTAAGACTAGTATAAATAGATAAATTGTGTTTTTATTTCTTTGCAACTTTTATACAATTAAAATAAACTCTAAAAATAAAAATCGGAAGCATTTCACATTTTACTATGGTGATCTCGCACCACCCCGCCACCGGTGATTGTTCGTTATTTACCCAGACCGTGTACCAAATGTTTGGGCTCACTACCACTACGTCGAAATGTCGGATGGCATGCGAAAGGCTCAATGTAAGCATTGTTTATGTTTCTTCAAACCCACTTCCAACGCGGCGTTGAGGGCTCACTGGAAGTATTGCCGCCATGCACTGCAGTTGATGCGATTCGAGACCTCGAGTCGACGTTGAGTAGCTTATCAAGTTATCGATGTTTTATGTTTATGTTATTATGTGTTATGTTTTAAGTTTATGTGTAATGTGTGATGTATCATGTATTCTCCGTTCTATTAAATAAAAGTTCTAGTTTATTAATACACGAAACAAGAAAACGATGACAAACGACGACGAAAAAAATATATACTAGAACCGGTCAAAACCGGTCTAGACCGGTCCCAAACCGAGCCCAAACCGGTTTGGACCGGTTGGGTTTTTCAGTCTTCACATCCGGTTCGGAACCGAACCGGTTAACTGGCCCGACCGGTTTTTTTCGCGTTGACCTAAACCGGTTCGGGTTTGACCGGTCGTCAAACCAAACCGGTTAACTGTTTTGTGCACGTCTAGGTAAAAGGAGGGTGTAAGAATAACAACACCCATAAAACTAGGGGTGAGCAAATGGACCGAGAACAAAACTGGAACGATCCAACTTGAACCGAATTTTAGAATCGCGGTCCTGTTCTCGGTATTTTAATATTGCAAATTTCGGTTCTCGTTTAGGTTCGATCAGAAATCGCGAGTATCAGTTCCGAAACTAAAGAAGCGCCCGGACTCTATGTATCGTGTATCATTTATTAGTATTTTATGTAACAATGCATGGACCATTACTCGTTACAAACAAGTTTTAGTTTTCTTAATGTGTATCAGTTAGATTTTCTTTTTATATACTATATTTTCAAAATCGTGTCTATGTTGTTGACTCGTTGTGCTTATGTTACTATAGGAAATGAGTTGGTTATTAGTGAAACCTTATACATACTTGTAGTTTCCTCTCTGCAACAACTATATTATGGATGGTTCTCCCGTGTGCAGCATCTTCTTTGCTAGGACGAATTAGCATCAGTTTAGTTAATTCAGTTTTATCACTTGATTTTGTTATAATTGTTACCGTATTTGTTAGTGTCACATATGCATATCATTGTACATGTTATGAAAGTTTTACCATATGCATATCATTGTACATTTTATGAAAGTTTACACACTGTATATATGTACTTATCTTTCTCTCTTGATATATTTAGGTTTTACACGTAGCTTATGACCCCAATATCGAGTTAGAATTTAATTTGACGATGAAGAATAGTGTGATATACTTTGCTTGAATGTCATCGCCTTAAGTGTGTGTTAGAGCAGTTGTAATCTGTTGTGTTAAAAATTACTCTCTTTTCTGTTATTTATGAAGTTTTCATTACAAGCCAATTTCCATAAAAGAGAATATGGATGACAATTTGAGTGTAACATGGATTGAAATTCTATCAAGTTGGTTTAACATGACCTATCATGTAGACCAATAAAAAATAAGTAAAATAGACAAAGGTTTTTCTTTCAATTGAGTTTAAAAAATCATGACTAAATTCATATTTATTCATTTCAGACAATTTTTCTCTCATGAAAACTCAAGTAAAATTGAGTCATGTTAACCGCAACTTGCGAGGATTTCTATTCGTGTAACATGGCCCTTCATTATTTTAGTATGCAATTAGATTTTTTGCACTTTTTTTCATTATCTTTCTCATTCCTTACCCCTATAACCCTCTACCAAGCATGTCATAAGTCATTTTTTGTATAAAGGAAGAGAAGCATAAATCAATAGTTTGTTGGAGTGACCATTTAGATGACAAAATTAACTTTAAAACTTTGCTCATTTGAACAAAACATGAGTTTCATGTGAACAACTCAAATCCACCAAAAAGCCTAACAGCAAATACTCCCATCAAAATCAGCTAACCAGCACTAGTTAAAACAAAACAAAAAATGTTAAGAAAACCGTTGTTCCTGCTTATTTATATTTGCAGGTGCTAGTCATGTCTGCAATCAACTCTGTACAACGAACCTTGCTAATATTCCCTATTCTGCAACAGCTTATTCTTGATTCTAAGGACTAACATGAATTTTAAAGAAATGATTTCGATTAGCTTATTTTCTTAGCTTGTAGGCTTAGTTAAACATGGAAAAGTTCTTAAGTTCATTTTTTTGGGTCTATGAGCTTACGAGCTTTTCCAAATTCAAAAAGGCCATAACCCTGAAAAATAAGCAAATCCAAACAATCACCAAGTTACATGTAGAAGATACGACACTTTGTTTCAACATGTCAAAGAAGTTGACTGTTTGGTTGATGCCCGAACGAAGTGTTTTCCTCCTACTGAAAAGAAGACAAAGGCAAAGTTAAAACCATTTCAGAGTTGAAAAAATAAAGATGTACACATGCAACAATTCTATAGCAATGGGAGGACCCAACAACATGTTTCACTTGAAAATTACATTTGAACAAATTCGAGCCATTCCAGTTGCCTTTTCATTTATCTTTTCCGTTTCTGAAATTTAGGGGGTGTCTGGACCTAATTAACACAACTTGAAGTTGCAACAGTCTATGTTTAATGTTTGGATAAACATTATTGGTGACTCGGGGTCAGTAATCATTTATGGATAACCAGTTTCATACTAGCTGCAACCCGATTTATGAACAAGTAGGCTAAAATTTACTCCTCTTACCCTAATTTTAAAGACATTTACCTCTCATTTCACAAAAAAGACTATTTGTTACACAACAAAACTGTCATTTTGTATACGAATTCTTTGGATAATCAGAAATTGCCAAACACGTGTACATCTTATTATTACAACTTTAAGCAGCAAAAACACTACCTTCTATAGCTCATTTTATTACGATAATCACGTAATCAAATTCAGAATGTACATCCAAATACCATTAAAGACATTTACCTCTCATTTCACAAAAAAGACTATTTGTTACACAACAAAACTGTCATTTTGTATACGAATTCTTTGGATAATCAGAAATTGCCAAACACGTGTACATCTTATTATTACAACTTTAAGCAGCAAAAGCACATCCAAAGTCCAAACACTACCTTCTATAGCTCATTTTATTACGATAATCACGTAATCAAATTCAGAATGTACATCCAAATACCATTAAATTACTTGCTACCTTCTCTTGTCTTGAGATGCATCACATATTCCAAATGACACCAGATTTACACACACACACACACACACACACACACGTATATGTTACCAACATAAGGGATGACACATTAACTTCATTATTCAGTTTCAGCAATACCATTATAGAAAAGGGATGTTCAAATATTAGCACAAGACGTTAACATGAAAATAGCAAGTTACATGGGCAAAACCTACATCTAGATGCTCAAGCAATAAGAAGAGATGATTTCTCACAATTAATTAATCATGATCTAAATAATAACTAACATACCAGAATCACACATACCTAAAGTTAACGGTCCAAGTTCAAACCATGGACAATACAACAAACATGAATCTCTAATATGCCTGCTATCTATTAAAAGTCTCTTCCGTTGAGTCAGTGCAAGTTGCAAAAATTAGATGCGAAGATTATAACTCTTAGCACTTGTAATTGATTTCGGATTTGTAGCGTGCCATCAAAGTTCTATTTACTTATAAAACTTCCACCACATGATTTTAACCCTTTGATCTTATTGGACTATGATTTATCAACAAACGTAATTCAGGCTTAAGTAGCAGTATCATAGTTTAAAGAAAACTGAAGGCTCTAGCAAAACATACAATTTTGATAGTGACTATTTGCAGAACATAAATGATTTCATGCATAATGAGCTGATATTTAGATACTATGAAAGATTAGATACTTTCAGTGCTTTCTTTCTAAGTGGGACCTTTTGTTGGTTCTGACTCCTGAATCAAAACCAGTGTAAACAAGTAAGGCTCATAAACATCCTGATGAACTGCGAAGCTTCCATGACCCCTCATAGAGTTTACAAATAAAAATTCAGCATTATACCACCTATTCAATTCTGGATAATCAGTTGTAACCACGACTATCTAAGAGTAATACAAAATTACTAATTTACCGTTCTTATACTTTTACTTCACTAAATGTCATTTGTGTTGCTTTTATCTATTAATTGCTTAAATAATCGAACTCAAACATCTAACTATGACAACTTCAAACAGCATAAACATGCCCAAACACGATTTTCTACTGAATATTTGAGTTATTACATCCGATTCTTAAGTTTCAACATCACATAATCACTTTCACAAACTCACATCCAAGCACCACCTTTAAAAGATCCAACATTCAAATTTCAAAATATCTACGCGTTGTTTAAGGCCAATAGTCTATCTAAAGAAAACTACATAGATAGTATACTTACTTAGTTCTCGCGCTCAAATAAACTCCTTGCAAGTTGACTTGTTATGCCCCATACCCTTGCATCTGCTACATTGAAGTTGACGTTTACTCGACTCAGGCGTCCCAGCTTTTTTAGTAGGCGGACGCCCTGGCGGCCGACGAGTAGGAGGAGGTGTTACAGTCACAATAGCCTGGGAGAACTCTTTCATCAATGGCTTATGATCCTCACTTGGAATAGGATTCACCGACTCTGAATAAGTTAATCTATAATTCTCAGCAGTGAAAAATCTAGCACAAAAATCATATGGGTCACGCCCAAGGCAACTAATAACAGCTATTGCATGACAGCAAGGCAAATCCGTAAGCTGCCACACTTTACAGCTACACTCATAAGTACTAATGTCCACAACGTCAATAGAGTCACCCCGAACCTCAAATTTGTTTCCAGCTGGGTCTGTGTTAAATACTTGAAGTGCACAAACTTTGATGCTTTCTTTTTCTAACCCGTCTTCCCTAAACCGGGTTAAACGTGTTAACCAATGGTTTGAAGCTGTTCTTCTAGTGTGAATTAAATCCATTATCTTACCCTTAACGGTATCCACCATTTGGGTTATTGGTAATTCATGAGCTTCTGATGCCCAACTGTAGAACATCTCACCAAAATTCGATGTCATGTGATTATATCTTTTCCCTGGAAAATACGCATTTGCCCAATGATTAGGTTCACTTTCTATGACCCAATTGTAAGCTTCAACTGATATACTTTTGATACTGTCAATACACTTTAGAAAATCTTCAGCTCTAGGTGCATAAGCTGCAGCATAAAGATCATCAACAATGAGACGTTTCACTTCATGAGAAAACTGTCCCTTTAAGTCTCTAATAAGCTGTTCGGATAGGCAGCGTATGCAGTAAGCATGATATACAGTTTCATCTTGAAAAACATCAGAAATTGATTCTTTTAACCCCTTTTCCCGGTCAGCCACGAAAGTCAAACCATTACATGTAGTCAATGCAGCCTTGAGTTCTTGTAAAAACCAGAGCCAGTTGTCGTCAGATACTGTATCCACAACAGCAAAAGCAACAGGAAACACGTCGTCATCTCCATCAGGAGCAGTTGCAGCCAATAATGTTCCTTCGTATTTTGACTTCAATGGTACGCTACCCAGAAATAGTAACGGTCTACAACCTTGTTGGAAACCATACAAGGAGGCATGAAAAGCTACAAAAAGACGCTGGAAACTTGAATCATCTTTAGTTGTGAAAGTAGCACGACTCCCAGGATTAGTCTCCATTATTTGAGTACAGAAATACGGTAATTGACCATATGCTTCTTTATACGAACCCTGAAGTTGTTCTTTAGCAATTTCTTTACCACGCCATGCTTGAAAATAATTTAACTGAACTCCATACTGTTCTTTAATATCGGTGACAATATCTTTCGGTTTGTAATTTGGAGAAACTTTTAATTTTTCTTTAATTATACCCGCCACCCAAGTTCTAGTTGCTTGATGACCCGTGGTTACAGTTGATCCTTCACAAGTGTGCGTCGGGTTCATTTTCTTGATACAAATTAACTGAGTGGTGGATAGTCTTGATGCGTGGATCCTCCATGGACAACCTTCTGCTTTGCATTTAACAGTAACACGATGACTATCATTTTTCTTGTATTTGAAAGCAAATTGATGGGCAATTGAGTATTTACGCAAGGCGTCACGGAAATCGGTTACACTGTTGAATCTTTGCCCTACACCTTTAATGTTGTTCTGCCACTGTTGTGCAGCTTTCATATGTTTCTCGTCACTAGAACCAGTAAAAGGTAGGGACATAGAGTGAGGTAGCTCAGAGGAGGCTATAGCCATGTGTTCGTCGATGTTAACAATGTGTTCACCGACATTAACAAGATCATCTGGCACATTAAAAGTTGAATCAAGAAAAACCTGTGGACTTATCTCGTCCATATCATCATCCAAGACACAAGGCGTGGCATCAGCAAGAATTCCAGCTTCTGACAAAGTTGTTCTACTTGATCTGCGAGGTTAAATATGTGTAAACAAGTGCAAAATAAAAGTTACATACATAACTAAACAATTTTAGCCCTTAACTACAAACGGGTTTATTTGGGCTGTGTTTTATCTTCAAGGGGTCAGATGGATTAAACTATAAGTTTTGACTCTAGCAGTAACGACGAGCTGAAAGTTAAGCTATAATTGTAACCCAAAATCGACCAATTTCACATAAGCGCGTTATAAATTTTTTTAAAAAAAAAATCACAGTCTATACAATATTATTCAGAAAAGTAGTACGAGTGATGGAAACTACCTACTGACAGGCATATTCGAAGCATCTGGAGCAACAGCTTCTTCCATCATGATATACACGTCAATGCTGCTGGAATTTTCATGAAATTTGATCATACGTTGAAGGTCTTTATCGTTGGAGATTGTGATTAGTGTCTTCCTGTTTCCCGGGAGAAAATACTTGATAGAGATAGAACTATGAATGCAGTTAAACATCTCTGCTATCTCCAGTTGGAAATCATTGTACTTTGAATTCTCATCGATATCTATAGCATGAGCGTCCCCACCATCATACGACAATGAACCGTCACCAAGAGTCTTGAATATGCCACCCAATTGGCATATAGCAATAACTTTCTTCTCGGCCATGGCCTAGTTTACGGCCTATAATACATGCACAACATGTTAATGTTACAATCCTGCTACAAAACATCGATTCACACAAACAAGAGGTCTTTGGAATTGCTTTCTACAATTATGAGTGCTTATTTATTTACAGGCTATTCAGATAATCAGCTTAGATTTAAGCAACTACGCTGATTATTCAAAACAACTTAAAACTATTACCTGCTTTCTCAAATGCAATAAGCAGAGGCTGCTTATTCCAAACTGCTAATCTCACTCACAAATAATCAGATATGCAGTTTAAATAAACAATACAGACATCCTTAATACTACCTACACATTGTATCATTACTGTGTAACACAATAAGCACATACACAATCCCAAACACCCTCAAAACTACTTACAACCGCCTTAACAAGTAACAGTTGGTTATTCCAAACTGTTCATATGTTTTGTATCAAAACGCAATTACCAGGATAAACAATTTCAATAACCAATCCCAAACACCCCCTCAACCAATGCAATTTAGCATTGCAATCACACACAAAAAAAAAAACTATAGTACAACACGTTCACCATTAAAACTCATCAAAACCTTAAATAATCTATGCCACCGACTGAAACACGTAAAGTGCTTGGTGCAGAGCTTTTAAGAACATTTTGAAGCGTTTAGTGTTTAGATTTGAAAGCTTGTTTGGCAACACACTTTTAGCTTCTGAATTATATTCCAAACGCTCATAATAAAACGCCAATGGAAGAAGTGTTTATAGTTTAGCTTTCAGGATTGTGGGTATGTCTGGCAAAACTAGCTAGCGTGTTTGTTTGATAAGAGTATTTGGTAACGTATGTATCAGTGATCGTATAGTGTAAAATAATGTAAAGAGTAAACGCTTTCTAAACCGTTTAGACTAAACGTTAAACCTCTTAAAAGCACGCTCATTACCAAACGCTTTTATAAAACAAAAAACTACTACACCTACAACTAACCGCTACCGCTAGTTTCGCCAAAACGCAACACCATTGCATCAATTACGACACAAAAAAAACCCTAAATTTAAAATCAACACGTAATTCGTGATTCAATAAACATTGAATTCACAATGAGACACAAAATTAACATAAACCCTAATTCAATTATCACAAATTAAACAAATATCACTAGTTTGAACTCTAATTGACAATGGGATACAAAGTTAACACAAACCCTAATCCAGTTTCAAGTAATATGCAATTGATATCAAGATTATTAAATTAAGAACAAGATTGTGGTTACCTGTGAGAGTAAACTTGTGATTATTAAATCAAGATTGTTTGTTTTTGTGAATTGAGTTAAAAAGAGAATTGAATTAAGGGGTGAAGAATGTGTTGTTTTATATGAAGCGGGATTTTTACATGGTTTTCTGTAAACACAAATTTCTATTTATTATTATTATTATTATTTCTTTTGGGCTAAGCCTGTAGAAAAGGATATTCTCACCCAATTACTATGAAGTACCCAATTAATGACTTGATGTGTACTATGTCTAGACTTTACTTGTTACTCCCTCCGTCTCAAAATTATTGTCAGAGACAAGAATTACCAAGTTTAATAAAAGTGAGACTAAATCAATTTTCAACCACTCATATAGAATATTCCCTCACTAAATTCTCTATTTATTAATAAAAATGGAAAGTGGACAATTTTTTTGAGACATCCCAAAATGGAAATATGTACTATTAATTTGAGACGAATGGAGTAATATACTCCTCCGTCACAAAATAATTATCTCGTTGTTTTAAAGTCTTAATTTCTCAACTTTGATCCTTAATATTTTTGTATGTGTTATGTAATATTTGATGAAAATTACACCAATGAAAAAACATTTAAAGAACAATCCATTCATATATTTTGCATCAATTATTATATAACATAAATAAAATATTTAAGATCAAAGTTGAAATTAAGACTTTAAAAAGTCAAACGGCGACAATTAATTTGGGACGAAGGTAGTATTAGGCTATATACACGGTGACTACGAGTGATTTTTATTTTGTCTACCACATCACTTTTCTTTCCTTGGCGATATACATACGACTTTTTGCCATATATTAGTGACTTTTTTTTTTTTTTTTTTTTTTTAACAAAAACTTTTGACAAAAAAATTAAATTGCATTAATAATAAAAGCATTTACATAATAATTCAAATAACATTACAATAATAAAATGAGTAAACTAGTTTTGATTTGCATGATGCTAAATGTCTTCCACTAAATCGGCTTTTAGGCTTAGATGAGTTGTTGTGTTGATTATCTCCCGAGTAACTTTCAACTATTCTTCATGCGTTCTCACGGGATCATAATCACGGTGTTGCTCTCCTTGAAAAAATGTGAGAGGTATCGCCTATTCTTTGTCCAAAATTATCATATTATATAATATGATGCATGTGTAAATTATATCCGATAGTCGATTTGGTCCAACCCTCTAGCCGGATGTTTAATCATTAGCCACTTCTTCTTTAATACACCAAAAGCTCGTTTCACATCTTTCCTTGCTGCTTCGTGCTTCGTCTTATACAAAATTCTTTTGTGATCATTCGTACCCGGATTTAAAATGAATTTAATAAGAACAGACCATTCCGGATATATCCCGTCAGCAAGATAATATCCTCGTTTATAAGTCACGTTGTTAGCAACCAATGGAACATCCGGTGTTCTCCCCCGATTTGAGATCATTGAAAATAGGTGATTGACGTAAAACATTCACATCGTTATTCATCCCTGAGACATCAAAGAACGCATGCTAAATCCATAAATCTTGGGAGGCGATCGCTTCCAATAAAGTGAATAGATCAAGTCCGTGATCATCTCTAGCAAATTGAGCTATATGAGCTTGTGGGCAATTCGCTAACGGCCAACCTGTACAATCAATGCTTCCTATCATCTCAGGAAACCCATACTTTTGCTCGTGATGAGCGTAGAGTCTTTCAATGTCAGTATATGTTGGCTTTCGCAAAAACTCTTCACCATATAACTCCATGATGACTTCACAAAAATTTTGGAGACACTCATGATGAGCATAAACTCTTTCAATGTCACTCTATGTTGGCTTTCACAAAAACTCTTCACCATATAACTCCATGATTACAATACAAAATTTTTGGAGACGCCAGCCACGGTATCCTTTTGCCATCATGGGGTCGCGTTTTGGGATGGCACCACTGATACAAGCCAGGGCACCGTGTGCATTTAGACCATGGTGTCCCTCACTCGATCGACCCATCGAAAGGATGAGTTCCAAACCAATTTCAACCATTACACACCCTTTTAGGGGGAGCGTCTGAAGCCAAGAAGAAACAGAACTCAGACGCATATGCGACCGAGTTGTGTTGTATGTTTGTGTGGGCGAGGTTTTAAATAAATGATTTTTGTAGTGTATTTTTTTTTTTTTTTTTGTGGTGTATTAAGTCTCTTTATTACACTAAGTTGGTTATGAAGTTGTTCTGGAGAATGAAAGCTTATGCGACAATGATGTCCTCGGTCTTTTAGTGGTCACCATTACATTTAGCCGTAAAATGCTCACACCTACATCGGAATTAAGCTCTTAACTTTAGTTAAGACGATTATAATTTTATTAAACTTTTCTACGGGAAAATGTCCTGCGGCTTCAATCTTTTATTATACTCATCTATAAGTAAAGCGTATGTAGCTCGCCAACAACAAAAAGAGACTAATATAAAAATTGTTATCTAATATGGTAAACTCGTATTTGTTTAATATTAAATTTTATTCGATCACTTAATCCAGGCTAAAGTTATGTATTTTCTTAAAGGGTAATGATATGTACACATTGAATTTTACTTTGCACACATACAATTAATGAATAAAACAAACGATACCCCATGTAATTTTATGTGTGCAAAGTAAAATCCTATGTGAACATATCAATTCCCTTTCTTAAAACGGTTGATATGTTTGTATCTGGAAATGTGTAGTATCTATCAATCCACAAAACATGTCCAATCTACTAAAAAATTGGTCACCTAAATTTGATAAATCTCTTTGTTAGAAGCCAAAAGTTTTACTCATGTAATATGCCCGATTTTCAAGTTATTTATTTTGCCTTGAATATATACGTGTATTAAGATGACTAGAAGGGTACCCGCGCAATGCGGCGGTGGATACCCGATAACTATTTTTGTGACGAGCAAATGTTTTTTATTTTAAACTTCCTTATTATAAAGTAGTAGATAAATGTTTTTCAAAAGTAGGCGATCTAAATTATTAATAGTGTAAATGGTAAACATTTTATTTTTCAAATTTTAGCATTAAATTGGTGGTTTAACTATCTTGAGCTTTTCTTATAAACAATTCCATTAAAATGTATAATTATTGGAGGGCGGTTACATATGGTTTTAATGAGACTTAAATTTTCAGATTTTACATTCATTTTCTACCTTTTCTTTTATAGTAATGTTTTTGGTCTTAAAATTTTAAGACTTCTTTTAATAGAAAGTCCCAAATGCTTTATAATGTAGTATAGATAATAGACTTAAATTAACTCTCATTCACAATTTAATTTTTTCTCTCTCTAAAAAACCCTAAAAAACTAATCAATCTATAATAATGTATTTAGGACTTCCTATAAAAGGAAGTCTTAAAAATATAAGCCTACACATGTTACTATAATTAGTAATTCATATAATTAAAAAAAGAAGCATAATGTACAACCTTTTAATGCATATAATTTTCAAACGTACAAGACAAGAAGCATATCGTACACAACTTTAATGCACATATTAAAAAAATAAAACATCACATTAATTCTATTTAATATAGTCAATTAATTAATTGATCAATAAATACAATTAATACAGTTATTAAAACAACTCTAACATAATAAATACAAATTGTCAAGCATATTGTACAACCAAATTAAACACAATTCCTACATTAAATGTTACTAATACAAATAATATTCAAGCCCACAGCCCAAATAGGCTTGAGCCCGAACAGGCGCAGGCCACACGGGCTCGAGCCCGAACAGGCATGGGTTAAACGAAATTTTGAAATCCGTAAATTTATAATAAAAAAGAACATAATAAACTAAAATACATGATTCACTAGAAATTTTATTTGGTACTGCCGCGCAACGCTACTGTGGTACCTCGCATTAAATGTCACTAATACAAATAATAAAGCACATTATACAAATATTAAATCCCGAACGAGCAACGAGAAAAATGGGCTTGTGCCCAAACATGCACGGGCCAAACGGGCTCGAGCCCGAACGGGCATGGGCTAAATGAAATTCTTGATATCCGTAAATTTTATGTCAAAAAAAACATAATAAACTAAAATACATGATTTACCGGAAAAAATTTATTTCATGATACCCGCCGCCGCAACGCGCGGGTACCCTGCTAGTTATTTATAATGCACGAAGACACCTCACTCTTAATTATAAGACGTACAAGAAATTAAACATGGTTTACAACACATTAACGCACCCAATTTTCAGAATTACAACAAAGTAAGCATATTGTACAACAAAATAAAGCGTAGTGTCATTTTAAAACCAAAATTCTATCAAACAACATTAATGCTATTAAAAACACCCTTTCACCAAAAATTACAACTGTTTAAGCACAATGTACAATAGCTGCAACAGGGGTGTCATTCAGGCTGACCCGACCCTGACCCGACCCGACCCGACCCGAGTCAATTCGGGTCGGGTCAATCGGGTTCGAAAATATATTCGGGTCAATCGGGTCAACCCGAATTTACCCGAGTTCTAAACAAGGTCGGGTTCGAGTAGGGGTGGAAACGAGCCGAGCCGCTCGTGAAAAGCTCGGGATCGGATCGCTAAAAAGCTCGAACGAGCCGAGCCTAAACGAGCTCGAGCCCGAGCTTGAGCCTAAGTTTGGGCTCATTTAATAATAGAGCTCGAGCCCGAGCTCTATATAAAAGGCTCGTTTAGGCTCATGAGCTAAACGAGCCCTAGAAATATATACGTATATATATTTTCTATACGTATAACCGTGTTAACGAGCTCGAGCCTTGTGTTAACGAGTCGAGCCTTGTGTTAACGAGTCGAGCTTTGTGTTAATGAGCCGAGCTCGAGCTTGTGAAAAAATTCACGAGCCGAGCTCGAGCTCAAAATGTGAGGCTCGAAGCGAGCTCGAGCTCGAGCTCGAGCTTTTTATATATAAACGAGCCGAGCTCGAGCCTAAACGAGCTCGAGCTCGGCTCGGCTCGTTTTCACCCCTAGGTTCGAGTATGTTTTTTTAGCCTTGACCCGACCTGAACCCGACTAACCCGACTCAACAACACTTTTACAATGTAAAATACTCGGGTTGACCCCGAACCCGAATTGACCCGACCCGATTGACCCGAACCCGAATTGACCAGACCCGAGTTCTAAACAAGGTCAGGTTCAGGTATGTTTTTATAAGGCTTGACCCGATTTGACCCAACCCGAGTTGACCTGAACCCGACAGGGTCAACCCGAATAACACCCCTAGCTGCAACCAATTTTCAGATTTACAACAAAATAAGCATAGTGTACAACAAAATAAGCATAGTGTACAACAAAATAAGCATGATGTAATTTTCAGACTTACAATATTAATGCTATTAAAGTGGTCTATGTTATTAATGACTATAATGACTACTACTTACAAGAAAAGAAACATAGTGTACAACACTTTAATGCACATAATTTTCAGACGTACAAGACAAGAAGAATAGTGTACAACAAAACACCACATTAATGCTATTTAATGTAGTGAATTATTTAACTGGTCAATAAATACAATTAATACAGTTATTAAAACACCCATTACATAAGAAATACAAATTATCAAGCATATTGTACAACAAAATAAAACACAATTCCTGCATTAAATTTCACTACTACAAATAATAAAGCACATTATACAAATATTCAAGCCCGAACGGGCAACGGCCAATGGGCTTGAGCCCGAACGGCGCGGACCAAGCAGGCTCGAGCCCGAAGCGACACAGGCCAACAGGTTCGAACCCGAGCAGGCACGGGCTATCTGAAATTCTTGACATCCGTAAATTTATTGTTAAAAGAACATAATAAACTAAAATACATTATTCATCGAAAAATTTATTTCAGGGTACCCGCCGCTGCAACGCGTGGGTACCATGCTAGTTTTATACAGTAATTCATCATCCAAATTAACTTTATACAATGAATGTTCAAAAGAATTTTGGTTTTGGATAGTATTTGTAGAGATCTACAGTTCTATACCAATTTTATACACATCCTTTGTTTTTTTCTTTGCATTTAATTCCATTTTAAACAACCGTTATTCGCTCTAATCCTCGTATTGTTCATCGTTTTTCCATATATCATTTAATCCATCATTTCTCTCGTTTAGTATGTTAATAAATCAATGATTCCGTCTTCTTCTAACATCGATTTCACCATGAATGATCCAATTAGCTTAAACCCTAATTTGGTTCCACTCAAAGGAATCAGATGATGTCGTACCTCAAAGGAAATCATCGAGGAATGAAAATAGTGCATTGAAGTACGAATAAGCAATCTAAGGTTGGTGCGAAGGTTGTTAGTTTTAAGAATAATGTTAAAAGCTAGGTAAGAAAGGGGTAAGTCTTTGGAAGGTATGGAAGGTGTTGAGTTTGTTGAAGGGAGTAGTGTTGATGTGGGTCTGAGGAGTGATGAAGTTGATGGTGATTTTGCTTCTAGTGTTGATGCTTATTCTGTTGATTCAAGAAGTTGTGTTGATTATGTCTCTGAAAGGGATTTTAATGATGATGTTGGAGATGTATGGTAAGTAGCTCACCTGATATACCTGGTAATGATAATGTGTCTGGTGTTAACTTGCAAAATGTGTCTGAAAATGTTGCTAAGTCTGGTGTTAATGTTCCTAGTGTAAACAATGATATCAATGTATGCATTAATGTTGGTGAGATTCCTGTGCCTGTTAGTGAAAACCCTATTCTAAATCCTAGTTTAAGTCTTATCCACAGCCCTATGATTCTAAAGAGGGGTGAAGTCTTGTCTGATGGTGGTAGCAAAGCTAGTGCTGCTTTTTCATTCAACAATGTTGAAAAATGGCATAGCCTAGGAAGTGGGACTAAGGGTAATAGTAATATGGGTGGGAATGATTAGAATGTTGATGATGTGAGGGTAATGGAGGATGTTATGATGAAAGGTAGTCCTACTCCTACTAAGGTTGTGTCATTTGCTAATGCTCTACAAGGTAGGAGTAGTAATGGTTGCAACAAATTGAGGCACATCCATGTGATTATTAATGAGCAGGGGAGAAAATTGCAGACTTAGATCCTATGGTTGAAGAGGGAAGTAAGAAATGGGGAACGGTATTGGTGGGGTATTTTTTGGGATGAAAATGCCTCATTGGGAAATATTGAGGCATATAAGAAGAATGTGGAGGGGGTATCACTTTGATGAGGTAATATTGAATGAGAATAGGCTACACTTCTTAAAGTTCAAAGGTGAGGAGGGGTTGAATTATGTTCTTAAAAATGGACCATGGTTGGTTGATGGGAAACCTCTTTTTGTTCAAAAATGGGAAGCGACTAGTTGTATGGATAAGCCAGAGCCCACCAAAGTCCCGGTATGGGTGAAAATTATGAATGTGACTTTGGAGGCTTGGAATTCGTAGGGATAAGTAGGTTAGCAAGTTGCATTGGTAATCATGGATAGGATTACCACATAAATGTGTGAGGATGGGTATGGCGGGAAAATTTTGATAGAGTTTTGGTTGAGATCGAAGCTGTTAGTGGACTGTTGATAGCATTACAGCTTGTTACAAGTCTTTGGGGAAGTCAATGGAATTGAGAGTTGAGTATCCATAGAGACCCCATATTTGCTCACATTGTAAAGTCTTTGGGCATGGGTATGATAGATGTACTAAAAGGGATCTTACTGATGCTGAGAAGAAGTTTAGGGCTAAGATTAATTTTCAAAAGCCGGTGGAGGGTTTGAATGCTAATAGCAATGGTTTTGGCAGTCTACCAATTATAGAAGGAACCAAAGAAGTAAATGTCACACCCCGCCGGAGGCGGAAACGCGAGGTGTAACATAATCAATATACATCGCAAAGAGATATAGTACAATACCATAATTTAAATTTAAAGAAATATTGTAACATTACAACAAGGTTCTAGCCGACCTTGGCAATTGAAACATAAGTTTGACATTTGAAAGATAACACTTTAATACATAACGACCCAGTTGACTTGTGACGACTCCTTTATTTAAAATCTTCATAATATAAGCTAAACAACGATCACCAAATGCATGAAAAGCGGGTCAACTATGAAAATAGTTGGTAGTACATGAGTTTTATGTAAAATAAAATATCGATTTGATAGTCTGTTTGGTAAATGTCCTGTCAACTCACTATGTTACAAATCCCGCCCATACAAGACTTGTAACATATGAATTCACATACACTTCCATATTTTAAGTCTAGTAAAAATGCACATATGGTCAAAATAAAGCCTCGTATATAATAAAGTATGCGCAAAGCCCCTAAAATAAATAATATGCCCGAGCGACGGGGAACGAGAGGTTGGCCGACCTCTAATAGCGCTACTCATACTATCTATCGCCCACACAAGGAGGCCGTGCAGGCAGTGCGTATAATTGGAGTCTGACGGCAAACCAATGGGGACTAACAATGCGAATGTACGAACAAGACATCATAACAACTATTATATACTATCAATTAAGATTGCTCCGAACATGGGAGACTCGAAAGGTTCGAACGGGAGACTTTAGGTCAAGGACGACGGTCCATCGAGGTTCAAACAAGTCATAAATTTATAATTAAGTCTAAGGGTTCAAAATATATCAAGTAGTTCAAAAACAATTTAAGTTTAAGATCATGCATTTCACCCCAAATAAGTAAAAGCAAGTAAAAAGGGCATGAATACTCACCTTGGCAATTAGCAGTCTAAAGCAGCAGTCAAATACAATTATTGGATGGCACCGACACGCGACCTAGATTAGTATGGCAAATTTAGTCTTTATTCATGATTATGACTCGACAAGGTTTAATAAAGGTTTTGTTGTTGCTTGTGTGGCAATGATTAATGTTTAATATAATTTTTGTAGATTTTGGCTCTTGGAAGTGCATAAGTTCATAATTAGAAAACATCAATGACGAAAGAATCTTCGGTTCGATGGCAACCGAAAGACGACGTACGAAAAATAATTACATATAATATTAGACGTTAACTAATTATAATCAAAAGTCATTAAAAGTATATTTATATATGATCAATATTAGTTGATGGTAAAAGTAAAATAAATCATACAAAAAAAATGTTTATATTAAGAGACTTTTATTAGTTATAAGATTTTAGAAAATTTTGGGCATGACTCATGTATATGTTTTAAATGTCACAATGATTAATAACCCCGTTGTTATAAAAATAAGTTTCGTTTAGTACTATATGAGATGTTGACTAATGGGTTAAAATTTTAAGTTTCATTTATAGTTTGATAATATGTATTTAGTGACAGTGTTGGGAGTTGAGTGAATAAATGAGCAAGTCATGAATTTGGTTGAAGAAAACAAGTAGTCGTGACCCGAATGAAAAGACGGTTCGTTACAGTATACCATTTTATTAGTTACACATATTGCAAATTCTATACTCGAAAGTTTATATATCTGTTTTTATCCCAAACTCAAAATCACCCTGTAATTTTATAATTAGTGGCCCGTTGGGCCTAGACGCTAGCCCACAACATAAGTTAAGAATGGCTTGGCCCAGATTTTAAATTTAATACCCATTCAATTTTTTTTTTCGCAATATGTAAACAAAAGCGAGGTGTTTTGATCCTTCCGAGGTTCGAGCTAGGATAGTAGTGCATGATAAGAACTTCTCGAAGACTAAGTCAAATGACAAGATCACATTTAACTTGACATATATAGTTATTTATTTTCCAGTTCAAGATCTTCCATGTGCCTATTTTCTCATTTTGTCACATCCAAAAATAAGTCAAGTTTTGTGACTTCTTAGTATATAACGTTAGATATATTGTGAAAATCAACTTAATACTTTTTATCAAAATTCTTAATCCCAAATTGAGTAGCCAAGATTTAATCATAAGTGTAAGTATAAAAGTTGAGCAAAACCAATACTACCCTTCCAAGACCAAACCAAAACTAAACATGAGTCTTAAACTAGATATGTTTATTAAGTCGAAATTAGAATGTCTCTACTGCAACAAAATCGACAACATGAAATATCAAGAGCAATATCACCACTTAGACTTTTAAAAATTTAGTTTTATTAGCATATGGTAAACCATTTGTACCATACAAGATCAAACCTTCAAACGTTTTTTTAGCATACTTGTATATATCGAGAAAGATCAAGTCTCACATTTATGGTTTTCCCTTCTTGTTTCACGACAGCAACACAACAACAACATAAGTGACAATTTTTTTTTATTAACCATCATTGTTCTTCCTTTATATACAAATCGGTATATATAAATATATATATATATATATATGTTAAAAATTCGAATGTACCAAGATTACAACAAAATGGATTGTAAAGATTGATAAAAAGATTGTTCTTACAATGAACTCAAGAAAGGGATGACTTGGCTATGAACACCGAACACTAAAACTTCAATTGGAGGTGACCCGATTTGATTTAGACCAATTAACTTTTGGGATAGCTTCCTCTTTCACCCAAGAATGAAACCCCTCAATCAATTTCAAAAAGCCCTTTGATTTACAAAACCCTAATTTTTCGAATTGATGTGGAAGTTGATGGTGAGAAACTGAGTTTGGAGCTTTGATGGGATGGTGAGCAGAGGTTTTTGTGTGAAAGTTCTAATAGCAGGGGTGGTTATAGTGGAAGGGGTAGGGGAGGTATGCAAGGTAGAGATTTTGGTAATCAACGTTTCAATAGGAATGTTCAACCTCGGTATGCTCCGGTTAAGAAGTTTCTTGAGGTTAAGAATGATAAGGTGAAGGAAGTTGAGCAAAGCAAGAAAGGTAAAGGGATTATGGGCAGTGGTGATAAGAATAATAGGCAAAATGTTAATGAGGGTGGTACTAATTATGGCAACAAATATGCTCTGGTGATGAAATGGAAATGGAAAGTAATTTGACGTGGGAAGAGATGAGAAACATGATTGATGAGGCATGTGATAAGGGTTTATTTATTAGTATTGAAGAGAAGAAAAGTTGGCCTAGTGATTTGATGGAGTATTATAAGAATAAAATGGAGAAGTTTGTAAAAAAAAAGGAGTATTGAAATGTTAAGATTGAAGATTATGAAAAAAGTATTAAGTATAGAAATGAGAGTATTGTCATGGCATCAAAAAGGAAGCCGATACTATTAATAAGTCAACATTGTTGGCCTAAGGGTTAACTGAGAATCAAGCGTATGCTAAGGTCTATGAAGAAGTGTACAATAAAGAAAAAGAAAATATTAATAAGATGATTGCTGATAAACAAATGAATAATGTAGAGCTTTTTTTTTCACAACGGGAGAAGTTTTCACAATCTATGGTGGGAAACTTAGACTGCTTAGATGAAAGAGTTTTCAATTCAAAGATTGGTGAGAAGGCGTATTACAAGATGGAGGAACAAATTAAAGCGAGTATACTCAACATATGGATGAAGAGGTGTCTGAAGACAATTTTGGTGCTGCTCGATTTTGGCCCAAGAAATGCTATCAAATGAGGGGATTTGCCAGGTAAGTCATATGCAGGATATCTCTGCTCCACCTGTTATTGTTTAAATGGTGGTTAAACTTGTTTCTTGGAATGTTAAGGGTATGTGTAATACCCTTAAACAAACTAAAGTTAAGAAATTCATTAGGGATAATTGTATTAGTTTTCTTGGGATTATTGAGACTCAACTTAGAAAGAAGTTCGTTAACAAAGTCTGTGGGGATGTTTTGATATATGAATGGGTCTCTAATTATGTGGATAGTGCTAAAGGGTGTAGGATTTGTGGGTTAGTACCCTTTGGTCATTAATGATAGGTTAATTACTCGAGTGACCAATGTATGCATTTTGAGGTTAGAATGATTAAGGATAATAAGAAGGTTTTTGTATCAGTGATTTATGGTGAGAATACCTCTAGTAATAGGAATAACCTTTGGAGGAACTTGTCTAACCATAAGTTGTTGATTGGGGGTAGTCCTTGGGTCTTATTGGGGGATTTCAATGTTATTTTAAAAAGTTGTGAGCACTCTAATGGGCTTAGTGGGAGAGGGTGGTATGCAAGACTTTAGAGATTGCATTACTGACTTTGGTATTGATGATATTAACATGTGTGGGATGTACTATAGTTGGATTCAATAGATGATGAATCCTCAACTTGGTATTCTTAAAAAGCTGGATAGGGTGATGGGGAACAATCAATTTATTAAGGCTTATCCTACTAGTTATGTTAAATTTATGCCTTATATATCCTCTGATCATAGTCTTGTTGTTTTGACATTTCCTGGTTTATGTGTGTCAAAAGCTAGGGCTTTTAGGTTCATAAATTTTTAGCTCATAAGAAGGAGTTCAATGGTATTGTGAGAGATATTTGGGATGTGGATGTTGTTGGTCATGCTATGTTTAGATTGGCTAAGAGACTTAAAAATATGAAAAAGCATCTTAGAGATATGAATAGGAAAAGTGGTAATGTCTTTGAAATAGTTGAGGCTATTAGAACTGAATTGGCAAGGGTCCATATGTGTTTAGATAAGGATCCTAATAATGCCACTATGAGGGAGGAAGAAATGGTTTATGCTCATGCTTTTAGAGAGGCTGTGATTGATGAGGAAAAAGGGTTAAAGGAGAAGTCTACAATTCAATGGCTTAAGGAGGGGGATTTTAATAGTGCCTATTTTTACAAATTGTGAAAGGGAGAATTAGTAAAAATAAGATGAAGTGGTTTATAATGATGAGGGGAAGGCCTTTTATGGAGCCGATGCAACTAAACTATTTATGTCTCATTTTTAGACGTTTCTAGGTACTAAAGACCAGGTCTATGCTATTGATGATGATGACAACTTATTTTCAAAAAGCTGGATATGGATTTAGCGGTGGATATGTTAGGAATTGGAAATTCCATATTAAAGTGTCGGTCACCCCAATTATTGTCTAGCATAAGTTAGCTCGTAGACTTGTCGTTATTTACGTTATTAAGTAGTTAATTAGTTAGTTTGTAGCGTAGTTTAGCGTAGTGCAACACCGTGGAGGAAGGACGGGTCTTTACCCACTGTATCTCTGATCCATAGGCCGATATGAGGTCGTTAAGTCTGTAACTATAAATACCCCTTCCATCCATGGAAGGGGTGGAGCTTCTCAATCTAACATTCCACAATTTACAAAGCAACTCTCTAGCAAGAAACTCCCTCTCTCTACTTTCTCTCTCTAAAATGGCAAACATGTATTTTGATCATCCAAGACCACCCGAATCATCAAACACAATAAATATATCGATCCTACAAATGGTACAAGAGCCAAGGTTATTGTGTTGTGTTGATTTGTATGGTTATTTTGATATGTTTTTGGCTGTTCTTTGCATCATCTTTATTGGTCCAAAAATTGTTTTATAAGTTTTTGGCTCTTGTTTGTGGCTGCTTCATTGATATTGTTTTACTGGTTTTAATGTATCCTTTCTTGTTGGTAAAAAATGTCTCGTGATGGTTTCTTGGTCTCAAATCTTTATTGTGTCAAACTTGTCCAATCAGATTCTTGTGTATCATTCTTTAAGACTGTTTTTTGGTACCAAAAATATCAAGTGGTCAAACTGTCCTTTTCATGGTCAAATGGGTCAATACTGATGCATTTCATATGCAATTTTTCTGGGTAAATATGATGAAGGTCGGAAAAACTCATCGGAAATATTCATAAATTCTTCATAGCGACTTGTTACCTTTTGTCCAGATTCATTGTTTCAATGTAGCGACTTGGATAGTCGTTGAATTTTTTGAAAGTCAATAGCGAGTTGAGTCAAATAAATGGTAGCGACTTGTGACCTAAAATCGTGTAGCGACTTGACCTAGCAACTTGTTATTGAACAAGTTAGCGATTTGAAAGGCTAGCGACTTGACTCATACCTAGCGACTTGACTCTTATCCAGCGACTTGTAATGAAAAATAAACGTAGCGACTTGTAATGAAAAAAAACTAGTGAAGCAGTTGTGAGACATGGTTTTGAAAGTGTAGCGACTTGTGTCTCTTGTCGTGGCAACTTGGTGCAGTGACTTGGTACAAGACTTTGGCTAGCGACTTGGACAGAAAAGAAGAGATGAAGAATGAATGCAGACCACGACCACACATACTTAGTACCAAAAACATCTCGACCTCAGTTTTATAACATCATCAGTACAAGGATTAAATAAGAAAACGAATGATATCACAAAACCAACTCCATTTAATCCCATACTATCTTAACCATCTGTCAAAGACTCATAACATAAACAAAAGATCTCAGCTTTCCTCTTCGTGGTATCACTAAGACACAACAAAACCTTGAAGGTTTGCATTTACGAATGAGTTACTACATCATTGATCAAAAACTTCTTTCCATATCCGAAAAAAATTAAAGAAGTGTTCTTAACAATTGTGTTAAAACAAATCTTTTATTCGTTATAAAGGAATTAATCAAGAAACGTTATCTATTGAAAGAAGTGATCTCAGTTTATTTCAAGATACCCATTGAATCATTTAGACTATATAAGGTCCATCTCTCGAAATTAACTCATCATTGATCTAATATGTTTTTGTTACTATTCGAATTTAAAGTAAAGATTATAACAAGTATGTTACATCTTTCTTTGATTCGTTGCATTATCACTGAAACACGCTTGTTAACTATCAATGAATAAAGTACCTACCTTATACCCTCTAAAGAACTTGAAGTCGGTCATTAACTTAACCATCCCTGTGGCATTCGTATTTGACTGTTACAAGTCGCTCAAACCATCCCTGTGGCGAGCCATATGATTGATTGTCCTCAGATTCGACCTTGGAAAGCAAGTATATGGAAATGAGATATGATTTGGTTATGTGATATGGTTTAAGATATCTGCCTTTTGTTCAAGAGGAGATGAGATCCAGGAGATATGATATGTAAGAGAAGCTGCGATTTGGGATATGATATAAGGGGAGGCGTTCTGTTTTGATTAGGGTTTGAGTTGAGAGATTTTAGGGTTTGATAGAGATTAGATGTGTTATTTGAGATGGGTGGCGTCAGTTTTGGAGGAATATTGTAGGGTTTGTACGTCCAATGTTGTGATTTATATCCGAAATGTTGAGGCAACATGATTCTGGATCAAGTGAATACTTTATGGGCCTCGATAATCATTGATTGGGCCGAGTTTAAAAAACAACATGTGGATAATAAACCAACCGTATGTTGTCACTACTAGACTCGGGCCCCAATAGTTGCTAAGTGATATATCACATAGGTCTCATTTTGAATGTGTTACATGTGCTAAGTGATATATCACATAGGTCTCATTTTGAATGTGTACGTTTGATGACTACATGAGTGTCGTTACTGAAGAGATTTGGATTTTATATGATTTGGATGATATGTGATATGGACAGATAGGCCTCTTAATCATGGACTTTTATTGATAATCATTCTTGAATATGGACTACTAATTGATGAGATTTAATGATGAGATTTATTGAATAGATTTGTCGATATGATTTGGGGTGATGATGAGATTTGATGGGTTATGAGGCCTGATACTTTGGTCTATATATTCACGGAGGATATTGTGTCTCGGCTTGATTTGATGTTCATACAAGGTGGACTACGGGGTTGTTTGGTCGGTATTTCTTATTTGAATTTGAAGTGACGTTTTCCAGGCGCGTTTAATTATTTTCGTCTTCTTTCTTTCTACCTTTTCGCGAAGATGACTTGTCTGGGCGTTTATTGAGTGTGATAAAGACTTGGCTATTTAGTTACGGTTGTGATTCTTTCTCGCTTAACCTACAACGTAGCTATCACTTCGGTGTCTCACGCAGTTGAGGATTTGTCAAGAGGTTTTGTACAATTGGGTACACCGTTTCTTTTTCATGAGAATTAGTACAAGTTTAAGTAACAAATCTGGGGAATTTTACTTCATGATCAAGTTTGGCATATCGATTTTACTTCACCATATGGTCACCATAATAGCCGACAGAATTCGTGAATGGTGTGTCTACCAAAGTGTTTAATGGTTGATGATGTTGGATAATGAACCGCTGATAAACCGCTGCATATTCCCCTAAAACAGATATTCATCAAAAACAAGGTTGTCATAACACATTCAAGCTAACATTGTTTACGGTTTTGTCTTGATTTTGTAAAATCCCGCGAAAGAATCTATTTCTCGGTTTAAATCATAGACTTGTAAAATCCCGTGACAGTGGAAATATCCTGGTAATTGTAAAGTGCATTTCCGGATCTATCTTACGGTTTATTTTTGGTTTTGTAAAATCCCGCGAAAGAAACTATTTCTCGGTTTAAACTATAGAATTGTAAAATCCCGTATTGATGGATTCATCATGGAGAAAGGAAAGTGTAATTCTGGATCTTATCTGATGCTGGTGCTACGATTTCTACTTCGAAGAAAGAATAAAAGGGTGTACTTCATGAATTCGATGTGTGCTTGGATATTCGTCATGACAGTGTGGCTATTACATGGTTTTACGGGGTTATGTGCTTTTAACCATGGTCGGGATGAAACCATTATCAAAGTTCATTTAAATGTCAAAGAAGGCTAGATTTGAGCTTTTAACAAGATGTGACAACGGAGTTAATTCACTATTATTTATTTGAAGTTGAAGTGAAATATCACGGGCGAGTGTACTTAGTATCTGAAGGTATCGGGGATGGTTGGATGAAGATTCTTCTTGATCCTTGCTTGAGCTTATTATAAAAAACGAAGACTTGGAAATCTAGTTATTGTTGGGTGTCTTTTACCTTTTCTTTTACCACTTGGGGGAATTGGGCTCTTATCACTTCAAAATAACTATCACTTTAAGGAGTTACGTTGTAGTGCTCAGTGTCACATTTAATTGTGGATTTTCAAGAGGTGATGTACGTCTATTACTTGATGGTTGGTTGGTTGAAGAGTATAGAGTAATTAGAGATTCAATGGAGCATGAATTCTCGGCACCGTTCTTTGTTACATATGTGCAAGTTTAAGTCACGAGTTCGGGTTGTTTTACTTCAGGGTCAAATTCATCATACTGGGTTTTCTCCATCAACTGTCACTACAAAGAGCCTACTGAATGATAATGGGGTGATTACATGTTTTGCCAAGAGAGATGAAAAGAGAGAGATTATGACGTCTGTTCACTTCAGTTCAGGCCTCGTACTTCAACATTATGACGTATGAACACAACAGTTCATGCCTCGTACTCTAAAGAAAAGAAAAGTGTACGTGTCAGTGCGCTTTATCTTCTGAAGAAGAGAAATCTTCTTATTTATGACCATTCTCATCAACATGCTTCATGCTTTTTCCATGCGCTTCAGTTATCAAGTGAACCGGGCTACCACTAATTGTTTTCTCATTCCACTTGCTCGATTATAATGAAGATGGCGACATCATGTGCTCATTTTACGGGAGAGAAGTGTGAATAGAACATTCGGATGATTTTCACTTGTTTAATCAAGAATGGCATCTCCGTATGCAATTCTTGAGGGGGAGAAGAAGTATGATAATACTGCATGGTTGATTGTCATATGAGAATATATATGGTCATACGGCTCCTAACTCATGTTAGAACCGAGCTTCTTCTTATTGGGTCATCTTTACATGGAGTTTCTTCTTAAGAGCCGTTGGTTGATATCTTCACTCAGATTGATGAGTTTATCGACAAAGTGCTTCCGGTTAATGCTTCACATATACATCAACATGATGATTCCGAACAATCTCTACATTCTTGTTTGATGTGATTGGTAGTTTGGTGTTACCATCTTGTGTGTTCGTTGCGGCACGATTCTTCGATTTCCTTGATGAACATCTTTCGTTCTTGTTTGATTGGGAGGATTTTAGTTAAGAGTTTGCAAGATGTAAGTTAATTGGGATGCTTTTGGTGGGATGCTTTTGGTGTGAGTTGAAGATGTTAACACTCTATTCCCCATTCGGACAATCTTGAAGAAGGTCGAGTCTACAGTCGGTTCTATATTCTCTGCTACATGTTAGAAGACTAAAGACGAGTTGCATTTGATTATCCAAAGACTTCTTCTTAATCCGAGCATTTATTAAAAGATTGTCGATTTAGGGGAGAGCACTAATTGGGGGAGGGTGAAATGTCTGATTTAATCCCCAATTAGACTTGCTCATTCTGTTTCTTCAGCAAGTTGATTCTCACAGATACATATGAGCTAATTATGATCTTCTCAACAAGATTTCTAGCATATGGCTTACAATATGTTCTTGATTCTAAAGTGTCAAAACCAAGAAGGGGAAGGAGACACGTATCCAAACGCGAGTAAACTTGATGAACTTAATACTTCTAATTAATTGAAGATATCACGGGAAGACAAATATTGTTACGCAGAGAAACTCAAGGTTTGACTCATGGCTAGTAAACTTGATGGACTTAATACTTCTAAGTGATTGAAGTTATCCGGAAAACAAATTTCATGACCGCAGAGAAACTCAAGGTTTTACTCATCAAGGCGTTTAGTGTTCTTATTCCAACTATGTGGGGAAGAGATGGAAGAGTTAGTTTCAAGATAAAAGAGGCACGCAAGTGTGTGGTGATTTTGATGGTATCGCAATGATGAGGGAGAGAGATTGTATACATTGGGGATGCTAATTGTTTACTTGAGTGCTTAATCGATGATTCGTAGATATAATCACTTATTCCGGAGTTGACATCCGCAGAGATTGTCGCCCGCAGATTGTCGCCCGTGAAATAATCGTGACTTGGCCCGCTTCTTCAATGTTATCGATTATTCATTCCTTGTGTATTGGTATACTTGGATACTTGAGCTTCATACACGATCATCGTGGAAGAAAAATGTGAACATGGGAGGTGTTTTCATTCCCTCATGATGTGTATTCGAGAGCTCTTGGATATTGGTGTACTTCGGGTTCTTGAGCTTCATACACTTTCATCGGGGAAGAAAATGTGAACATGGAAGGTGTTCTTCATTCCCTCATGAAGTGTATTCGGGAGAGTTCTTGAGCATTATACTAAGAGACAGACCGCATCATTTCAACTACACGGGAAGTGGTCTCTTGACAACCTTCCGGAATGGATCGCCTCGAGACTTGGTGGAAATGGAATTTGAGAAGAGGTATTCAAATGTGGGATGATACGTTCTTCGTTCTTCTATTGGATGATATAACCCAACGGAGAATCTCGATTATCGTTCTTAAAAGGAGCAATGGATTTATGATAATGGTGTGCTTCTCTCTGCACTGGCTAAGGCAAGCTTGAAATAGAGCTTGAATCTGCTCATCTAATGGATTTTCGGTTTGGGGGAAGCTACCAAAGTCTCTCTTTCTCAAAGGCTCATGTTCTATCTTCTATTCTGGAGCCTTGGAAGCTTTGGTGGTGAATGTTTAAGAGATGACGACTTCTATCTTCTACAACGGGGTTGTTCGATATCCTTATCTCGGTACTCGTATCATCATCTTTCTTAAACTATATCATCTACTCTATCTTTGTATATATTTATTAAAAACCAAATACAAAAATATAAAACCAGCAAAACAAAATAGAAAAATATAAAATCATAAAAAACCTATAAAAATCAAAAAATTTAAAAATACCAAAAATATGTTTTTCTCAAGACATGTCTTCTGTTATCAATAACATCTGCGGTCTTAGAAATGTCATTCAATAATGGCACGGGACCATAGATGAAGTTCGAGCAGGAGGTGTAAATATTCTTTTCGAAAACATGTCTAAAAATATGGCTTGCAGTTACTTCAGACTGTGACCCGCGTTTAAAACTATGGCTTGCTATTATTTCCGATAGCAACCCGCTCTTCAATGAAGGAAAGTGCTGCGCTAAACCATTTTTCATAATTCGTGCACTTATCCTAAAAACAAATGAGGAAAGTATGTCGAAGGACTGCTGTTCCTACTCAAATATTTTTCCTTCAAAATTCTTGTAAAAATATTTGTTTTAACAAAATGGTGGAAATCGAGTTGCTTGTAAATCAATCGGGTTTGAGTTTTCGTAAAATTGAAAACTCAATCAATGACTTCAGCGCTTTTAAATTTTTTCGAATATGAGTCATTGATTGAGGGGGAGAATGTTTTCAAATTTATATCATCTAAACGAGCTTATCTAATTATCCTATATGCTTAACTGAAAAATGATGTTAACCTACGTTGAAGGACTAGGTGCCTAGGATATGATTGTTAGGTTTAGATGATTAGAGTTTGATGAACACATAATCCCATGCTTTATATGATCTGATTGATATGTTGAATTGACTTTTATTAGTTGATGGCTGTTTGAGTGATGTCGACCAACATATATCTATTTGGGTTTACTAACGTATGCAGATATCATGGATTATAAGAATGTTCCTGATCCGGATCCCACAATGAAGATGATTGGATGTCAAAAGGAAAGGGTAACTATATCTTGGATTGACAAATGAAGAAACGGAGCTTAATTGGACTTCAATGGAGAGTTGGCATAAATGCAACGTAAGAGGTGTCACTGCATCGCAGATGGTTTTCTAAGTGATTGAAGAAACGGAGCTTAATTTGACCTCGTTGGCATTAAAATGCAACGAAGAAGTCTCACTGCATTTGCAGACGGTTTTCTTCCAACCCTCAAAGAACAACAACAAAAGCTTCTCAACCACTAATGTATCTTTGTGCAGATACCATTTTAAACAATCTTTGAAAAATTTGAATAAAATTGTTTTGAAAATGGAAAATATTGTTTTGAAAATTAATTGGACTAAATTTTGAAAATCACCGGACTTCTTTTTATCAAAACCTAAGTCACTCAATTATCGACTTGGTCTTTGATTGAGGGGAGAGTGATTTAATATAAATTATTTTCAAACAATATTTCTTCAAAAAGTCCGGATTGTACAATAATAAGTGGTGATCTAAAGATTTAATGTTATGTCATGGTATGATTTTCTTTAAAACTCAAAGATCATGTCAAAATGAAATTTTTCTCATTCTTGTTTGATTGTGAAATTATTTTATTTTACTTAAAGATCTTTTAAAACAACCATACCGACACTAACAATCTTTAATGTCTTAAATTGATTCTCATCACTATTTCAAAATTAAATCTTGCCACGCCTTTCCCCAAAACTTTTCTAAATGATTTAATCGATGGGATCACAAATCTCAAATGGTTTGATATTTTTGATCGGGGGAGAGATCGTGATTTAAATCTCAAAACGGTTTTAAAAGGGTGATTGTTTCTAAAGCACTCCTTCCTTCATGTGCCAAACGATTTCATATACATGCTGCACATGATTGTGAAGGAGCATTTAACCAAAAACCAGAAGAGTATTTTAAATCAGGCACATATTCTCCCATGTTTTCCAAACCTTATTAAATCACTTGGGATCCAAAATCTCAAAGGGTTTGATATTTTTGATCGGGGGAGAATTTGTGATTTAATAATGAAATTTGATAAAAGGTGATCATGTTGATTCAAATGTGCATACTATTCTCCCATATGTGCTAAACGCTTTCGAATCTCGAAGCACATATTGAGGGGGAGCATTTCAAAAGAAAACAAACTTTCAAGGTACAAAGATTTATATGTTTCAACATAAAGTACCTTGATTGATTTTCTAATGGTTTCTTAATGGCTTTTGTGATCGTGGATGAACTTCAAAAGAACTCTTGCCTCTATGTGATAAAATGTTTTCAAATATCCTATGCACATATTGAGGGGGAGAATTTACTAAGAAAATCAAATGGCTTTTTCTATGAAAATTGTGATCAAAGAAAATATTTCAAAGTCCTCTTGCCTCCATGTGCTAAACAATTTCTAAATCATATGCACATGTTGAGGGGGAGGTTTTCTAAATGATTAAAACTATTAAGGTACAAAATGCTTGGATCTCGTATCACAAGTACATTGGTTGTTTTTCCAAATGATTTTTCAATTGGTTTCAAGGAAGAATGAACTGTACCAAAAGACCGACCATTTTACTTTATGTATGGAGTTATAAGGATGGTGAGGTTAGGTATTAGTTCCCACGATCCGCCAGAACCGGAGGGATCTACCTAGGAACAATCCACTAGATAGTGTAGAGTCTTTAGGTATATTGAAAAAAGGAGAAAATGAGAAATGGGAAGAGTGCGGATCGAGATGAGCTAGTAATCGAATAAACCCAACAAGGTTCTAGTATTGAAGTCTCGGTAAGCAATGAAGGGGTTGAAGAATGAAAAGAATTGAATGTGAAAAGGGTGAAAATAAATAGCCCTCCATTAATTCAACCTTAGGACAAGAATCGGGTTCAATTCATATGCTACCGGTGGTTACTAAGGTAACACGGTATTGAAGACAAGACGTCATGGACCCAAAGGACGCACCGCACTAAACTTCCCAAGCTACTCAAGTTCCTTTTAAAGGGCTTGTTTCATTTCGACGGGAACCGACATAATCTATCGACTTTCTCTTAGAGATTGTTGATATTGAAGAAGGAGACCTCTCCTAGTCTCCGCATAGGAACCAAATGTGCACTATTGATTCTAGAGCCAAGAGATCATCCACAATATCTCATTAGGACACTATTCTTGAAGACTTCTTTGTTTCACACAATGTGGAAAGTAAGAATATATTAAGAGTCCCACGCATTATCCTTGTGGTATTGCCGTAACATCCGAAAGTGATATGTAAAATATTCACAATGAAGATGGAAATCCTTCAGAGCCAACATCAAACAAGCTCTTGGTAGGTGACATGTGAGATCTTCTCGTAAGATCAAACTTGTGACAACCGGATAGAAACGATGGGAAATTCAATCTTGAATCAACCTTGGTCCAGAATGGAATTGACGAATACTTTTGGAAAACCGCTCGATGTGCAAATCTTCTTTCTCTAGCACATCGAATGTGTATTCATGTTTTCAAACACAAAAGTATCTCGATTGAAAAAATACTTTTGGAAAACCGCTCGATGTGCGAATCTCTTCTTTATCTAGCACATTGAATGTGTACTCTTTCAAATACAAAAGTATTTTGATTGAAAATTGATCTTTCTCATAAAACCTTCGTCGATTGCAAAACTCTTTCTTCTAAGCAATACGCGATTGTTTTCAAATCAATTTTCATCAATCGGTGAATCTCAATTACCGGTTCACTCACTCCGTGTTGTCTTCTTTGAGACGTTCGGTTTGAGAACGACTAGAACAATTGTGAAACCCCATCAAAGAGATTCTTGAATTATACCGATCACAGCAAGACTTGTATCGATCAACGGGAACCGTGGGCGTGTACCTCAATTCAATGAAAGTGATCAAAGACACTTTCGTGTGTTTTATTGCTAGCGTTGTTTGCGGTACATTTGGACGGTTGCGGTGATCGTAATTAAGGAGTCAATCCAAAGCCGCATGCTCACAACATCCACACTTAATTGAAGAAATCATGACCGGTGCATGTCTACATAACTTTGGTTTTGATATTTTTATACTATGCTTCGCTACTGCCGCAAATATCATGAACCAATAAAGCTTCCACTACTCGTTGGAAAGATGTCATGATCCGTAAAGTGTGAGCATGTCGGTCCAAAAGTCACAATTTCACATGATGGCAACACAATAAATGGTGATCCGAGATTTCTCGTGGTCGATGATCTCAAAGAAAGCTCGAAGATCATCAAAGATGTGGATCAGTTAAAGGCCTCCACTAAAAGTACAAATTATGCGGACTTTAAAGAATCGCTACTAATGCACAAAGATTGCGGAAATGAAGAATTCAAGTCTACAAGCTCAAGAACAAAGTCAAGAATAGAATGCTAGGATGCAAAATGTAGGGGGAGATTGTTAGGAATTGGAAATTCCATATTAAAGTGTCGGTCACCCCAATTATTGTCTAGCATAAGTTAGCTCGTAGACTTGTCGTTATTTACGTTATTAAGTAGTTAATTAGTTAGTTTGTAGCGTAGTGCAACACCGTGGAGGAAGGACGGGTCTTTACCCACTGTATCCCTGATCCACAGGCAGATAGGAGGTCGTTAAGTCTGTAACTATAAATACCCTTCCATCCATGGAAGGGTGGAGCTCTCAATCTAACATTCCATAATTTACAAAGCAAATCTCTAGCAAGAAACTCCCTCTCTCTACTTTCTCTCTCTAAAATGGCAAACATGTATTTTGATCATCCAAGACCACCCGAATCATCAAACACAATAAATATATCGATCCTACAGGATATAATCAAGCCAATTACCAATGAGGAAATCAAGGAAGCCATTTTCAGCATTGATGATTATAAAGCGTCTTGTCCGGATGGGTTTTCTTCCAAGTTTTTAAGGATGTTTGGAATATTGTTGGTGCTGATGTTTGTGCTCCTGTGAAAGAGTTTTTCACTACTAGAAAAATGCTTGGTGAGTTCAACACTACCTTGATATGTCTTGTTCCAAAAATTAAAACCCCTGCTAGAGTCACTGACTATAGAGCAATATCTTGTTGTAATATTGTGTATAAGGTGATTAGCAAAGTTATTACAAATAGACTTAAAGGTGTCCTTAATGAGCTTGTTGATTTAAATCCGGAGTGCATTTACTAATGGTAGGCTCATTAGTGATAACATTTTACTTGCTCATGAGTTCATGATGGGGTATAATAGGAGTCAGAGAACTAGAAATTATGCATATAAGATTGATATCCAAAAGGCGTATTATATTGTGAATTGGAAGTTTCTTGAGGACTGTCTTAGGGAATTTGCTATTCATCATGTTATGGTGCATTGGATCATGGTTTGTGTTACTAGTGCTTATTTCTCTGTGTGTGTCAGTGGTGAGACTTATGGGTTCTTTAGGTTTAAAAAGGATTAAGGCAGGGTGACCCTATGCCTCCCTACCTCTTTACTCTTGTTATGGAGGTGTTGAATTTGATGATTAAGAGACAAGTTAGTCTTGATATGATATTTAAGTATCATACAGGCTGTAATAAATTAAAGATCACCTATCTTTGCTTTGCTGATAATTTGCTTATGTTATGTCACGAGGATTTGATATCGCATCTATCTTAAGGAGAGACCCTGATGAGTTTAGTATGATTGCGGGTCTTTATCCTAGTATGAGTAAGAGTGAAGCCTTTTTTTGTAATATTCCTAATGATGTTAAAGATGATATCACATTGGTTATGCCATTTAGAGAAGGTGCTCTGCCCATTAGGTACTTAGGAGTTCCTTTGGTGTCTAAGAAAGTGAGTTATGGAGATTGTAGGGTCTTGATTGAGGTTGTCCAGAATAGAATAGATGAATGGAAAAATAAGTTTCTTTCATTTGCTGGTAGGCTTCAATTGATAGCCTATGTGCTATCGTCTCTTCAAGTTTATTGGTGCACCATGTTTTTGCTTCCTAAGCTTGTGTGTAATACTATTGACAATCTTTGTAATAGGTTCTTATGGGCTAGTGGTAATAATGCTAGTGGTAAGGTGAGTGTGAGTTGGATGGAGGTGTGTAAACCTAAATCTCAAGGGGGGTTGGGGCTTATAACTTTATAGGATTGGAACATTGATTTGATGACCAAACACCTTTGAAGTATTGTGAGCAATAAGAACTCTATATGGGTTAAATAGGTCAAGTTGCATAAGCTCAAGGGTAGCAATATTTTAGATATTGATATGAAAAGTGGGCAGTCTTCGTGTTGGAAACAAATTTTGTGGCTTAGAGATAGGATTAAAGATTATGTTAATATGAAGGTTGGAAATGGCAAAAATTGTAGTATATGGTTTGATAAGTGGCACATGAATGGCCCATTAAGTAAACTTATTGACCATGGCTTGATTGTACATGTTGGGCTTAGTCTTGATGCTAAGGTATGTGATATTATTATAGATGGTAATTGGGCTTGGCCTAGGCAATGAGAGGGTAGGTTTGATGAGGTCCTTAACGTGCATGTGCCTACTATCAATAATGAGATTGAGGATAGGGCTGTTTGCTACAATAAGAAAGGTAAGGAGAGGAGATTTTGTGCTAGTGAAGTGTGGAAGGCTGTGAGAATTGAGTATCCTAAGGTTATGTGGTATAAACATATCTGGTTCTCCCAATGTATCCCTAGACATGCATTCATAACTTGGGTTGTTGTTAAGGGAAAGCTTAAAACTAAGGATAGATTAGCTAAAGGGGTGTGTGTTGTAGATTAGCTAAAGGGGTGTGTGTTGTAGAATCCCATAGTCATCTGTTTTTCACTTGTGCTTACTCTAGAAGACTGTGGGAAAGACTTAAGCCTATGGCCTTGTTAAACAACCTTAGTAACAATTGGGCTAGTATCATCTCTGGTATCACTAATAGACCTGCCATTAACAAGATTTGGAGTGTCATTCAAAGATTGGTTTTGGAGCCACCGTTTATTTTGTATGGCAGGAGAGAAATATGAGATGTCTTCAGCAAAAGGAGAGAGAGGTTGATGTTTTATTTGACTACATTGTTGAAACTGTGAGAATGAAGATTAGAGGCCTTAATCAAGTGTACTAATGATGTTATTAAATCTTCTTGTGTTTGGAACTTTCCAATTAGTAATAATGTGAAGTATCAGGATATTGTTAAAGAGCTTGATGGTTTTAGTTTCTTTAATGATGAACAATCTTAGGGCTAGCTTGTGGGTTAACCTGTTCCATGATGGTACTGGTTTTTGGAAATGTAATGAGACTTATGACTGTGATAGGGATGGGGCTTTAGGGTGCGATGGCCATCTGTTTTGGATTTTGCTGTCTTTGAAGTTTCATTGTAGTGATTACTCAAACTATGATATGCTTTATTGGTATCTTTGTGAGATCTGTATTATGTAGGTCAAATGGTGCTCAAGCCTTTATTTTCTCTACTCTTCTAACAACTTTGATGATCTTCATGTGTACAAGCTGAGGTTTGGTTTGACACCACTTTGGTGGGGAGGTTTAAGGGAAAGATGCACTATTTTCCTACCCTAAGGTTTTTCCTTATGCGTTTTACTTTGGGTAGGTTTTTAAGGATACATTTTCCCTTAAACTTGCTACTTTGACACTTCCCAAATGAGCTATTTCTGGATGGATTTATTATGACCTGGATTGTTGTATTGGGGTCTACAATGTTGTTCAAAGATGGTTTTCTAGTCTGCTACTACACTGTTATCTCCATTATGTATAAGAACTCTCATTCCATTAGTCTTAGCAGTTTAGCTTGCGATAAGTTATTCTCATATGGTGATGTTTGGAGGTGCATTGGTTAATCCCTTTGCATTCTTCCATGTAGTCAGAATATGATGATGACTTCAGTTTAAAGCTTATCTTCCTGCTTTGACTGTGTTTTAGGGTTCCTTGGTTGTTATCTTTTGCATTTGTATTTTCCATGTTTTTATATTTCCTAGTTTTGGTAGTATGTTTTGTTAGATTTTCTGGTTATTTGTATTTGAACATGGGATTTGTACTTGGCCATTTGTCTTTTAAAGCCAAAGTTAACTAGTTAGGGATGTGTCCTAACAGTTTATAAGCTTTGGAATTTATTTTATTTATTTATTTATTTATTTTTTTTAATCTCTTCTTGTTGATTTTTTGGTCCCTTTTTTAATATATTTACCATTATAAAAGAAAGAAAAAAGAAAGATGATAATAGACTCGTAGTTGCCAAATATAATAAATGAAGATGTATGTTAAGTTACATCCGACGACTATTTGGCTAAGCTTGATGAGCATGGAAAAGCGATAACCATTTTAACTATGTGCCAAAAGTTAAAATGGGGTCCAAGTAAAAAATTTTGAAACATCATAAGTAAAAAGTTACTTTATATAAACATAATGGTTTTAAGATACAATATAATAAAAGTAGGGGTGTTCATGGGGCGGTTTGGTTTGGTTAGTTGGGATATTTTAACTATCCATCACGGGGCGGGTAATTCATTTTACTACCCGAAACCGAACCGTGTTAAGCGGGTAACCGGACACGCGGTTACCCGAAATGAGCGGTTATCCGCGATTCGGTTCACGGTTAACCATTTTAGACGTTTAAACAAGTTTAACCGTATGAACAATAACATGATCTAAAAGGTAAAACCAATTCTAGTGTATTAAATAATATTGAATAAACTAAATTAATTTTAAAATTATTTCGTCACAATAATTGTGTTCAAATAAGCATACATGACACATTAACAAAAAATATTTGTTCAATGTTTATATGTTACAAACACATTAATATATTTTCACACATAGATGTTTAGTAAACGTGTGCATTAGAAACACAAAATTCGTTATACAATAAGAGTAGTGTAATAATATAATCGATACTTGTACTATTATTTAAATATTTAGTTAAAAACCTTCATGCATATTATATACGGTTCGGTTCGGTTAACCATGGATATCTAAATAAAAAAACCGAAATCGATCCGTAATAAACAGGTTTTTTCGGTTTCGGTTTTTATCGGTTTCGGTTTATTCGGTTTCTGGTTTTTTCGGTTTCAGATTGAGCGGTTCGGCTCGGTTTGTCGGTTTCACGGTTTTTTTGAACACCCCTAAATAAAAGTAAAAGGCAAAATAATAGTATAAGAGAAGCAAATTCACTTGTAAAGTAAAAAGACTCATTTCACTATTCATTAAATTTACTTTGATAACTGATAACGCTAGAAGAACAAAAAAAATATTAATAACTGATCGTGCTAAATCAACAAACATCCAGTTTCGAGGACCCAAACATGATATGTGCCTATGTGGAAGCGTATGTTTAAAGTTACTCATTGATAATGAGTTTGTCAATATTAGAAAACCTGACTGTTCATTTAAAAAATTCTATTTTTTGAAACTAACAAAAGAAAAAAAATTAAGCATGTGTGGTTTCTAATTATTATTGATAATTCGAAATATGTAAAATCAAGATACTAATATGGGTTAATTTTACTTCAAAGACAATTGACTATGAATGAAAGTCGTAAGAGACTACACCTTTAGTTGTTGTATGCAGTTATGTTATTACACAATTAAAGCATCACGTGGTAAAACACATAATCTTCTCACACGAGCTTTGAGTTTCAAAACTCACTAGATACATATTTGACGGTGGTTAGGGGATAGGTCAGAAATGGTCATCGAGATATCTTGATTAGGCTACGTAAATCAGAAGCAAAGACTAAGTCACTTGATTAATTTAATTGTTTATATTATGGCAAATCGCGTAAAAAGTCTTCATCTTACGTCCAATTTCAATTAAAGGTGCTTTTTTTTTTTTTTTTTTTTCTCAATTTAAGGTACCGACTTTTTTGGGCCGATTTAGGTTTTTTCTAACTTCCGTTAACTATTTCGTTAGTAAATTACATGTTTGGTCCTTGGGTTTGTATAGGCGTTTCATGTTTGGTTTATTTCGTCCGTTTACATGCCGTCTCCGTTTTATACACGCCGTCCGTTTTGCACGTTTTGCTCGTTTTGCACGTTTTATCTGTTTTACGCCGTCCGTTTTTATATGTTTTCGTCCGTTTTACACGATTCCGTTTGTTTACATGTTTTCGTCGTTTTCACGTTTTCTTCGTTTTACGTTTCGTCCGTTTTGCAGTTTTAGTCCGTTTTACATGATATCATATGTTTTTAAATGTTTCGTCCGTTTTGCGTTTTGTTCATTTTACACGTTTTAAATCTGTTTTGCGCCGTCGTTTACACGCTTTTGTCCGCTTTACACGATTTTGTATGTTTTATACGTTTCGTCCGTTTTGCAGTTTTCTTAGTTTTTGCGTTTCGGCGTTTTGCGTTCGGTTCATTTTGCGTTTTCGTCCGTTTTACAGCCACATTTTACACGCTGCCTCATTTTACGCATTTCGTATGTTTTACATAATTACGAACAAGGATCTCAAGAAAACATGGGAAAAGGATGAAACGCAAAAATGCATAAAACGCCGAAAAGATGAAAACGAGAAAACGCATGTAAAACGTAAAACGGACGAAAACGCAAAACGAACCAAACGTAAAACGGTCGCAAACGCAAAACGAAAGAAACGGACGGAAACGATAAAAAAAAAAAAAAAACGTAAGCGGATAAAAAAGTGTAAACCGCATGTAAACGCAAAACGCGCGAAACGCAAAACGGACGAAAACGCAAAACGGACGAAACGTAAAATAGACGAAACATGTAAAACGGACGAAAACGCAAAACGGACGAAACGTAAAATAGACTAAACGTGGAAAACGGACGAAAACGAACCAAACGTGCAAAACGGACGAAACGTAAAACGGACGAAAACGTAAAACGGAAGAAAACGTGCAAAACGTAAAATGATTTTAAACGTAAAACGGACGAAACGTGCAAAAACAGACGGAAACGTGCAAAAACGGACGAAAACGTGTAAAAACGGACGAAAACGTGCAAAAACGGATGAAAACGTGTAAAAACGGGCGAAAATGTATAAAACGGACGAAAACGTATGCAAGCGTATGAAAACGGACGAAAATAGACCAAACATGAAATGCCTATTCAAACTCGAGGACAAAACATGTAATTTACTAACGAAATGGTTAACGGAAGTTAGAAAAAAACCTAAATCGGCAAAAAAAAAAAGTCGGGTACCCTAAATTGAGAGAAAAAAAGAATAGTACCTTTAATTGAAATTGGACATAAGATGAGTACCTTTTTATGCGATCTGCCCTTATATTATTGAACAACTCTTTTGCTCTTATCTAGTACTTAGAAAAAATGATTTCATTGTTTTTGAACTATTACTTATGCAATTGATTGTGCCACATGATTCTAACTATTGGCAGGTTTGGCCATTTGTTGCTGACTTGAGCTCGTTTGAGTTGTCAAAAGTTAATTTTAACGAGATTATGCACCCGCGCGTTGCGGCGGGTATTTTGCATTTACTTTTTTATGCTATATGAGTTTTGTTATATGTGTGGTGTTTAAACTTTGGTCCATTTTCACATAACCAACACATCTTTAAGATAACAAAGTATATTATTGAATTGTTTAAAAGAATAAACAAAAATAAAGTATATTATTGAATTGAAATGATCGAAGATTTTACAAAAGATATACATTTGTAGACTTGCAGCCCACTTTAAATACATGTCATTGATGTCGTTGTCTACTTTTATGACAGGTGGAACTTTACGCTTCCTATATGTTGTTTGGACAGGATTAGATGATGTTATTTTACAGCTTTGATGTCCTGTTTGGACAACAGAACAATCGATGTTTGAACACAGGTTATAACAGGCATGCGAGAAAACTAAGTCCAAATACTCCGTTAGAAAACAGGGAACCGAAAGTTCACATGAAATACAAACCCGATATTCTCATTGCTATCAAGGAACTCCCTCAATTGTTTCCCCCTAGCTTATCTGCAAACGGAGCAAATACATTCTAATTAGCATATGTTCAATCAAAAAAACCGGAAACCACCAATTTATATAAAAAAAATCAAAACCCAAAAGACCAAAAGTAAATAAGAGTAGCTTGGTATTTTGCTTGGCTAATACATTAGTCAAGTACCATAGTAATGGTCAAACCTACCTTAAACAATCGGCACACCTGAATATCTGGTTTTAGCATTTGTGTCTATCTTTGCATCATCCTGCAACACAAAGTGCCGTGTGACATATGCAGTTCTGTGTATTAAAGTTAGGTAACATATCATTTACATAAATAATAGTGACTTTCTTTTTACCAGACTTAGTGACTGAAAATTCGAATTCATCTCTTGTTCGGCCTTTGTGGTCTCACTTTTGCTGCTGCAACGTCACCATTTGAATCCCAATACCCATTACCTCATCTTCCTTGATAGCATTTTCTTTGAACCGCTCTTATTGTTGAATGCTTAATAATCGAAATGAATCTCGTTTGGGAACCAAACATGAAACATAATAGTCAACAACTAATAACAATATTTTATATCTAATATGCGTTTGCATGAATCTAGTGTTATTCTTTTCAGTTTAGTACTTAACATATATATAATATGTACACCCCTAAACTTTAAACTACAATACCACATCTAAAAGAAGTTTAATTTAACATGTTTTGTTACAAAGGAACATCCAAACACCCGGTAAATCCCCTAATTAATCAGATTGTGACAAACTCGGTTATATATACATAAGAACAGATAAGATTAAGGTTAACACCTTGACGTCTAGATGGATAAAGCGGCATTAACTGATACACATGCGATAGGAGCAAATTTGTGATAGAACCTTTTTCGGGACCTTCATTAATACCTACAACAAGAGCAAATTTCTAAGAAAAAATGTAGTCCAAACTGTCATTTACGTCGGCTAATATATATGCAACAGATCCTCATTTTGGACACCATGCAGTGATCACATAAAAAACATAAATTTTGAGAAAGCAAATTCTTTAAAATAATTGTGACAATCCGTACTTTCAGGTCATTTCTTGACACGATACATATCTCATTATTTCAACATTTTTAGTAAACTTGGTTTACTCGTTTCAAATTCGCGTAACCTTGGAGGTTTAGCGGCGAATTCATGATCATGACATCACGTACATTTCATATGGACTATGAGTAGTCTACATTTCATTGACATCATGTGCATTTCATTAGTACATTCACGACATTTCATTTTCACTTGCAACGCGTAATTTTTATATTTAATAATTTTTATCGCGTGAGTTTTTACTTTGATTATTTAACCCGTTACTTTCAAAAATGATCCCGAAGTATTTTTAAACTTATATTTAGTTCATAAAAACTATATTTTTAGTTTTCCTAGTGTTTCAAATTTAATTGGTACTTTAATCGTTAAAGTTTAATTATTACGTCGTTTTCTCAAAAATTGTACGATAATTATTTTATCACTCAATTTTCACAAGGAAAGTATTTTTACAATTTTTATCACCTCAATACAATCTATTTTGACCTAATAAAAACTTACTTGCACCAAAAAAATTCCCATTTACCTATAATGGTACAAATTTCTTACAATTGCTTACACTTTCAATACAATTATACACAAATACATACAAGTTGCAAGATTTTAAGAAAAAAAAATATATTGAAGACAAACCTCCCCAAAATCCGCCAAGGGAGGGTGTGCCTTAATGGTTGTAAGGTTCATGTCTAATAAATCAATCTAGCTACAAAAAGTCTTACACTCAAGATATTATTTCACCTACATCTCATTTTCTCAAGGTGTTAAACCAAAGTTTCTCTCTTCATCTTTTTGGGTCTTCAAAACCGGCCAAGCAACAAAACAAGGGGATCAAGATTTTTCTTTGCAAGATCAAGTGTGTTTTACAACCTAGTTATATCCTTTTCATGGTTTTGAAATAAAAACCAAGGATATTTAAGATAATCCTTGTTACCTACACCTCTTCATTTTCACTAGTAAGCATATTCTTATCATTTTTATGTTTCTTTATCATTTTCATAAGTTTCTTTTCATTTTTGGAGCTTATATGCATGTTATGTGATTTATACCATTTATTTCATGATTTTTAAGTTATATATACAATATGGTCATCCTATGATTATTCCCATGCTATTCTTTGGTATTGATGGTGATTAGGAACCCATGACACCCTAAGAAGGTGTATGGTAGGATTAGATTAGCTTTGGAGTTGATTTGAAGGGATTAGAATAGGTTTTGTCCGAGAAAAACTATTTTCGTAAACTATATTTTAGGTTCTGTCCTTAAAACGAATTTCTGGAAAAACCCACTGTTGGTACGACATTTTGGTCTTGATAATTAGAAAATATACTTTAAAACGAATCCGTGGCCTTTTGAACGGACAAAAACGGAGTTATAACGAAGCCGTGGTGAATTTTTAAAGTTTGACGATTTAAACGTAACTTTTTCTCGAAAAATCAGCTTGTTGTTTACGTACATTTCGGTTCAAAACGAGGCTTAAGCTTCACAAATTATTTCGACTTCTCAAAAATATATTAGTTTACTTGATACGAAGCTAAGGACATATTTTACGTAGAAAACGGATTTAAAACGCCAAATATATGGCCGTTTTCATAAAGTTGCCGTAAATATTAATTTCGAAAATTATATTATTTTTACGTTACAAGTATTTTACTAGCTATATCGTCCATGTTTATGCGGTTTTAACTATGATGCAAAACTTTTATAATGAAGTGTCTTCTAGAAAATCAAGTTCATCGGCCATATTTTTCAAAACAAAAGCCGTTTGTCAAGCGGAGTTATGGTGAATTATTTACGAATGCTCAAACATTGGCGAAACTCATTTTCGCACAACATTAGCCAAAACCACCAACTTTAGCCTTTGATATCTTTATGATCGAGACCTTTTGGACGAAAACTCCTGAACTGAAACTTTTAGATATCGATACAAACTTTCCAAAACCGTCGAGTTCGTTCTCTAACGATCGACGACACCGCTTACGACTACTTTTCCGAGTCATTTTGTTGATTTAATGATTTTTCCGACGACATTGTTTTGCGACGAAAATGGTAATTTCACCAAAATCATTATAAAACCATTGTAGGATGACATTTTGACGTAAAAACATGTAAAGTCATTTTTGAAGGGTTAAGACGTCAAAAGAGTATTTTTCGACGACAAGTAATATTTTCAAAACCCGCAAATGGTATAAATAACATACGAAGTGCATGCATAACATTACATTGCAACTCATGACATATCATATCATTCGTCATAGGTCGCGGATAACGCATCCCATTATACCTCAGTGTACTCACTCTTGTCATCTCGTCAGTTTACCAAGTGAGTTTTCATAGCCCCTGCTTTTATACGTTTTGAATTACTTTTGGGGGAGATACATGCTCAAACTGTTTTCATTTACTTTCACAAGTACATTAACTTTTATGGATTACCGTGAGTTCCATAGCCCCACTTTTCTTGTTTTAATGCTGTTATTAAACTCTTTGGGGGAGATACATGCTCAAACTGTTTTCATTTACTTTCACAAGTACATTAACTTTTATGGATTACCGTGAGTTTTCATAGCCCCACTTTTACTTGTTTTCATAACTGTTTTGGGGGAGATACATGCTCATCATCTTTTATGACATTCATATCTAATTGCAAACTACATGCTTAATCGAACTTAATGTTTAGTCATATCCCGTATCATTATCATTGGATTTGAATGTCTTGGGATTATCATTGACCGAATGTCTTGGGATTATCATTGATTGAATGTCTTGGGATTACCATTGTCTTTGAATGTCTTGGGATTACCATTGTCTTTGAATGTCTTGGGATTATCATTGTCTTTGAATGTCTTGGGATTATCATTGTCTTGAATGTCTTGGGATTATCATTGTGTTGAATGTCTTGGGATTATCATTGACTATACATATCTTGGCAATGGGTTGTGAACACACAAAGTTGCAAGTTTTGTATGGGCGGGACTTGAACCGAGTGGATTCACAATGCCTTTCTTGCATAAACGATTTCTAAAGGCTTTACATTTCAAAACAAACTCTATGAACTCACTCAACCTTTGTGTTGACACTTTTAGCATGTTTTATCTCGGTATCTAAGGCTTTCACGTCATGGCATGCATTTGGACACATCATGGAGTCGCAATGACGACGTCACACTGGGTTTTACATACTTTAAAACATCGTTTGAATTGTACAAACTTATTTCCGCACGTTAATTTACATTTGGGACCTACTTTGTAAACTCGATTATTTTATTAAATCAAACGATGTATTTTCCAAACGACACTTTAGGTCGTTCAATATAACTGTGATTGTGATGCTATGACAACAATCCCGTGAATTCCATTCGCCGCAAAGCAGTAAATTGGGGTGTGACAATAATGCTTGGTGATCAAGTGCTCAGTTAATCAAGAGATGTATACTAATTAAGTTAAAAATGCGCAACTTTCAAGCATTCTTATGCATAGATACACTTTGGAGTGTGACGCGGCGTCTATGCCTCCAAACCATGAATTGAGTGCGTACCTCAGGCTATCACTCACATTTTTATGTGCAGTCACGTTGTTCGAATGTTGCTGCTGCTGGTGCTCTTCATATCGATCAGAAGGTCCGCTTTCACATCCGATTTCCATGTCTTATTCAGATGCTGTGATCCGGAGTCCACATTCTGTTGACTATCACAACTTTCCTTTTGTTGCACCATTCGTTCTTGTTAGCTCGATTGATCCAGATCATTTCTATCTCCTGCTTGACACACAAAAAAGAAAAAAGAAAATAAAAGAAACATACAATTATACAGGTGAGGTTTCATATGCAGACACCATGATATAACTTTGAACATCCATGTTTCAAAGCAAACTTACTGAAATTTGGGCAAATGATTAATTAGGAATAAGATTCAAATGAGTTCCCACGTTGTTGAGCCAAATTTTGGGCAAAGTAAAAAGGCTAACGTAAATGAGACCGTTTATCATCGACTATAATAGATATAGATAACCCTATTTTTTACAAAGAGTTATACCATACGACAAAAAATTGGATCCATCACTGTTGGTGAAACCTTAAATATATGAAAAAAATTTGGCAAGGAGAACAATTGATACCTCTTTCATTGCAAGAAAGCATTTTTAGGTGCAGTCTATCTGGTTCAAGCTCCAGCCTCGTGGCATCCACTGTCCATTAATTCAGTTGCCATATTCGTTACCGAGACTCGCTTACTCTGACTATTAAAGGCCCTGCACCAGTTGCCAATGCCACCTGCCAAAAAAAAAGTTACGTAGTACTCGTATTCAATATAATGCTAGTAATCTCACACCTTTATATTTATTCAGCTACTATTGATAAAATGATGATACCTGAACTAAAGGCAGAGTAGGCAAAGTGAGATTAGAATGAACATGGTGAAAGAACCTTTGCGATATCCATTTGTACAACTCATCATCTTTTCTTCTCAGCGTGTGACTTTTTCCTTGGTACCACAATAACCATATATACGTTTGATACGACGTCGTTTTTAGTATTCACAGTATACCAGTATAAGCAAAACAATTCTAAAAAGTTGGTAAAACTTGTAGCTTTAGTAGTCATGGCAATGCGGTAAACACAGCCGTACCTTACCGTTTTGAGTATTCATAGGGTAAATCCAAATACAGCCTTACCTTACCGTGTGGTAAGTGATCGTATAATGTCATCTGCCCTTCCGCCTTAATTGTGTTATCTGCACAATCAACCGGCCTTTTATACGACGGTTAGCCTCCTTCTGCCACCTTCATATTCGTCAGTCTAGTCTTTATGACGGTCGTTGGATTCGACGCAACTGCAGCTACAAACCCTGCTGCAAAACTCACAGCCATATGTGTCCCTAAGCCATCTTTCATCACATTGTTAGAACCAACTTTTATTAGCAAAATGTGTAAAAAAAATGTATAAAATTTACAATGAAGGCAAGAATACTACCTTGGCAGATTGATTAAAGCTTGTCACATTTCCGTGCAAAATCGCTATTACTTTATAACTGTGGCGCTCTTTGAACCTTATCAACTTCAATAAAAACAATAAAAAAAAGATCATGTATCCGCCATGGCTGCAAGCTTAGTAAGCTTGGCACGCCACGATGCAAATAATTTCAAACAACCTCGATACCAGGAAGTTAAGCAACAACCAAGCTTCGGCATGCTAAAGCTCAACGAAGCAACCTGATAACCCGAAAAAACGTAAGCTTATGAGGTTTCCGAAAAATCTTAAAAATTATAAAATTTTGTCATATACCGTAATCCTAAATTAAATCATACCAATTGAACCACACCCAAATGAGCATAAGCCTAAATTTCAAAACACCCAATTCATAAAAACCAAAAACACAATCAAGACAAAAGAAGAGTAGAATCATAAATCAATGGTCGTATTAAATTCAGTAGTTGTTGTACCTTATACGTTTGCAGTTGGTGGTTGGCGAGGTGTAAATGCAGATGATCAAGTGTGAGTTTGTAGCGAATTCGTGAAACTTCTGGGTTTTGGGTTTTTTAGGTTTGGTATAATAAGAGGGCAAGAGTGAGGCGGTGCAGCGAATTCGTGAAGCTTCTGGGTTTTGGGTTTTTTAGTTTTGGTATAATAAGAGGGCAAGAGTGAGGCGGTGATGCTGTAATCGGGTTTTTTGTTACCCGAAACGACAAATGTTCAGCTTTTGTAATACTCAAAACGACAAAGAAAGACATTGAATACTGTAGCCCCACTCACGTTTTAACGGGTTGGAACCGGGTATGTACTGTAGCAAACGACGTCGTTTGCGCCTAATAATTAAAAAATTTATAATTTATAATATAATTATAATTTATAATGTTAACCACTCATGGTCAAGAGGTAAAAGCTTGTAACTATCATCGCCATTATATGAGAAGTTTCAGGTTCGGATCTTGTTTGTTGTAAATAACTGTAAACTGACTAGACCAGCCTTTCCGGAAGGGGAAAAAAAAAACTTTATCTTATATGAGTTTGTGTGACGAGATTATGTGCATTAATCAGTCATATATATTGTCATAGTTTGCAGTAACAAAAACTCTAAAAGAAAATCTAAGGGTGTGTAGAATTCGGTTTCACTCATAAAAATCGAAAACCGTCCGACCAAACCGAATTTTTCAAAATCGAACCGAACATAATTCAATATTCGGTTTTCGGTTCAGTATTGAATTTGGTAAAATTAAAACCGAATCGAAAACCGAATTCACATGAATTATGAATATATGTACTTTTTATATATTTATATTAAAACAAACATTAAAACTCTTTTATATTATAAATATAACATTTTTAAGCTTTATTATTATTTTTTTGCAAAAAATATACATAATTAAATAAATAGTTATTTAACATTATGTAATTCAGGTTATTCGAGTTGGTTTCGATTATTCGGTTCGATATAATCCAATTTGAATTATGTTCGGTTTAGTTTTCGGTTTTACCTAATTTTTTAAAATCAAACTAATTTAACCGAATAAATCGAATAACCCGATAACCGAACCGATTAACATAAAATCAACTTTAATATTTTGGGCTCCTTAATATCAATGGGCAAACGTATCTTCTTTCACTTGTTTGTTTCCTATCATGGGCTCGAGCAGTAATGTTTGATAACTTAGGTCCAAAAGACCAGGTCCACGTACTTTATTTTTATGTTACACACTTACACGTTATCATTAGCCCAAAATCACCAATTATTACTTCACTTTTAGTAGAGTTTTGTTAAAATAAAATCTAAAACCACCATGTAAAGTTGTAGGAAACTATTGAGCTAACAATTTATTTTTCTTTCATCCGATATTAAGAAACGAGATCATTTATTCTCGAAGCTGGTTTTTGTTTTTATATTATTGTCATTAATAAACTACGAGTGATGCTAATTCTTGCTCATGTACCTTTAATTAGGTTAGAGCAAGGGATAATCTAGGTTGTCTACTTTATATTCTATATATATGGACTTCTAGCTCATTTTATTGCGAGTTGTTTTTATTTTTTTACTCGTATTTTATTTGAAAGCATGCAATACAGAAAACACATACAAATGGTTCACTTTCAATAATGGATAATGAGATGTAACCTTGAAAAACCTAGCCTTTGGTAAAATGGATAATGAGATGTAACCAAAAAAAAAAAAAAATGGAATAAGGTTACAAAATAGTCTTCTTTCATTGAACTTGGAGTAAAGTTTAACGTACATCCATGTTGCACAACATAGTTTTATAATTTTATTATTATTATTATTATTATTATTATTATTATTATTATTATTATTATTATTATTATTATTATTATATCTCGGATATAATTGACCTAGATTATAAATAACAGAAAACTTAATTAATAATATACAATTTACAATACAAACTTATGAATATTTGTGACAAGTTAAAACAATCTACAAATAAATATATGTTACTCCATTCATTTTAAAATTATTGTCCTCAACTAAAAAGATACATTTTAATAAAATTGAAACTAGTACACTGTTCAACTAATCAAATATCATCTTCATCCATTAAATTCTCTTTCAATTGATTGGCATTAGAAAGTAGACAATTATTTCGAGATATTCCAAAAAAAAAAAAAAAAAGAATATAAGTTTGAGAAGGAAGAAATATATAGTCTGAAGCACGAACATAAAGCATTGATTCTATACAATCACTTTACAGTACTTTTGTACTTGTAAACATAAAAATACATTTTCTTTTGTGTACATACTTGTTAAGAGCAAGGGGTGTGGGGCGTTTTGGTTTTCGCCGGTTCCAACGTGGCTTCTCGCCACTCCATTTCGTTCCTCGCCGTGACACCACAAGGGCTCGCCACATGGCCTCTCGTCGTTCAAACGACACACAAAAAGAAAAACCATTTCAAAATTAAAATGTTGCAATTCTACCGTTTGAATTTTTTTTTTTTTTTTTTTTTTTTTTATTTTCAAACCCAAATAATACCCCATTTTCTCTATAAATAATACTCATTTCTTACCAAAACATTCACACTTCTCATTCACAACCATAAATATATTATCATCATCATCTTAATCCACAACAAAAAATGTCTCAAGATCCCAACGAGATGTCGTTTATGAATCTCCTCAACTCGTCTTCGTCAAATCCGTCCACCCCATCGTCTCAAACCTCAAGCACTTCTTCGCAAGTCGGATTTCAAGCTTTTCAATATCCAAGACAATCACCACCACAATTCTATCCATCACAACAATCACAAATGCAATTTTTTCCGTCACAACCATCACAACCGCAATTTTATCCGTCACAACCATCACAAATACAATTTTATCCGTCACAAGCACCACCAACGCAATTCTACGATTCACAACAACATTACTTTGAATCACAATTCAAAGTACCTCAACCACCACCAACCGAAACACGTGAAGAACGTCGTCAAGGAAAAAAACCGGCCAAAGCGACAAAGAAAAAAAAGAAGGCCGTTGTGAACTTGGACGCGGACGACGACGAGGAGGAGGAAGATGAAGAGGGTCGAACCATAATTCGTTGGTCAAGCCAGGAAGAAAATTTTTTAACCGAGTGTTGGGTCGAGGTATCCCAAAACGCCGCTATCGGTAATGACGAGACTAAACGATGCGTTTTGGACTCGGATTGGGAGGACTTCAAGGCTCGTAGTCGAGCCTTATCGTACAAAAAATATGTGCACGGAAAATGGACTCGGATAAGCGATGATTGCCAAAAGTTTAATGGTTTCTACAAGCATTTGCGGCGTAGATCCGGGAAAATGATGTTGATCACATTGAGAATGCAAGACTTGCTTTCAAAAATGGGACGGGGAAACAATTTAGTATGGTTTCGGCATGGAAGGTTTTGAGAGAATATCCCAAATGGGACGCGCCGGAAGGGATCAATGAAGATAATATCGCCGAATTATTCGGCCCTGATCCTAGAGCTCGTCCCGCAGGCAAGCCTCGTCCGGCAAAAAAATCTAGATCAGTGGAGTCGTCAACGAGCACCGGGGTAGTCAATCGGATGCTATTGCGGAAACTTTAGCTCAAGAGTATAAACGTAAAGTTGACGGAGCACGAGAAGTGTACGAGGCGAGGATTGCTAAAGAAAAGTCGGCTCAAGAGTGCCAAGAATTGCAGTTTCTCATGCTTGATGTGGAGGGGTTACCGGAGCCAAAAAAATCACTCATAAGAAAGAAACAAGACCAAATAATAGCAAAATACAACATATAAAAAGGCGAAAAATGTTGTATTTTTTAAGTTTCTTATGGTTTTATTTTCCGTATGTTTTTTTATTTTTCAGATGTTTTATTTATTTATCGTATGTTTTTTTATTTTTCAGTATTGTATGTTGTATTTTTATTTTAAATGATTGAAATGAATTTAATTGTATTTGGAAAATATGGAAAAAAAATAAAATAGGAGAGGGTGGAGCTCAAATGAAGAGAAGTGAGTAAGTTGTGATTGGAGGGTATTTTTTAGTTAGTGTGTTTGAGTGATGTGACACGCGTGGGCCCAAATGAAGAGAAGTGCCAAGTTGCCACACCCCCTTGCTATAATTATTACTCGTATTAACTTTTTTGTATGCTACTTGTGCAATAATATATTAGTAATATTCTAGTTACCAACTCAATCCGTATGTATCTGTACGTATATTATATTTCGAATCTTGTTTTCTTTTTCTTGTTTATCAAGTACACTTGATTTTGTACCCTAAGTTACTATATTTAATTTTAAAAGACTAATGATGAATGAAACTCATTCATTTATTTTTGCATAAGATTTCTTTTACAGGTTGTTATCTAATTTGTGCAAACTAGTGCATAATTAATCAAATATAGAGGTGAAATAATCTATGATTTAGAAATCGATCAGATTGGCTCATTGTAATCACACATGTTTTAAAAGAGTTTGTAAAATCACATGTGATTTAAGCTTTCATGAATAATAATATGTATGAGTTTGATGGTAGTGGTGGGTCCCTCACCTATGAAAGACTCATACCTGGCTCACTTCATGTATATAGAGTATGAATTACATGTATCATTCATTACCATAGTAGTGGGCCCCTTCATCTTAAACAAACACCTTTAATCACTTTCATAGTTATAGTCTCATTCCCATAATGGATACCAAACGCACCATAAAAGATGTCAAATTCTTTACTAGACTCAAATGAACCGCCATTTTAATGAAGGTGTTAATCAACATGAGTCATATTTAGGTCGAAAGTCTTCTGAAACAGACGATAAACACGTGATTAAAAATTTACGACCTTGATAACCAAGTAATAAGTCAAGGTTCCAAACGTAAACTTAGCAAAGATGGTTTTACTAATTTAAACGTATGGTAAAACTTTCTTCTAGAAACCCCCTTGGAGCAGAAGACGTAGAGTATATGTACTAAACTATTTTGGTAACAATAGCCATAGCCATACGTATGTTTTTGGAATAACACATATATATGCTGTAGCTGTTTTCTTGAGGGAATTCACGTACCTATCGATATATCTTACGTTTAAATCACGAAAAATGAAATGTTAATTAGTTGCACATCCAGAACACGAGTCACTGAGGTATGGTGGTATTATTGTTACCCATTTTAATCTTTTTTTTATACTGTCCTAAGAATCACATTTTAATTGAAATGGAAAATCTTATATGCTTTGCAAGTTATCTGCTACTCACTTTGTCCCAAATTAATAGTCAACGTTTACCATATTATCCTTGCTTACAAACTTTCAAGAAAACTTTACTTAATTAGTTAAGGGTAAAACTGCCATTCTGCTAAAAGTTAAATAAGAAACAATGATAATTATGATTTTCTTAAAATGTGTATTTTTTGTTGGGAGACGATTATTTTGGGAGGGAGGGAGTGTTATTTATCTCACTTTGATGTTGATAAATCATTGATTTCATTCCTAGAAAAATATACCAATGATTTTGGAATCTTAAAGTAATATCTACAACTGTAGCAACTTTAGCATCCTTGTTTCTTATCCTTCACTAACAACTGAGTGATATTGAAGCTAATGAATTAAGTTTTTAAACATTTAAGCCCAAGTTAAATCCTATCCAGTGAACAGAAGAAGTGGAAGAATCTGAATCACTGAGCACAAAAATCATATAACAGTACAACAAGCTTTAGAATGCTTTTCATACTTTTTGCTCAAAATTCACCTGAAAAGAGGAATGCCACTTATACACTTTATGCCATTTTAATACATTGAATTACTTTCTAATTCTTTGATTCTACTTCCTAAGTCATAAATTAAAGACTTAATATCATACAGTGTATTTCATGTCATTTTACGAATTTTCTTGTAAATTTATTCACGTAAAACAAATCAACTGATTATATGCACTTTTTCGCGCATATATGGAACCGAAAAATGTGAAGAATGAAAAATTATATACTCTTTCTAGTATGAACAATATTTTGATCACAACAATTCCTTATCACTTCTAGAGAATTCACAGATTTGAACCATTGTAGTGGTCACTGACTCACTGGTCTTAAAATGTTTCATTTCGTCATTTTTTTTTCGAATTATACAATCATTAATTGTCCCATATATGTGAGAATGTACGTACATTTCTATTTGGTGACATAAAAAATGGGTTAATGTAAACATGGCTATACTGACATGAACATCGAAAAAAAAAAAACAATGTAAACACTGAGATAAAACTATCTTATTTGATTACACTAAGAGTAAGAAAAACTTAAAAGCTGCAAGTGGTTAAATAAATAATAGTAGCAAGGCATAACTATAGATGCTTTGCACAAATATACAATTGAAGAAATTGGAAGGTAAAGAGTGTTGGTAGGCTAAAAACCATCAATTGTTCAAGACAGCTCACAATGGACCAACTTAGATTACTTTTAGGTTGGAATTTTCCTAGTGAGTAAGTAGTCTAGTAAAGTAGTAAACCACTCTTACATTGTTCATATAGTAACAAAACCATTCTAGGCCAAAAAGGAAAAGTAACAAGGACAATGAGAATCTGCAATAATTAACAAGCTTTCCCATCGAATGTCATGATAATTCTCTCGATGAAAAGACATGGTGGGACTTCTTGGTGTCGATTTATTCACTTTGGTTAATAATCGATCGTTTGGCATCACTGGTTGAATTCTTTCAATTTGGTCAATAAATGTTATTGCTTCTTGAGCACTACAAAAAGCCAAAGGATTTTTCAATAAGAATAACTATAGTCTTTCAATATATAGAGATATATGGAAACGATCCGTGGTTTATGTTTGTAACTAACGAATTTAAATGCTCTTAATTGCAACCAGCAAGATATAGGACCTTATGTAATATAGATGAACCATTGGCCACAAATATCAAATTCATAATATGTTTTAGAGGAACCAATAACTAAAATGTGTAACAAAAAAATAATGGAATTGTGATAGCAAGTCACTAGCACTTCCATGTGTTAATTTGTGAAAATGGCATAACTGAATAATGAGTGTGAATACAATATAAATAATGCTAAATGACCAAACGGGCTTGGCCCAATATAAACTTAGCTAACACTAAATAATACTCCACTAACAGCCCCCGCAGTTGGAGAGGGAGGACGCAAAACGCTTAAACTGGTCCGAAATTCATTAAATAGGGCAGACGAAAGTCCCTTAGTCAACATATCAGCATACTAATAGTGTGAAGGAAATATGCAAAACGCGAACTTGTCCAGTAGCAACCTGATCGTGAACTGTAACACCCCCAATCTCGTATAGAAGCGGAAGCTTAAACAAGGGTATTACTTCATAGCCAAAGTACAAGTATAGAAAACGAATCTAAAATGAGACGTTTTAAAAATCCATCATCATTCGATTTATCATAATATCAAAGTTTAACAAAGAGATCCCATAAAAGGACCATAATGTACATAAGTAATACATTATAGTAGCTTTATGAGATCTCTTTGTTTGTTAAACTCGATGATAATGTATTTTAATATACCTTGTTTTACTTTGCTTTTAGCTTCCGTCTGGGTGTTACACGAACAAAGTGAGTATCAATCTCCATATGCTTCGTGCGTTGATGTTGTAAGAGATTGGAAGATATATAAGCCGCACTGACATTATCACAGTAAACAATAGTGGCAAAATGTAGAGGAGAGTGAAGCTCTCGAAGAAGATTCCGCAACCAGGCCAGCCACAACATTGGCAACACCACGGTACTCAGCCTCGGCACTAGAACGAGAAATAGTGTACTGCCTCTTATATGACCAAGACGTAAATTATTGCCAAGGAAAACACAATAACCTGAAGTAGAACGGCGAGTAGTTGGGCAAACTGCCCAATCAGCATCCGAATAGGCAACCATAGAAGATGTTGAGGAAGAATACAACTGAAGATCATAATCTAAAGTGCCACGATCATAAGGTAAGATCCTATTAAGTGCACCAAGATGAGGCTCTCGAGGATCATGCATATAGAGATACCGCATAAGACAATTCAGGTCGAGTGAAGGTGAGATACTATAAATCTCCGACAAGGCTCTAAGGATCCGAAACTAGAGTGCCGCCAGACCCCAACTTGGGTTCCGTATCAATGGGAGTCCGACATGAATGACAATTGTGTATACCGACGCTCTCAAGAACCCCGGCTGCATACGTTTTGTGGTAAAGAAACATCCCATTAGTGGTGCGGGTGACAAAGATGCCCAAAAAATAGTTCAGCGGACCTAGATCATTCATAAAAAACTCTTGATGTAAAGAGGATATAATCCTCTGTAAAAATGTTGTAGAAAAAGTTGTCAACAAAATATCATCTACATAAAGCAATAAGTAAGCAACATTAGGTTCGTGTTTATACATGAACATAGACGAATCACATCTACTCTGAGAAAAACCAACACGAGTAGCATAACTCGCAAAATGCTGAAACCATGCACGAGGTGACTCCTTAAGGCCATATAACGATGGCTGTAGGAGACAAATATGATCGGGACGCTAAGGATCAAGAAAACCAGGAGGCTGATGCATATAGATTGTCTCATAGAGTGTATCATGCTGAAAAGCATTCTTGATATCAAGCTGTTGAATAGGCCAATGTCGAGAAGCAACCAGACTGATAACATACGAATAGTAGCCTGTTTAACAACCGGGCTGAATGTCTCATAATAGTCAACACCAAGCTATTGACTGTTCCAATTAGCTACAAGATGAGCTTTGTACCTATTTAAAGACCCATCTGCAAATTGCTTGTGCTTAAAGAACCACATGGAACGAACGACATTCACGTCAGATGGCCGTGGCACAAGAACCCAAATATTATTTTTAACTAAAGCATTATGTTTATCAAGCATAGCTCGTTGACAGTTAGGATCTTTGATGGCGATCATGTAATATTTTGGAATGGGAGAAATGGTTGACACATGACAATTATCGATCACTTAAGTTCTTTATAATAGTACAAACATGAGTGTGAATACAATATAAATAATGCTAAATGATCAAACGACCTTGACCCAATACAAACTAAGCTAACACTAAATACTAGTCCACTAACACCATGGTGCCACGGGACAGAACCAAAATTAGTTTGATTGAATTAAAATACGTATTCAACCTCATGGTTCTTGAACCCACAACCAGTGTTTGATGGCATGATAGGGTTGGCTCATTACCTGGCTATATATCTGTTGATGACTAATCGCCAAGTCCACAATGTGCTCCTAAGCTAGAGTGCGGACCTCATTGATTAGTCTACAATCCGTGTTTATGTGCATAGACTGATTTGCTAATTGTTATTAACTACCTTTTCAGTTGCTTTGTTAATACCCTAGGGTCATTAAAACTGTCAAACTTCTGTTCAATCAGTGACCCCTCATGGCTGCCTTTATATAAACAGATGGAACAAAGACTGGACACGCCAACATTATTGGAGAGACACTGTCATTCTTCAGATTTGACACAAAACCGCTCCTTGTCACATTTAGAACACCAACCACTATCAAAGAATGCAATAATAATACATGATGTTGTAAATCAATGTTTTTTATTTGAACGAAACATGGCCTAGACACTTGTACAAGCCCATGTGGGAATAGGATATTCGACAACAGTGATAAGTTAGGACTATCTGAGATCCTCTCCAAATGACTGGATGTCGAATGAGATTCTAAGTTTAGTTATTCTAAAATATTAAAACTAAGATGGAACGATAAAATATCAAACTGATTGAATGTTATCATGCAGGCACCATATATTATTATCAAACCCTTAAATAACTGAATTTAAAACATATTATCCACCATGTGAAAACTTGAGTTACAGCTTATCCCTTAAGCTAATATGTGATGGTTATGGATTGATGCAAGTCTTAATTAGGACGAGATCAGAAAGTACTGGTCAATCAAAATTCAGAGTGATCAAGATTATAATCATTTAGGATGGATTATAGTTACAGCTTATCCCTTAAGCTAATAATTGTGACTGTATAAGAGTATGAGTTATATGCTCATTGAACTTGCATGGGTGCGCTGAGATCTATCACTTGAAGATGGAGTTCCATTTAGTTTTACATTTTGTTTAATCTTCCCTCATACCTGAAACAGATACATCACATAAACAGTATGCAATATAAGGTTTAAGAAATGTATGTATAGATATAGGAAAAAAATTGGATTTAATATATATCTTTGAAATCCACATTTGTAGTTGATTGGTAGTAGATTATTCAGAGTTAGGCGTAATCAAAGCCAGTGGTTATAGCCTAAGTGTGGTAGGGAGCTAGGTTTATAATCTTGATTATATATATAAAGATCGTAAGGATATTATCATGCTTTTGTGGAAGATTTTTTGGAAAAGATGATGCTTTATATATTGAGTCTTCGAAGACTTCTATGGGAATAATTCTCACCTAAAACCAGGTAAAAGTAATCAACAAAATCTCCATACATAATTCTACGACGCTAGTGTGGTTCAAATTATATGCAAAACTAGCATGCTTCTTATTATTCTCTGATGGAGCAAGCATTGAGTGTGGTTTAAGCTAAAGAACCAAAGTTTTCAAACTAAAAAAGCTCAAGTAAATCCTATCCAATAAAATAAGTAAGTGGAAGAATCTGAATAGTTTCAAAGAACAATCATTAAACAGTAAAATATAAGTGGTAAAAAAAGCACCTTGACAGTTCTTGTAAGTACCCAAAAAAGAAAAAAATGAAATTCATCAGATTTTATTGCATTTCTTCTTTGATCTTCCAAACTTAAGAAGCGTTAGGATGCGAAAAAGGTGTAACAGACAAACTTGAGATGCTGCACTCATAATTTTGAGGAATGCAAGAGCGTGGTGGGGATTACGGTTGGCTAGACGCCATCAGATGTTCAAGACAGCATATTGAAGAGGCAGAAGGATCAATAATTGTTCGATATTCATAGAAAGATCAAATTAGATGGTCAAGCTTTAATCGAGCTACATTGAAGATGCAAAAAGTAATATCCAAATAATTCACTTTTTGCTTGGAATTTCCTGCCTATTATGGAGTTTCATGAACTTGCTCAATTGGTCTGAAATTGCTCAAAGACGCTTTGAGTTCAATTCTCACACTTGTGTATTACCTTGCGAATCAATAGGTAGATTTAAGCAAGAAACAAAAGTTTATCAATTCTTAAACTAGGAATAAAAATTTAAAGATTATTTCCAGTCCAAAAATGACGAGTAAAAATACGAGAATCTTTAAAAATTGACAAAACATTTTTTGATTGGAGTTTTATGCACGGGTGGTCGCGTGTTGAAAAAGGAAAAGCGCATTTGCTTCGATTATTGATCATAAATTGTGAATTATGTGATGGATTCTTACACTAATCTATGGTTAAAAATGTTGCATCCTTCTCTTTAATTTATTTATTGCATGTTTTTCAACCATTTTAATTGGTCATTAAGCTTTTGAAAGTGATTGATTCCATTTCTATACCACATCTTGGTTGCCAATTTAAGCTAACCAATCAAAAACATATGTACGAATCATGAAAAAAATTATTCAGAATTACCTTAAACGTAGAAAATATTATAGTAGATATTGATGTTATCCATACATGATAAACTAATAACTAGAGCAATTGCTCTTACTTCAACTTGAATTCACTAATGTTATGCAAGAGAATCTGATGCCACCTTATTGAAAAATGATTTGAATTACCATTTTACTTGCCGTTATGGGTTTTATAATGGCGAAACTCAATTGATTAAAGGTCAAATGATGCACAATTATAGTATGCAGAAGTTTCAAACACTAATGAAGAGCAATAATGCATATGGAAAAAAAAGCATCATTGCATTGTAATTTTTTTTTTTTTTTAAATGATGAAGATATACTACTAATGGTTAATGGTGATTTTGATGTTGCTAGTTGATGGTGGAAGAATTAATCTAGGGTGTTTCATAGCACTTGATATCTATAACAAAGTGCCTAGAGATGATTGATGTGAATGAAATAGATATACTATTTTCTTAATTTGAACATCCAATTAACATCAAAGTCAAATTCTACCATAATCTTTATTCTTAAAGGAATTGCCTGTTTAATAATCTGAATAAACAACAAAAAGAAATGAGGTTTGGTATAGTATTAGGCAGACCATTGAAAGTGCTTTCAAAGACACTTATTTTAGTTTTCTTATTTATGCACGTGCTCATCGAAAGTATTATCTTCTGGCGAACAAATGTTGAGTTACTATGATTGGCAAAATAATATTTACTTACAGAGTAATCTCGAGGAAGGTGTTTTCGACTGAATAAAATGATAAATGATTGAGAAAAATGCTTATTTAATTACAGGAGAAGAAAACTGAACTTTTTAGTAGAGTTATGAATGCTAGGAATCCAGTGAACCATTTGGCCAGAAATATGATTTCGGAAACCATGAGTAACAAAAAAACCAAATTTTACAGGAATTATCGTTAAGTGTCTTTGAATCAAAAGATCAAGTTGATTTAACTGAGAGTTAACGTGGAGACTTCGATGAAAGATGATATCTACATGAAAAGAACTCCTTGGATACACTTTGTGAGCCTTAATCCGGTTTTGGAATACTTTAAAATCATGAAACATTTGTAGATTCATCCTGGTACTCATTAATTAACACATGTGATGGATCGGAAAGACATATAGATTCTAGATAGATATAGATAACTTTTGTATTCATCAACTTAGAAATTGTTACAATGACAGAGCTAAGACAAAGATATGAACAAAATAAAACAATTTATTACATATTTGCAACTTGCAATTGAAACACTGGCTAGCTAGCTAGTAACATATGCGCTACATAATGAATGTACAAGTAGGTGCAATTCCTTTTATAGGCTTCTTCAAAACCATGAAATGATCATTAGCCTGATACCTCAACATTGTTCCATTTGTTTGTGATGGTGTCAATGTAAGCAGAAGCTTTGCTGTCGATACGAGGATCTGCCCAACGTCCAGCTCGGTCTTGATCACTTGGATACACTTTGTAAGCCTTCATCGAGTCTTCCCAAGTATCTTCCCCTCCTCTTTGGCTCTTCTTATGTTTGAAGATGCCGAAGAACGAGAAGGAAGACTTCCTTTGAGAATTGTGTCCTCCCATTAGATTTGGTTGAAGTGAAATGTGGGAAAACAGATGTTTGAGATATCACAAGTGAGTGTAGCTTTGTAGCACAAGTCTCTTAGTTGGTTTCTTAGAGTTGGGTTTTCTACAGATTTTATAGAGGGATGCTACCTTTATGGGAAGGGAGTTGATCCAAGGCAAAAACGAATCTTGATACTTAATTAATCTAGACCGTAGATCAAATCAATTTCATAGTACACCAAAATAATTTTTAAATTTGATTATTGAGTTGCTAACAGCTTCTTAGGCATAGAACATGTTATGAAAACCTCTCTTTTTGTTGTTGACTAGTAAAACCACCGTGGGCTTATTTTGTAGACCATTGTATTAACCAGTGTTGCAAAAAAAGGTCTACAAGGCCGATTAATCGCCGCCTAGACGCTACAAGGCCACCAACCTTGCCGATTTATGTAACTGGGTCAACCAAGTAGGTCAACCGTGGTCAACGGCGATCAACACGGTCAATGGTGGTCAAACTTGTCGGAAACCTACAAATCTTGCCGGAAGTACCCAATACTCACCGTAAACTTATTATGATCACTTACAGGAACTGTCTAAATCAATTACAAGTGGTTTTTAGAAAACAACTTGACGGAAATACATAAAACTCGCCAAAATACACAAAACTTGGCGGAAATACTCAAAATTTGCCAAAAATGCCAATCCAGTTAATCACCGATTAATCCCGCCTAGACCGGTTACAAGCTACAAGGTGGTCGACCGCCCGACTACTGATTCACGATTTTTGCAACCTTGGTATTAACCATTCCATGTACTTTCTTTTAGAAGTAATCAACTATACCATGCATAGTTTTTTTTTTTTTTTTTTTTTTTTTTTTTTTTTTTTTTTTTTTTTTTATATTATCTTCATTGTTACTAATTAAAATTTATTTTGTAGCAGTTTAGGTAATTTAATATGAACTAGAACCTAGACGACTGAAAGTAAGATTTTCTATAACATGGTTCCCTTGTCCAAAGTGAAGTTTAGAAGCCAATTTAGGCTTGATTCTTTCCCACTTACTCTTATCTAAGAGTTTAGTAGACGTACAACAGATGCATAATCGTGTGATTCAATGAGCCTCAATGGCATTATAGCTAGTAAAGTTATGGTGGTTACTTGAGGAATGACTTGATTTTTCGGAATGAGCATAAATTTTAGTTGTATGATCCTAGTGGTCCCACTAAATTTATGTGTAAATTTATGTGTATGAAGATTTTTCGATATTTATTATTTAAGAAAAGTAGATCTAATTAGCTTTGAAGTTACATTATTTTGTAATTAGATTGAGAGTGTTTTCAACCTTTCAAATCTTATACATCCTTTGATCACTTTTTCAAGGTATTTTACCAATAAAACCAACTTCTCTCATATTATATTTACAATCGGTTTGGTGCCTCTACACACAAGATCCTTCCTTTACACCATTAATTAATAACAAGCCTATGTGAAGTTTATCATCAGGAGCACTAACAAATTCAAGTGATTACAAAAAATTTACGAACCATTCTCGATCTCATTCTCTTTTCAAATAGATTAATTACTTGTATATAGACTATTTATTTATTCAATTTGTAGTTCCCTAATCCATGACTCTTTTATTAAACAAGGTATAAAAAGGTTTAAATGCAATAACACAAAGATAACTTTTCACCCGTATAATTCTTATTAGAATGAATCAACGAATTACAAAGGTCTTTGCCGATAAACACTAAATTGAATAACAATAGGTTTAGCTCTCTAAACAAGCAAATTCAAACAAAGGTTTGAGATTGCAAGTGAACTCTGAGGTCACTAATTGGATAAGTGACTAAAACGAGTTCAAACGAAAGTAAGTGCTCTTCTTAAATGATACAAATAAATGTGGAAGAGATAGTATTTACTCCAACCAACATTCTCTTTATATAGGAGACAAATGAGAATGTTACGTGAGGGTTGCTGAGACATGTCAAGTATTTAATGGAGAAGTAATAGGCCGAGGGTGAACGGGTATGACTAGAAGTGCCCACATCATCCATGGTATCATCAATGTACGGATGAGATGATGATCCCCGAGGATGAGCGGAGGATGAAGAAGTGGAACATCACTTCTAGGCTTTCGGACACGTGGTCCTCCTAGAGATTCCATTTCACGACCAACAAAAATATATTGAGGACCGGCAAGAAAAGGATGAGAATTCATGAAGAAATGTTAGAGACGAGTTAATAACATAGCGTATGGCATACCTTTGTTAAAACGACCCTTGACATTATCAATTCGCTTAGCCATAAAGTAAGCGAGATTTTATGGTTCTTCATTAACTAGACAATAAAGCATGTGTGCCACACATGCCGGAAGGTGGTCTCGGTTGCCCAAAAAACATATGAAAATTTCTCGAATGATCTCTTACCACGTTCTCAAGTATGGGATGACTTCAATGAGAAAGATTTGGTTAGGATGGAAGGCTTCAATGGTTCCATCTTGACGTTCATGATAGTGAACAGTGCGTGAAGTTTGAACATGGAGTTTGATTTCCTCGGGTGAAGGAAGATAGGTGCTATAAGGTCCTTCCATCTCATGATCATCCGTTAAGGAGTCAAGAGAACATTCTTTCGTGTAGGCACATTGCCCTTGACATGGAATACCAAGGACTTGGGCAAAGATGTGAAGTGGGAGGTTGATTTGGCGTTCTTGTATTCAAAAGCCAATGGAGATAGAACGATCTAGATTGGTTATGAGAGAAACTTGACTATAGAACTATAAGATGAAACGAGGATTAATTTCCTCGTTTATTATGTACAAACAATCAAAACCGATAGTAGGAAAGAAGGTACGAATGTGATTTTGGTGAATGTAACTTGGGTAAAAAACTCGACGCTCATGGATGTGTCGATCTTCGACACCACGTAAGATGCTGACAAAGTGTTGAGGAGTATTTTCTTCCTTGGAAGTTTTTGGAATGTGACGTTTGGTTCTTTTGTAGTCGGTCAAGATCACGGGAGGAATAGTTATACAATTGATGATGGATATGATAAAGTATGAACAATTCTTGAGTAAATTGACTACAAAAGAGGATTAAGGTGGTGATTTAGTGGTTTTTGGTTTGGGTGACGTGACTATAATAAATGGAATGTAATGTAACTGTGTGAGTGTTTGTGAGAAAACCTATTTTTACAAAGGGACGGTACCACAATACCTTTAACTAATTAAGGGTACTGATAACATCAAATAATATGAATATTTTAGTATCAATTTCCCCTAATTATGCTCATAGTTACTATGTTTACATGCGGATATATACTCTAAATGCTTTATATTTCACTTCAGGTCATGACTGAGTATTAGAACGAAGAAACTAATGTGGAATTGGAAAGAAACATATAAAGAAATACTTGAACTTGCTGGATTAGTGAAGGATACGACATAAGTGAATCGATCAACTTACGCCGTAATAGAAGATGTCATACAAGAATAAAGTCAACGCATTACAAGGATATGGCATAAACCCATCGAATAGGTTACACCGTAAATATCTATGGACATAGAAGAATTCTGTGATCAAGAAGGTTGCGCCGTAACCACACTCAATAGGTTACGACATAGACTTACACCAAATTTATTAACAAGACTTTTACCGCGTAACTTGTTCATTTGGTTATGTCGTAATATTGCTACGTGTAATGGAAAAATATAAGCTTATAAAAACCTACGGCGTAAATGGGTCGTTGGACTTACGCCGTAACTATTAAACTTGGATGCCAAAGGGGTGAGATTCTGAGAGGTTAGACCATAACTGGATTTATAAGGTTATGGCATAAGTTATGATGAAGTCATGGTTACGCCGTAACCCTTAAATTAAAGTTACGCCATAACCCGGTCGAAACCTATAAATACAAGCCGAATTCTGCACTATTAGGCATCTCTTTCCATCCCTCTCCAAGGGATGATTGGGGCACCATCTCAGGGCATTTTTAGCAGTAATCTACCACTTTTCAAGAGAGAATTTGTTTGCAATCATCAACTTTATTATTTCTACATCAAGTAATTTGTATCAAACATTATGCTTAATTCAATCTTTGTTTTATTCACCATTGTTTGTGTAATTTAAAGTATGTTTGGCTAAACTTATTTAGTGTTAGCCTAGTTATGAAATTATCTATGCTTTAATTTATGTTCCTTGTCTATTTATACCTTTCTGTGGATATCTTATTAGCCTATCATTGAATCCTCGCGTTTTGGTAAAATTGAAGCCAGGGTAAGCCTAAAATGCTTGTTAGTATATGAAAATTTGAGCACTAGCCTTATAGGTTACTTGAGGTGTGACCATCATCCTTGTGTGTGAATTGACCATATTTCTACCTACACTAGAATAAGTACTTAAGAAGAGCGGGTAAACCTTATGTGGAACAAACGAGGGTTTAAGTGTCAAGTGACACTAGATAGGTCTTATAGATAGCTGGCACTTAATGACTAAGAACTAGATACTTAGCCATCCGTAACCATTGGGGTTGGGATCTAGGGATTATAGGTTAGAACACAATGATCATTCAGGCCTAATGACTTAGAATCACTACATAAGGCGACACATAAACATTGCACATAGGAACTACTTTATTGCATGATAAAGTAGTAACTAAGTTAGCACATTCTTCTTCCTCAATTAAATTCATTTCCATTTTCGTTATTTAATTCTCGCAATTAGTTAATTAAACAAACAACTCATAAAAGCGTGACAAGTAGAACTCAAGTTCGAAACTGCCCCTAGCTCTTGGGAAGACCTCGACTTTACCGAATACTACATTACACATGACCGGGTTCTCTGCCAGTTAGTGCATAGGTAGACTCAAATTTATAAATATTAAAACATGGTTTATAGTAAGCATCACTACTAGAAGCTAAATAGGTTTTAAATTTGAGTTTTGTAAATATTTTCTTTTATAATTTTACTAATTTTTGTTTTATATTTTCTTTTTAGGATTTTTACTTTTTACTTTTAGTTTTCTTTCTCCTGTCTTTTATGTTTTTTTTGTTTTTGAATTTAAGGACATGGGTGGTTTAGATATCAACACACTCACCATAGATTAATACATGGCTTTGAATCGAGGTAACAATAGACCGGGCGTGGTGAGACCCAAAATTGATAATACTATCGACTTCGAGATCAAAAGCCAGTTCATGAAGGAGTTGAGACACAACCTTTTTGTGGGTACTCAGGATGAAGATGCCCACGAACATTTGCGAAGGGTATTAGAGATTACGGGTCTTTTCCAAATTACTGGCATCAATCATGACGCAATTATGCTTCAAATATTTCCCATGACACTGACTGGCCTATTAAGGAGATGGCTAGACAGATTACCTGCAGGGTGAATCAATACATGGGATCTTTTAGAGAAAGTGTTTATTCAGAGATATTGTCGTCTTTCAAAGATTGCCAAAGAAGATGGAAGAGATACGACATTTCAGACAAAAGATGGACGAGACATTGTATCAAGATTGGGATAGGTACAATGACCTTCTTTACAGGTGCCCAATGCATGACCTCAACAGCCATCAGAGAGTTCTTATTTTCTACAAAGGTTTGGACATCCCTACCCGCCAAATGCTCGACTCTCAAGGGCTAATCCCTAAGATGCCACCAACTCGAGCCCATGAGACATGGCTGACCATTCACAAAATTGTTATGATGAAGCAACCAATTGGCAAAAGAATAGCAATAACTTGGATGGCATTGGTGTTCTTACCGATAGACTTGATAGCCTTTAATTTGATATGCATAAGCTTAAAGAGAGTATTTATGCTATACACATAGGTTGCAAGATTTGTGAAGGGACGCATCTAACACAAGAGTGTCCTCTCAAAGAAGAAAGCAAGGAAGTTGAATAGGTTAAGTATATTGTCTTCTTGGAGGAAATCATCAATAAATACTTGGAAGAATCAATTAAGAAGAAAGCCGTGAATGATTAATTGATTAGGAATATCATAAAAACCACAGACTTGAACTTAAAGAAGCTTGACGCTGAGAGGAAGAAAGTAGAGGTGAAGCTTGAACAATTAACCTAGGAAATCCTGGAAAATGAAGTTAATGCGGTTGGAAAATTCAAAGCAACAACGGGAAAGATCAAAGAAGTCAAGAAGGAGCCGGTTCCTCGTGATTTACCTTTGTCAAACCGTATGTACCACCTATCCCATTTACAGGACGTTTGAAGGTTGTGAGGAAAGAAGAAACGAGCAAAGATCAATTAAAGAAGATGGAAGTGAAGAGCATATGGGTTAAAGAAGCAATTCCACAAGATAATGTGGAATCAACTACAACACATAATGGTAACACTTCTAACTCTTCTTTTATTCCTGTTACTAACGATCTTGCTATTATTCCTATACAAGTTGCAGAAATTATGGATGATGTGGCGAAACCTTTACTTACAAGCCATACATATTACACCTCTCGATGATGGTTATGTAGCACCAGCCACCAACTCGATTATGGATGAGCTTTTGAAGAAGTTTGGAGAAGAGATCTTAGATATTACCATGATTGATGAGGAGACAAATGTGGCATGTAATCCGATAATTAAACCACATCATGGAGTGAGCCAATCATCAAAGTCATTAACTAAAATGGGTAAGATAAGAAGGGAAATAACATCTCCTTTAAGGTATGATTTTAATTCATTATTTCTCTATCCCGTGGCAAATATCAAACCTTATGGTGTATTTTGCCGCTTTCACCCACCCTTGATTCCAAGAGGGGAGGTGGACACCCTATTACGTAGTAAATAAGGGTAGACTCAAGCTCGTGACTTGAACAAAACAAGCGCTTCGTGGGAGGCACCCCTTGTCTATCCTTTTATTTTATGTTTTAAATTTATAGGATTTTATGCTTGGTATGTTTGTGTATCATTTTTGCAGGTTTCTACAATGAAGAAATGCATGTGAATTACTGGAGGGGCCTTTTAAACGTCTAAAGAGGTCGAGTTTTCTGGGATTTGCATAGAGAGTTTCTATGGTGTAACTGCATCTTAGTGGTTACGTCGTAACTGTTTCCCAGCACGCATTAATTATCGGTTCACTTGACTTATGGCGTAACTCAATCGATGAGGTTACGCCATAATTTCTTCCTGTAACCTTTTTTATAAACAATTGCCAAATTTGTATATTTTTATTTTTGAACTTTGTGGTTGGTGTTCCCTAGGAACCCTCACGAGACTACACTCGTCCACTTGGGATACCGAGAGGTTTAAAAGGTTTGTTGCATATGCTAAATGCAACTATTTACGAAAGTTAGAGTTTTCATTTTCTTTACTTTTTTAATACTTATTTCTCTAGTATGATGCATTTGGTTGTTTAAGTGAATTCAGGAAATTGAAATTTGCTTACGGATCTCAAAGCGGGACATGTTTCAACACGTGAATCTTCAATCATGCCGAGCAAACTCAGGGGAGTCTTTTGTTCTAATTCTAATCGTTCTCTTTTAATTTATATTTTTCGTACAATAGGGGTATTGTATAATTCAAGTGAGGGGACGGGAGTAGAATTATCACTTGACTTTTATTTGCCATCATTTTTTCTAGTTTATTTTGAAAAATTATGCCATTTTGAAAAAAGTTGACATCTTTTTCTTAACCAAACTATAATAGATCTTTGCCGAGCAAAACAACCCCTTATTCCATTGGTGAGATTTAGCCTTATCCATTTTCTCATATGACATAATCCTCCAAATATTGAGTGTGCCGGTAGTATTGTAGACTTTAGAACTTGGCCTTTATATCACTTTGAGAGCATAGACGAGTATTGCATTGAGTTTTCTTGGTACAATTGTGATTGATAGTTCGAGAAGGCAATATCTTAGGATTTCCCCAAATCAGCCCATGTGTGTCTAAATTGTGTATGTTTATCAACTTGTCACCTCAACTTGGCGACCTCCCGTGATAAACCCTTTCGTTGCACTCAACTTTAGTGCAAGATACCCTTAGATACACCCTTTCCGAGCCAATCTTTCATTTCTTAACCCACATATATATTGTTTCGTTACACCATATCGCCTTAGCTTACCGTGTAGTCTTGCTTCTATGGTTGAGGAATTTCCGTTTGCCTAAGTCCTTGGTTCAAGTTGAGAGATCCGGAAATCACACTTTCGTGGAAGACACATTTTTGAAGATCGTTGAAGACCCCCTTATTCCTCAATATTATTATACATGATTCATCTCAAGTGGGGATGGTCTTTATTTTATTTTTCTGTATTCTTTTAAAAAAATGAGAGAAAAAAATATATATAGTGTAAGTTACTTGTTTATATTTATTGCAGAATTGATTAGTGTACATCTCTTAAATTGACACTAGAAACACTAATCCATAGTATTTGATAATGAGCTTATTCGGCTAGAAACGAGGCAATGGCTCGTTCACATATGATGGATGGTACGAGTTGGTGACTATCTTAAACCAACTATCTTTTTGAAGGTCGAGTTAGTGTGCACTAATCACCATCGGATGTCATCTACTTACATATCATAGCACACTAACTTGTTATTTGATGATCCGGTTTCGGTGTCATGATGCTAGAATCTTGGATGGACGGTGGGCGGTGACAACTTGACTATGGATTAAGACTATTTGTTTGCGTATTTTTCATTTTTACACCTTTAAATAGGGGTGTGCACGGTTCGGTTTGGGTCGATTTTTGGCTAAAACCGAAACCGAACCAAAATATTCGGTTTTTATAAAGCCAAAAATCGAAACCAAAACCTTTTTGGTTTTTGGCAGTTCGGTTTATTATCGGTTTCAGTTCAATTTTTTGTTTTTTTATTTTTTTTTTATTTTTAGCCATTTATATTTGTGCTTGGCCATTTTATACAAACAAACCTGTTTTACGTAGAAAATCAAATTTTATTTTATTTTTGTTTATTTATCTATTATTATTTTTTTACATTTTTTTGTCAATATGAGCTTAATAAAGTTTATCCCAAATTTCTACAATTACACACATATAAATGAGATACACACATGCAGGTAAACATACACATAGTATGATCACTGTCACATATGTATACATTTATTGTCAAGTAAACATACGTACACGAAAAACTATTTTTTTTAATGCAACATTTTATACCAAAAAAAACCAATACAAAAGAAAGGATCCCACCACTCTAACAAGACTGTTGGAATCACTCATAAAGTAGATTACAAGTGTTAGTAATTAATATGTAATAGTTAGCTTAATTAGGCCTTTATGTTTGTTATTATGCTAAGGCTTATGTAGAAGGCCTATAAGCCTTGGCCCAAGCCTAATAAGGAAAGGAAGGGACTAGGAGTGTTGCCCTAGCTCCCTCTCCTATAAATAGCCTTGTAAACCTTCATTTGAAGGTTGGTTCTTCACTTTCACATTTATTCTATGCATAATCTTTCTCTCATATTATACGCATAAGTGTGTGTGTGTTCATCCGATCATTTCTTTCTCTCATTTCTTATATTGATGCTTGTGTTACAAACATGGAGACCTAACAGTGGTATCAATCGCCAAATAGTTGAGTGAAAACGATTTTGTTTTTGAAGTTATAAGTGATACGCGTAAGTCTCGTTATTAAACTTTCATACGCATCAAAATCTTATTTTTCTCACTTTAAAATTCAAGATTCTTGTACTTTCAAGGTTTATTGGTGATAAAGTTTAAGTTTTTGGTAAAAAGTTTGAAACTTTACGTGTATTTCTTTGTTTTTGAGCTTGATTTGATACATGTAGTGCTTTCTACGCGTAAGGTACAAAAGAGTTTTGAATCATCAAGTTTCATACTTTAGTGATATTTTGGTGATATTGAAGCTTTTCATCATACAAATCTGGTTTAGAAACACTTTTGGGCGTAAAACAAATTTTGACAAAGTTCGACCATTTCTACGCGTAACAAAACCCTAAAGTTCTGGCGTAAGATTTCCTTGGTTTGATCTTCAGTGAAATTGGTTTACTCAGTGTTTTCTTGCTTGGATAAGCCTGAAAACACTTTGACTTTGGATATCTTTTACACTGGTATAAGTGTAAAGGTTTTTTTGGGCAAAACCCTAGTTTTACGCCTAAGCAAGGTTCTTACGCATATAATTTTCTTTCTGCCTAAGCATAAACTTACGCATAAGCACTGTCTTACGCCTAAGCTAACCTTACGCATAAGAATTCTACTTCTAAGCCCTTGTTTACGCATAAGCTAAGTTTTTCCTCAAGCTTACGCTTAAGCTATCACTACGCGTAAGTTCACTCGTTACGCATAAGGATTGGTTTTTACGCATAAGGTTTCTCTACGCTTAAGCTGTTTTCTACGCCTAAGGATACTTCATCAACAAAGTTTCATTCGACTACAAAGATCCATTTTACAACACAAGTTTCAAGATGTCTCAACCACCATACTCTAGCTACTTCCCTCATGTGTATTCTCAACAACAACAACAACTCCATCAACAACAACAATTTTATCAACAACTACAACAACAACAACAACTTCAACAACAATTTCCTCAAGGAGCAATTCAACCACAAATGATTCAACCACCCCTAGTCTTCAAGTACAACCTTACACAAACTTTAACAATCAACATCCATCCAGGAATAATATGAAGGAACCGTCTTGGTTTGCAAAGATGTGTGAAGCTCTAAGTAGCCAACAATCCATTCATGAGGCTGGCTCTCCTGATAGACCTCCAATGCTCACTCTCGGAAACTACGATCAATGGGTGATAAGGTTCTTTAGATTCTGTGATCTAAAGAAGCCACATGGAAAGTTCTTAAAGAAGGTCATCTGGAAGGTCCATTTCGGATGCCTCTCATCACTTGCATGCGGAGATCCAAATGCTAATCCACCAAGAGGTGATGTCACTAACATTGCCGTCTTAATGAACTCACTCTTGATCAACTTCTACACTTTGAAGCCGATGAAGCGGCAATGCAATACATCCTTTTGGGATTACCCAATCCGATCCTTCAAGTGTTGATGCTCAAAAGGCGCTAAAGCAATGTGAGAGCATATTCATCTACTCATGGAAGGCACATAACTCAATCAAGAAGACATGGAATCCAAAATCTACTTGGCTTATGAACACTTCATGATTGAACCTGGAGAGACATTAGAGTCATATCATCATTGATTCTCAGACATCATCAATGACTTGGACAAACATAACATCATCATGCCAAGAATTGCAGTCAACACTAAGTTCCTGAGTAGTCTTGGTCCTGATTGGGAAAAGTACGTCATTTTCATCCGTCAAGCGAAGAACCTTCATCATGCTACATACGGATTTTTGTACGACTATTTGAAGCCCCCAAAAAAAAGAAATTGACAAAGAAAGAGTTATCCGTGGACTCCCTGTCTCACCTTCACTTCCGGATAATCAACAATTAGCTTTGTGGGCTCAAGCTTGTTATCCTCAATTCCGACCTTACAAAAGCGTATTCACAAATCCTCCACAACCTCTTGCTCAACCATACGCTAAGATAACACCTTATGATCCTTCACAACAAAATACCACAAGAAAATCAAGCGGTTCCATACAACAACAACAATACTCAAGCACTTTACGGTGAATCAACCGAGGATCTTTCAAGCTTTTGATGCATTGCAACAAGGATTTGTTATGATTGCTAGAGCCTTTGGTCGTTACTCCAACAAATCCAACAATCACATTCGCACCTCATCTAACACAAGGAATCGGTGTTGTTAACAATGGAAGAGTTGAGGTTCAAAATCATGGTCAAGTTAAATCGGATGGGCGGTGGTCAAGGTTTAATCCAATGGGAAGGAATAACATGGGTGCTCCACAACAACAAAGGGCCCAAGTGGTTGAGCAGGTAATGCTCGAATGGGGTTAATGGTCTTCGTTGCTATAACTGTAATGAGAAGGGTCATCTGGCTAATGCATGTCCAAAGCCGAGGACAAGAGGCAACGCTTATCACAAAGAGGCTTTACTCTTGGCTCTTAAAGATGAAGCTGGTGGAACTCTTACCAACAAGGAACAGAGCTTCATGGCAAATTCAGATTCTGATGATGATATGGAGGACTTGCAGGCTAATGCAGCAGTTATGTTGATGGCAAACATGCACAAACTCCACATGAGTGATACAGGCCCAGTGTATGACACTGACGGCTTGTCTCAAGTATCGGATCAAAATTTATTCATTAATGATCTGATATCTCCGCCAACATCTGCATCCAACAAGGATCAGAGTGTTCAACATGAGCCATCTACATCTCATTCCGATGATAATCAAATAGATCCCGTAGTTATATTTGACAATCAAGAGGACCTTATGGTTAACATTGATAATCAAGTTGACTTCATGGTTATACTTGAAGATCTGAATAATGACCATGTTGAGACTCACGTTGAACAAGCTGAGCTTTCGTCTAATCTAGATATTGAGCTCATGACCTTACTTAAAGACCAAGAATCCCGACTGGAAATATGCAAGGACATCAATAAGGAATTAAAGGACAAAAATGCACTGTTAACTAAGGACAATGAATGCTTAAAGTATCAACTCAACGTTTTTCAAACTCAAGAAAAATGTGAAAAAGGTTTTGAAGTCGCTTTTGCTAAATCTTACCAAAACGAAAAATCATTAGAACAACATATACGTGATTTAGTCGCCTCTAAGAATGCTTTGTTGTCTCAAATAGAACAACTGAAACATGATCATAAACAACAACTTAACGCTCTCACTTTGGAAACTCAAAAAGCCAAGTCTGCATTGTTAACTTGTCAAAAACAGTTCTCTGAGTACAAAAAGCATTCAACGAAACGAATAGATGACTATCTTGAAGAAATTGTCGACTTACGAAACAAAATCAAAGAGTTTCGAAATGTTGTTTATAAACATGGTGAGTCAATCACAACTATTCAAAAGTTTACTTTTAAACCAAATCCAAATGGATATGGACCGAATCTTGCTGATTACAAACCAAAGTTTTCAATTAGAGCATTCAAACCAAATCACGAAGTTTACAAAGTCAGAACATAGAATTGATGATTCCATTATGAGTGTTGTAGAATATAATCGTCAAGAAGAATTAGATGCAGAAGACGAGAGTCGGTCAAAATTGGAAAATGTTGTTTATAACAAACCATTTAACTATTCAAAAGCCGTTACTTTCGTCACACAACATGATTTTTCTAACACCCCTTGGGTTATCACACCTACTTCTGAGGGTCAGCCGTTACTTTCGTCACACAACATGATTTTTCTAACACCCCTTGGGTTATCACACCTATACGAGGGTCCCTTTCCAATCTTGCACAAATTAATGGTCCTTTACCTTTCTTAGTGAAATAAAACCATTAGCCGAACAATGTAAAGTTATAAAATATTTTGAAACATTCTTATCGGACATAAAACTTTTGGAACGTGAAATTGAAATCAATTTTGAAATAAAAGTTGAACATTTTCAATCACCTCAAGCGAGAGCCCAAAGAGATATTTTTCAGAAAAGAATTTTACCACATGTCCAAAATTTGAAAAATTGTGCAATATATTGGGAAAGGGATTTTCACAAGGAACTTGGACTTATGAAAAGAGTTTTAGAACAAACAGAAACATCGATTTCAAACACTAAACGTAAAAAGAAATTGTTGAGAAAAGATGTTGATCAACTCTTGGAAGATGTTATCTGTGCTGATATCCATAATGTTGTGTTACTACATTCGGTTGCATATGCATTTGATTATATCTCTGCTAATTCTGTTGATTCCATTAAAAATGTTGAGAATACTGGTACTGTGTCACAAATCAAGTCTTTAAAAGTTGAAAATGAACGTTTGTTTACCGAGATTTCAAATGCAAAACGTCGTCTTCAATGGTGTCAAAAAGATTGTTAGAATCGAGAACTCGCTTTGCAAAACAAAATCCACCAGTTGCACACTAAAACTGTTAATCCAAAACTTGAGCAACTGGATGATCAAAACGTGTCTTTGAAGTGTCAAATTTCAAAATATGAACAAGAAATTTCAAAAGTTAAAAAGGAATATGGTGTCATATTTGAGTTACTCAAAAAGACTCGTGCTCAAGCGTCAAAAGATATTGATGATCATCTTGCATATACCAAAGATGTTTTACGACAAAATGGAAATACTCGTTCTTAAAATCAAGATTTGTTACACAAAATCCATGATCTTAAAGCAGAGTTGGTAAAACTTAAGAAAGATAGAGATAGTAACACTATAGTAACGGCACCTAAAAAGATTCAAAATGACTCTAGAACATCTAATGACAAAGCACAAGAAACTAATGTGTTTCCCTCTACTGAAACAAGAATAGTTGCCTCTTTTCCCAACGCCCGCACTTCACAGCCTAGGAGCAATACAAGGAAGAATAGGAAGTTGCGACGTAAGAAAAGAACAATAAACAATGCTGAAGTAGAAGAACACCTTAGGACTTTGAATAAAACTCAGGTTGCACCCACTTTAGAAATTGCGTCTGACAAATGTAATGGAAAAAGTGTTGTAACGAATGCTGAATCTTTAAGTACTTTAAATGTTAAGTTTGAAGCTTCTTGTGTTAGTTGTCGTAAAAGTATGTTTTCTGGTTGTCATGACAAATGTGTTGCTAAAGCTATCTTATCTTGTAAGCGGAATACTAGAAAACGTAATACCTCTAGGCCCACTAATGCTTCTAAGTCTGTGCTAGGCAAACCGCCTTCTAGTGTTTCTGCAAACATCATTGATGTACCTGTAGCACCCACTTCACCTCCTAGGAAGAACTTATCACCTAGTGCATTCACTAAGACCAAAGCTAAGACTAGTTGGAGATGGCAGAAATGGTTAGATAATACACTAGGATTTCAATGGATACCTAAAATCATAAACATGTGTGTTTCACCTATAAGCGCATCGAACCCTCTAAGTCTTGAGTTCCACATCTACTTCTATTCCATCCGTGTCGCCTGTGTGTAATGCGGTGATACGAGATCATCCTCTGGATTGTTGATAGCGGATGTTCCCGATACATGACGAGCAATCTCAAATTGTTATCAAACTTTGTTGCAAAGTTCATTGCTTTGTCGATTCGGAATGATCACTGCGACTATCATGGGCTCTGAGATTACATCAATGGCAACATCGAAATTAGCGGTGGTTTATTTTGTGGAAGGTCTCGGTTATAATCTCTTCTCAGTTGGTTAGTTCTGTGATGGAGATTTGGAAGTTGCTTTTCGGGAGAAAACTTGTTTCATTCGTGTTCTACAAGGAAACGATCTTATGTTCGGCACCTGCAATTCAAGTCTTTATACAATCTCAATGCAAGACATGATTGCTTCATCTCCCATCTGTCTACTTTCAAAGGCTATATCTACAAAATCTTGGCTATGGCACCTTCGTCTCTCACATTTAAACTTTTAAACCATAACCAATCTTGCACGACACAAACTTGTTGAAGGTCTCCCAAGATTTCGGTATTCTAAATATCACCTTTGGTCAGCTTGTAAACAAGGGAAAAGCACTCGTGCTCACTTTCCTTCAAAGGTGGAACACAGCTCACAACATGTGCTTCATCTTCTTCACATGGACTTGTGTGGCCCGATGCGAGTGCAGACGATTAATGGCAAACACTACATCTTGGTAATTGTCGATGACTACTCAAGATGGACTTGGGTTTATTTTCTTCGGAGTAAAGATCAAGCTCCACAGATGATCATCACATTTCTCACGAAAATTCAAGTTCAGCTTCGGAACACAGTCCGACAAATCAAAACAGACAAAGGAACTGAATTTGTGAATCAAACTCTTCGTGCATATTATGAGAAAGTCGGAATTGAGCATCAAACATCCATTGCACGAACACCGGAATAAAACGGAGTTGTTGAAAGACGAAACCATACATTAGTGGAAGCTGCAAGAACGATGTTAATCAATGCTAAACTTCCAGATTACTTGTGGGCTGAAGCCGTGTCAACTGCATGCTACACTCAGAATCGCTCAATGATTACCAAACACCACAACAAACACCTTATGAGCTTATCCACAACCATAAACCAAATCTCAAACACTTTCATGTATTTGGATCCCTTTGTTATCCGAATAATGACCGTGATGATTTTGGTAAGCTCAAAGCCAAAGCTGACATTTGAGTCTTTGTTGGATATTGTGAAAACTCTAAAGGTTACCGGATCTGGAATCGTCGTACAAGGGAGATTATGGAAACGATTCATGCAAATTTCAATGAGCTTACTGAAATGGCTTCTGAGCATAACGACTTGGAACCGGTCATAACCGTTTAAACTTCCTCAAACCCCATCATCACCGAACCTAGTTTACAACTAACTTGGCGTCAAATGGAACAACTATTTGCTCCTCTGTTTAGTGATGATATTGATGAGCGTGCCCAGCGATATCAAATGTTTCCACCGATCAACCCGATCAAAATCCAATACCGATACACTGCTACAACATCTCGTTGAGGAAGCACCACCGATTGATTCTACAACAACAGTTGAACAAACCGCCTTCAACGACGCCGAACCAACGATGATATTACGAACAATGAAGTACCCCACTGCGATTGTGATCCAAATCGTTCTTTAATCCATTTGTAAATGAAGCGCCACATCGATGTTGCGAATCATCTACAAGCCATTTGAATCCTCACAATCTGCAGAATGTATATCAACATCAACCTTCCACA